>CM076570.1:303176909-303736428 GCA_034641835.2 Pinus albicaulis | reverse complement strand
ATATATATATATATATATATATATATATATATATATATATATAAACAATCATAAAATTCTAGGTGTTCATATATGTCTCAAACAAACATAAAATTTTAAAATTGCATTTAAACATATATCTAGTACACAAAATTTTTCATTAATGTAGATATAAAAGCTACTTTTAGTTGATAGTAAACTAGAAATTACAAAATATGTACCACACATATTGCATTCAAGAATAAATATTATAATTTTCTTAATAGATGTCTAAAACAAAATCACAACTTAAAATTTGCATTATATCAACGATGCTAGATACACAGACATGTACATTTTGCAATAATGGCATTATGACAAATTTAGGTCAGATAATGTATGAAGTTGTTTAAGACCAAATAATACACATGTGTATAAATTACTTGTGTGAATGTACCAACACAACGTACATGTGCAAACACTTGTACATATAACATAACATATACATATGTTAATAATTCTAAAACTTAATAATGCACAAAGAAAAGGATAGTTCAATTTCTAGTTGAGCTCTGTAGGTTCTAAAAGATTAATCCAAGGAGAAGAAATTTTTGGGTAACTCAATCAAAAAAATTATAATGAAATGCCATCAGCTTTTGGCATTTTCAATTTTTTCTGTGATTGAACTTCTATCAACTTTCTGTGTGTTGTACACACCAAGTGACTATATTGAAAACTTATGACATCAGGTTCGTATTCTTCAAAGTAAACAAAATCACGACGTTGTTGAGTTTATTGGAGAAAATGACCTTTCAATATAATAGACCTTGTGTCATATTTAAACCCATTATCATCATAGTTTTCCAATAATTTCATCTTTCATTCACTGCAATGCATCAAATAATACTTCACATTTTCTGCATGGGTAGTAGGTGCAACTACATCAAAAATATCTACTGTGCAATAAAACAAACTTACATAAATTTAGATCATAATTTATGTGAAAATTTAACTTTAAAATTAATATGTGTACTTGATTTTAATATTTATTTATAGATCTCTATCATTTGAAAGCAATTGAAATGTTACCTTCTCTAACAAGATCAAAAACTCGATCACCTTCAAATGATATTATAGTCTCCTCTAATTGCATTTCTTCAAAGTTTGCAACAAAAATTTTCCCATTTGTATTTAGTTATGTATGTTGTCAATATTTTACATACATTTTGTTTTCACAAACATCATTAGATTCTATGTTGTCTATGAAAACATAACAAAACCAAGAATATTTTATTTTATCAAATGCAAACACATTTTGGTACTTCTTTATTTTAATTGAATGCAATTTTCAAGTCCCTTCTATTGTTTCAACATCATCTCCAATTGATCTATCTATATCTTGGACCCTAATATGCGAAAAAAACTTATTTGTAAAATTCAGACAAGAATATAAATATGTTATTTAATATACCATAAAAGATAATCATTGTGATAAATAATGTTTAAAATTAGAAAACCAATAAAAATTAGATCATGTACATGTTAAAGTTATATATATATATATATATATATATATATATATATATATATACATGTACCTTTGTACTGATCTTGACTGGTTAGTCTCATGGCTTAGTGCAGTGATGCACCATTGAACAAATTATTCAACTGACAAAAGTCGGTTAGAAAAGTGGTTCATTTGATATCTTCAAAGTGTTTGTTTTATACATTACCTTGCACCATCATGTTCTCCTTTTCCATGACTAGTATTAAATAAATTCCAGCAATGTTTAATGTGGATTTTCATATGAATCCGACACAACCAAAATAATGATCGTAAAGATTTGAATTGGCGTGCACATCCATATGACCATATCCAAAGTTCATTGAATTTTATTTCCCGACTTTTCAAGGACTCATAAATTAGTGATATAAAGTGATATTATTTAATAACATGTCGATTTTCACTGGTGCTTTCTATATGATCAACTTTTTTTTTAACATGTCTATATATAATATGGACAAGCATGGAGACTTCGTTAAAATGATAGTATTCACTCTGTATTTATTTTGTGGAAAATATGTGTAGTTCTCTGCAAAATCAACTATTGACAAAATGGTCCCTAGTGGAAAAACTTCACGAGATTTTTTTGATTTCATGTCCTTCCATCAAGCTCTATGGAAATGCTTGGTGTATTTATAAATTTCTGCCTCAAACTTTCTCGAAAAAGTTATCACAAAAAATTCTTCTTCTTGTAAATCAATTCTTTTATCATTTGTAGTACTACTTAAACCAATCCATGTATGAATATATTCGTTTCTCTTCCATTTCACTTTTATGTTGGACAATGATTGATACTTTATATCATTACAATATTTGTTTTGAAATAAATTCAAATTTCCACAATCATTGCATTTTCTACCACCAATATATTTCTCTTAGTAAAATAATTCATGGCTTTCTCTTCCACATAAAATTTGAGATATGAAATCATGGATAGTGGAATGAGGAGGTGAATATTTTCAAAAAAATTTACCAAAATTAAGTAATGTGTCATAATATATCTGAAATTCCACATGATAACGACAAAAAAAAGTGTTGCATATAGTGATAGGTTTAACATACCATGGATTTGGTTGCAAAAAAACACTTATTGAGACATTAATTTCATGACTCCCTTCTATGAACTTGTTGAACGGCTTTATCAGAGTGGTGTCCAAGAAATTTTTTTCATGTTATTTGTATTGAGTTTGTGTTATTCTTCTTCGCATCACATCCCTTTCTTTTAGTGAAACAAGTTAATTTTTCATCCAATAATCATATATTATTTTTTAAACATATTATCCAAGTCTATTTTTGTATGGTTTCCTACAACTAATTTTCGAACAAGTGATTTCATCATTTACATATATTTGCAATCGAGATTTTCGATGTTTGTGCATATTTTTTCGTGAGGTTCCTAATGCTTGTGTCGTAGATTTTACCAAGCGATTCTCTTTAGTAGTTGATGAAACCACTGCCATTTGTACTACTCTATGTGCATCTAAATCATTTTTCTTTCTAGATCTTCCAATTGAATTTAAAGCACTATTTATATTTTGTATCACATTTTCCTTCATTTTTTAATCTTTTGTTGATTTTCGTATACTGACTAAAGTCATATCTTCTTTTAATTTGTTTGATGCTAAGAGATTGTTCAATATTTGGGCTTGAAGTAGCACATTTTCATCTTTGAATAATGTATCAATAATACGCTTAACACGATATCGTATAACATGGTCAAATTTTTTATCTCCATATGTGCGAGTCTCAACATTTTGTAACATCTCATCATCGATATTGATTTCATCTGTACATATCAGAATTAAATGTACACAATGAGTTTACATATTCAATAAACAATTAAATTAATAAATATGTATATTTTCAATAATAAACATTAAACATATATATACATACCTGGTGATTGAATTTCTTCACTTGAATTTCTTTCAACATTTTCAACATCTTCAATCATTGGTTCAATATCTCTTTCACTTTATATTTAAAAAATTTCTATCTCCTCATCAATGTTTTGAGGAATATCTCTCCATGTTTACATTGCAAAATCGTTTTCAAATAAGTTCATAAAATATTTTTTTTTTTTCATAATACACTAGTCAAATTTCAAATATCAAATTTATAATATTTACATTTACATACTTTCTTCAACTTCTAGTTGATGTTGATTTTTCCTTTCAATATTTGAGTGTTCTTCTCTATTTTTTTTTAGATATTCTCTCCCATGTTCTCTATGTTTGTGATGGCCTCTTGTTCGATCATATTTTCTCTTACAATTCCTTTGATTTCCCATGATAATATAGTATGAAGCTCAAAAAAATTCTCTTAAAATCCTATAAAAAAAAGTCACTATAAAAATTTAGAAAAAAATCAATTAAATAAAGCATCACAAAAGATTTAATTTCAAAAAAAACATATTTTAATTTTTTTTCATAAAATACATACTTTAACCAAAACACTTCCTTTAAAAATTCAACCAAAAAAATGTCTTTTAAAAATGAAATGAAGCTCATAATATTTCCTTCAAAGTCCTGAAAAGAAATTTCATTTTAAAAATTAGACAAAAAATCGCTTTAAAAAATCAGTATAAAATATTTACTTCAACCCAAAACACTTTCTCTAAAAAAAATTCACTTTAAAAAATACGTCCAAAAAATTTTCTTTCAAAATAAAGCTCAAAAAATCTCTAAAAACATGTCACTTTAAAAGATATCTCTAAAAAATGTCCATTGAAAATTAAGCCCAAAAAACCTAAAAAAAAAATTCACTTTAGAAATACCTCCAAAAAATGTCCTTTGAAAATTAAGCCCAAAAAAATCCATTGCAAATTCATCCCAAATGAAGAAATGTGTGAAAATATGCGAAAATAATGAGTCCATTTTCGGCTATTTATATAGCTGCGAAATGTTTTTTGAGAAGGGCTTCATTGAATTTTCTGGCCGAACTATTTCAAAAGTTTGGTCGAACTAACACATCTACAACTATGAAAAAACTCAACTCTGAACACATTGATTCAAATTTGGAATGATTAAACTCGATCAAAATTTATGAATTAACTTTTTGAATGAAGACAACCATTTGCAGAATTCAATCTACTTTTAGGAAATATAACTTTTATGGAATTCCGTAGGTATTTACTAATTTTAATTAATTTTGTAATAAAATGGGTGAAAATAATTTCTGAAGTTCATTATGATTCAGTGAAATAAAAATTATGTATCTTCTAAAATACACTATAAAAAAATTGAAAAAAATGTGGTGCATTACATTGATCTATCATTTGTAAAGTGTAGAAAGTTTATAAATAATATGTTCAGAAACTTCACAAGAACCAAAACATATTCAAAATATGTAGTTTTTTCATATTGGATCAGTTCAAAAAAATCTATAAATTATGATATGCATTAGTTGGTTTCGTAAATATAATGATACCAAAGTAGACTCTGTCTATTTTGTTGTAACACATTTTTTTTCTTCAAAACACAAAGTTTTCAAATAATACACCAATGCGTTTCAACATGAATTTTTATGAATCATTTGGGTGTTAAAGAACACATACTCAAATCAATGTTAAGTTGACATATCTAATGTGAATAAAAATTCTAAAAAATAGGTAATAGAAAGCTAATAAAATTTCTAACAAGTTTTATTTTATCGTAAAATATAAATCTAAATAGAAAAATTGTTTTGGCTTGTAGAAAGTTGAAGAAAAAAAAATAAAAATAAATAATATATATATATATATATATATATATATTTCTCACAAAAGGGAAAAAATTGTAACCCAACTTCATATTTTCACCCATTGTTTTTTCATAATTTTCGCCTTCACATTGTGAGCAACCCTACAAGTGCAAGAGAGGCTTCTTAAGAGGTTTTGAGCTTGGCCAAGGAGTTGGCTACCCTAAATTCATACAAACACACCTTCATTACACCTCCCCTATGATTTTATCCACCATTTCTGGACTCAAATTTATCCCCAGATTGTTTCCCGTAGCAATTTAGGACTCTCCTGTAGTACTACAGGAAACTTGCAGAAACAACTCTAACAGCACCAGTGGGCCTCTCCTTCAGCCCAGAAACCATCATCCACCTCATCCAGACCTGCAAAAACCACCCACACACCTTCATCTCTGCACCCATGAGTTGAATACCTTCCTAAACCACCTTAGCACTTTCTCCTCCTTGCTGCAAAAAAACCATTTACAAGCATAATTAGGTCATGATTAGATCCATGAGTAAAAACATGATAGTTAAAACATGAAGTAGAGAGAGTGTGTTTATCCATTTTTCCCAACAATGTGTGATTAGGTTAGTCTTCTTTCTGCAATTTCAATTCGATAATTTACTTCATGAAATATGTCTAGCTTGCTTCCATTTCTTTCCATAGCTTAATTTGTAGATTTATTTTATTGTAGAGTAGCTAGATGTAATTTACTATTGTAGAATATTTCTTTATTGCTTACAAAGTAATGGATTTGACTCACTTGTAGCCGTAGGTATAATTTTAAAAGCGTGACTAAATTCATTCAGAAACCATAGAGATATCACTCTTTTGTAGGACTCAGAAAAGGATGACATGAGTAGAATGCATATTCTATGTATATAGCACTATCACCTCCAATTTTGTATGAACCCCAAGTTGATAAATTAAAGTAGAGTAGCCTCTAGGAGTTGTAGCATTCCCAGTGCAATACCAAGGCTCACCACATGGAATACTCACAACATATATAAACCTTATCAAGCTAACATAATAGTTTATGAACAACATAATAGTCATTGAATTCAACCTTAATGAACCTAAATTAATAACATAGCAATGTAAACATCACTATCTAATCATAATACCATGTAATGGAAAACAAAATAGAGTAGGATATGTATTATTCAATAATGAGGGAAGAATACAACGATAGAGTGTTTCAGTCTAAACTCCTCCAATTCATAGCTCTTCAACCTCTCTCTCAATCATCAACTTGGAAGCATAATATTGCATTAATTCTGGTCATAATTTCAATAGCCTAGGCTCCATTATATAGGGAAAGGGAGGCTCTCATTTTACCAAGTTCTTCACCAGTTCACTTTGGGAAAAAGTTAAGAGGATGGAAGATGTTTCCTCTACTTTATTTCTTTCTCACACTGTTTTAGTCTTACTTACGATAGAAAAAATCTCTATATGGGATTGAGGCACTATTTTCCAGATTATTGGATCCAAATTTGAGTAAACCATTGATATTTTGTGTGTTAACTCATTATTTTTACTTGTGGGCTATTGAAAATTGGGTAACGCAGCCATAATGAAGATTCATATTGATTTTGGCTAAGGTAACCTTGGTTACTAGGTAGCTTACATCATTAACACATTATTTTTAGGTCTCTTGGGGTGTGTTACTATGGAATATAGGCCTATAGTCACTGTTTTATTCGACTCAAAACATGTGCTTCTCTCGTGAGATGATGAGGAGTTTTTTTCCACTATAACACTTAGTATTGAAAAATATAATATAATGGTAAATAAATAATAAATAATATAAATGGTTATGTGCATTTTGATAGCATTGTTTCTTAGTACCTACCTGTTATACAATAAGTAGTTGATAAAATTAAATTAAATCATAATTATATATGTGTGTGCATGTGTGTGTGTATATATATATATAATTTTGAATTAATATAATATTAAAACTGATATAAAAAATATTATAAAATAAAATTAAAATAAATTATTTATAAAATATTTTCATTTTTAAATGTGTGATGATTTTTCGGTAAGTGGTAAAACATTTCAATACCTAATATGTATTATATCGATTTCTATTTTATATCTAGGGCCATATCAATGAACCACTTAGTGATGTAGGGAAAAATGCTTGGATAATTGACAAAAAATGTTCTCAGGTTTTCCCGGAACCTAGGGAAGACAAAGTAAGAGATCTATAGTTGCAAAGTTAAGAGGAATTCAATGATACATTGAAAAGACTGAAAGTAACAAACTTGTGGTGAATAACAACTTGTTTTTCCTCTTGTGAATGTTTGCTCGAGCACTAAGTGTAGCAAAAGAGCATTCCTTGGCTAACTCTAAGAAATAAATTTGAACACAAGCTAAGCACATGTAATATCAACAACATATATAAAACTTATGAAGCAAACATACTAGTGAATTAATAACATCATAATCATTGAGTTCAACCTTAATGTTCAACGTAAATATATATCATAGGAGCATAAACATAACTATCTAATAATAAGGCCATGAAAGGGAAGAAAACAAGAGTAGCATATATATTATTCAATAATGAGGGAAGATTACAACCATAGAGTGTTCCAGTCCAACCTCCTCAAACCCCTAGCTCTTGAATATCTCACTCAATGATCAAATTGGAAGCATAATTGTGCATGAATTCTTATCCTAATTTCAATATCCTAGCCTCCTTTACATGACCAATGGGAGGCTCTCATTTTACCAATTTATTCACCAGTTCACTTTGGGAAAATGTTAAGAGGATGGAAGATGTTTCTTGTTCTTTATTTATTTTTCCCATCTTTTTAGTCTTAGTTACGATACGAAACATCTATATATGGGGGGTTGAGGCACTATTTTCCATCATTTCAGATCCAAATTTGAGTAAACCAAAGAGATTTTGTGCATTAACTCATGATTTTTACTCATGGGCTATTGAAACTTGGGTAATGCGACCATAATGAAGACACATAGTGATTTTGGCTAGGGTATCATGGATTACCATATAGTTTCCATCATTAACACATTATTTGCAGGTCCCTTAGGGTGTGTCACTATGGAAAATAGGCCTATAATTAGGGTTTTATTCGAGTCAAAACATGTGCTTCTCCTATGCGATGATGAGGAGATTTTTTCCACTATGACACTGAGTATTGAAAATTTTAATATAGTGTTAAATGACTAATAACTAATATAAATGGTTATCTTCATTCGGATAACATTGTTGCATAGTACCTACCTGTTATGCAATAATTAATTGATAATTTTAAATAAATCGTAATTATGTGTGTGTGTGTGTGTACATATATATAATTTTAAATTAATATAATATGAAAAGCAAATATAAAAATATTATAAAATAAAATTAGAAGAAAATATCTATAAAATATTTCCATTTTTATATGTGTAATGATTTCTGGGTAAGTGGTATTGATAAAACTATGGTATTGTAACTAATCTTATTTAAAAGTCAATAATATATTTGGTAAAATGGGGGAAAATATCCATGGTTAAGAATCATATTATATTTTAAGTATTAAGTTTTAATTTAAAAAATGTTATAAAATTAAATTACAGTCAAATATTTATAAGATACTTTGATTTCGAAATGAGTTATGGTTTTTGGGCATGTGGTGTCGATAAGCCATGGTATTGGTCCATGCTATTGTAACAAAGTATACATTTCTATGACACTCCGCAAATATAATATTATTTTAGATTTTTTATTTTTAACATAATTATTGTATCTAACAATTAAATTTAAAACCACCTAAAAATAGTCATTAACCAATTAGAAAAAAAAAATATATTTAAAAAAAATAAGATTTCAAAATATTTTTTTTAATATTTTTTTTTTTCAAATCTTTAACAAAATTTATAAAATCCCTTTAAAAAATCAAAAACTAATTGAATATAATTTTTTTTTGACAAAAATAAAAAAAAATTTAAATATGTATACAAATTAGGGAAGATATGTTCATTTACTTGGATAAAAAAAGAGTAAATAAAAGTATCTCTAAAATATTACATATAAGTATCCATTAATAAAGATAAAAGTAATAGGAACCTAATCATTTGTGTTTAAAATATAGTTAAGAATATGTAACTTGTCTCCCCATTTATTTTTATAATTATTTTTTCACAAACATTAGTAAATGATACAAATTAAATCACTCAGAAATTTATTGTAGAAAACATAAATACAAAACTAAAGCAAAACATTGGCGGAAAAGGCAGAAGCCTCATGAGCTTCCTCATGTAATCTCTCTTATTAAAAGAATTTTAAATTAAAATTTAAATAGATGAGAGAAGATAACCCATGCTATCTTAGCCTTTTTTGGTTGAATTAATTACTCACCAAAAACCCACCAAGATAGGAGTTCCTAAACAAACTCCATCTTTTGAGGAACAACCCAACAACCCAAGAGTTAGAAATATTTAATTAATTATTTTATTATTTTTGATTTATTATTGTTATTTTAGAGAGGCTAACACTCCCCCCTTCAATGAAAAATCCAAAATAAGAACGAGGAATCATCTTCCAAGTTCTCACGTTGATCCTCAAAAAACATTGCCTGAAAAACCGCCAAAGCTGGATGCTGAAAAACTGCAATCTGAAGAGACCATGAGTCAGATGTATGTCTGATTCATGTTTTAATTTCACTTGAAAACTACATCAAGTGCTAATTTACAAAAGGATCCATCTGTCCTTTGCATGAAAGCAACATCCTTTATCCACTGACAAAATTTTTTCAAAGCCCACCAGCTGATGATGTCAAAAACAACTCACTGTTGCTTTTACTGCGCTGAAAACTGTCACTGCTTCTTTGTTGTTGACTGCCCACTGGAAAATTTGTTGATGCCCACTGGGAAATTTGTTGACTGCCCACTGGAAAAGTTGTTGATGCCCACTGGCTGCTTTTGCTGGTTGTGTCGAGACTTTCAGTCTGACAACCACTGTCAATCTCATTGACATTTTCCCCCCTTTGTCAGCTGAAAGGAGAGACACTTCTCTGTAAGATATTCTTGAACTCCCCCCCTTTAGGTGTAGGAGTTTTACATTGTTGTACTCCCCCATTCAACTGTATGAGAGTACCATCATCTGTTCATTGTTGGCTGTACAATGTATGATTGGATTCGATTGTAGAACTGAAGCAATCTTTTAACTGTGGATGACCATTCCCAAGAGTCAATACATTCATAATGTATCTTCAATCTCTCTGATTTGTGTTGATTGCGACATTTTTCTGAGGAATGATTGGACTTGCCACAATGGCGACAGGGATGGAGATCAAAACACTGATCTTCCATATGACCGGTTCTCTGACAATGAGAACATTTCGATTGGACTTCAACCTCAGATTGTGTGGAATTCTCTTTTTCGGAAATTTTGGGTTGCATGCACTACTGGTTGTCTGCAACTGTCTCTGAATGTGCTGAGGGGATCTGTTCAAGAAATCCCGCACTGACGAACCGAATGGGCTTGGAATAATTGGGAATATGTAAGTTGGGGTCATCTTGGACATATCCTAAGCCTCATCGATTCTTGTTATTCTGAAGTTCTTCCCAGGGCCTGATGATGGACTTGGAAGAAATTGGATCTGGAACAGCTGTGACACTTGAAGCTGGCTGAATGAATGACTTATTATCTGGATGGTGCAAAGACTTATCATCTGGATGGTTCAAAGACTTGAAAGTATCATTCTTTCCTTGCAATTCAATCCTTTGAAGTTGCGACTCAAGTTGAAGAAACTCAATAGTTGCATGTGTTTGTTACAGATGTTGTGAAATATCAGCAAGAGTTTCTTTGCTGACGTGCACCATGTTTTCATCAGTTGAGATGATCAAACTGTGAAGAATGTTTAACAACTGAATATGTTGTGCCATCTAAACTTGTGCACTTGAAAACAAGCTCTCTTGTCGGAGATGTCGTTCTTTGAACTATTTCGCTTGAATGATAGGCTCACTTGAATGATTTGTTGCAGACTGCGCTTGCTTGGAACACTTGCTAGAAGTGTAGAATTGTCTCGCTGAAACTTTGGAATTCACGCTCGCTTGATGAAGATCGCGCTTGTACACTCACTTGACTGACTTGATGACGTTACGCTCACTGGAATGAAAAACCACGCTCGCTTGATGTTGATGTCAACTTGGTTGATTGATGTCAGAGTTGAACTTGTTTGGTCGATTTTGATGGTTGCTGCAATAAGCTTCACTCTGGCTCGCTTGATGTGTTGATTTTTGCACTGAATTGATGCAAATTAGTTGAATGAATAATCACGCTCGCTTGCAGGAGATGTAAACTTGTCGCTTGTTTGAAAAAACTCATGCACTCAATTGATTTTGTGTAAAACAAGGGTGTCAAACACTGTCGACAATGCACCCAAGAAAGCTTACAATGATTCACTTTGAAATAATGAATTCACTTGTTCTTTTAAAAACTCATTAACAATGAATTTTTAATGATTCAATTTAGTCAATGAATTTGATTACAAGTACTTAAATGGATTTGCAAAAACGTTGATGAAGACTTTGCTGTGAAAAACATTAACTTGACTAAGTGAATTTGTTGTTTGATGTAGAATGCTGATGTAGACAATCGTTGATTATATGTTGTAGTGTTGATCTTGCAGCTATGTGTTGTGCTTGCTTTATGTATGCGATATTAAATGAAATTATTGATGTGTCACAACTAGACACAGATCAAAAAACAGCAACAGGAAGCCATAAAAAAACATGCGCCAGCAAACACACATAGTGTACCTTAGATCCCCTTATTCAATTTCGGGCGGATCTAGGACACATCAACACCAAAAAAAATATTTTTATTAATCACTGAGTACATCATCTAAAGCAATGATAGTGCCAAGCTGGGAACCCTTTGAAACAATGCGCCTTCAAAATCTGACTGGATAGTGACACGATCTCTCTCAAAGTAAAACAATACTTTGAATTACAACAACTTTCCCTTATCACTCCAAATACAAATGGAAACTCTCCTGAGCTCTCCAAATTACAAAATACAACTTATCACTCCAAGGATTTTAAAACATCATCCTTATGACTCCAAAAGATTACAAAAGCATCATAATGCTCAAAAAAATTCCTACTTATTCCTCTAAATAAATTCTCCATTTTTTTAATAAAAATTTGGGTGCCACTTTCCAATGGAGTGCCCCATGGTGGGCGCCAAAACAATACTCAATAAATACCTATGCAACCATGTTCAAAACCCAACTCGGTACTGCAAGAATATTGGCTCCCAAGTTCGAATATTCAATAAAACATGTACAACCAAGTTTCATTTATGAGCACCCAAATTATAATATTCTCGATAATGGCTCCAAATATTTGTTAAAAAGCATATGTGAGACATATTCAAAACTCCCTACTAATAGAAGCATGAAATTCACAATCCAAGTCTAGGATTTTTCAGACGCGACTAACAATATATGACATTTAGAAAATGCACTTTGATTTCATACCATTATTTTGTTGCGAGTATACGATCCAGCTCCCTGGCAGCAGCAATGGCAGGATAGATCGTGGTTGTGTCACTGAATTGCATGCACACAACTTTACCATCGTTTAAATTGTTACTTCGAACAGGATTTGAAGAATTTTGAAATCTGCACTTTTAAGTTATGGACCGTATGCTTTTTATAAAAGAGTGATGACTCGTGTCGTTATGTTGACTTTGTAGGCAAATTATTCTTGAGGCCTGGTCTACCTTGTCTGTACCATGGCAAGGATGGGATGGAGTGCAAACGGGGATGATTGAGATTCTGATTTGTCAACACAAATGTGAAGAATTCTTGGCTTTCCACCTTTGTCAATACCTATGTACCTTGAAACCAGATTGTAAAATGGTCACAACGTTCCTGTTATAGATATCTTGGAGTAGATTTGTTGGGGAAGAAAGAGATCTACTGGTGAAATAATGCAGACTGCAGTGCTCTTCATGGAAATGGCAACTTCGATTTCTCAATTCCTGTGAACACTATCAAACATGCTGACCCACCGTTATGGCAGAGAAGGAATGGAGGCTTTTAAGCGAGTTTCAATTCGTTTTTTACATTATTTGGCTTATTTTCACACGCTGTAGAATGCTGGTGGCTTTTGAAACGCCTTTCAAACGATGAATACCCACACGATTTTAAAACGCTGGATACCACATGACTTTAAACGCTTGATTTAACGATTTCAACTGCTGTCAGACTTTTTAACAAATGCAGAAACGCTGATGTTCTAAACGCTGGCAGACTTTCAGTTCGATGAATCGATCAAAGAGCAGAACGCAGGTTATTGAATGTTGGTTATGGGCTGAATATAAAATGTTGTTTGAAGACTCGTTTAATCAAATTTGATGCCACAAAAAACGTTGATTGATGGTGCATTGGGCAGCGTTCAAAGTGCGGAACGTTGTTTCAGTTTGATCCCAAATACAGAGTGCACAATTGATATGAATCGATTGTTTAAAATCGATCTCCTTACCAATTGCAGATTGTAAATCGTTCTTCTTTCAATTGCAGATTGCAGATTTTCCAGAATCGATTTGCAGATTGCAGATTTTCCAGAAGGGTGTTGTAATTTTTGCCAGAAGGGTGTTGTAATTTGTTGTAAGGGCCAGAATCGATTTGAATTATTTGCCAGAATCGATTTTCTAGAATCGATTGAATGTTTGGAAAGGACTTTAAGAACAACTAAAATATATAGCACTGTCCCCCTTTTTTTTTTTTTAATTCACTCAAACAATTTGAAAAGGTCACACAGATTTGCAGTTTTTGAAATAGACAAATTTCATACCACACATGTTGGATTCAGCAACATCTCTGGAGCTCCACACAGATTATAGGATCATTCACACTCGCATGCACAACAGCTCTCAGAAAACCTCCTTTGCGCTAACAGCAACATCTCTGCTCAGTGATTCACAACACGCCTTCAAGGATTGGCCTTCAGTTAATCCACAACACACATAGGTCTCTGATCACTCGCTCTAATACCACATGATACAAATTAAATCACTCAGAAATGTATTAAAGAAAACATAAATACAAAACTAAAGAAAAACATTGGCGGAAAAGGCAGAAGCCTCATGAGCTTCCTCATGTAATCTCTCTTATTAAAAGAATTTTAATTTACAATTTAAATAGATGAGAGAAGATAACCCATGCTATCTTAGTCTCTTTTGGTTGAGTTAATTACTCACCAAAAACCCACCAAGATAGGAGTTCCTAAACAAACTCCATCTTTTGAGGAACAACCCAACAACCCAAGAGTTAGGAATATTTAATTAATTATTTTATTATTTTGGATTTATTATTGTTATTTTAGAGAGGCTAACACTAAATATGTATATTATAAAATTGTTAATTTTGGTTAACAATGGTATATTATATGCTTAGCACAATTACTCCAATGTTCCTTTAGAAACTCAATGAAATTTTCCAATCACATTAACCATTAATCACTTTGACAATAAAAGTAGATAGAACATGAAACAAAATGCAGAAGAAAAGCCAAAACAAGAGGACACCATATTTGGCGGATGCTAAGGAAAAACCCCAATGTCAGGAAAACCCTTTAATCAATTCTTCTTATTATTATATTATAATGTTCATGAGAGTGACAAAGAGAGTACAAAATTCAAATAGACTTGCCAAATGAAAATTCAAAACAACCTTGTCAATTTTTTCTATCAATTATAGTTGAACTTCAACCCTAATGAGAAATTCAAAGATGGTCAATGCAAAAAAAGAAAATTCTCCTTTAAAACTCGATCAAAGGGAGTAAAACTTCACCTCTAGTGGCAATCAAAGTGAGCCCAAATTAGTCACAGAATTTGTGGCCAAAATTGTTTAACCTATAATTAATGCAAGTCAAATTCTTTCTTCTTCCTTGGATTTTGTGCCCATAAATGCAACCCGATGAGACAAAAATGAATTCAAATGCTTCCCATAAATAGAAATTCAACACTAAACTACGGAAATTTATGATATTTTCAACCCTGTAATTTCATCCTTCTCGTTCCACACGTAGGAGAGAGAGAATTCCCAATGTTGTATGAACCAATGAGATAAGGAAAGATAATGTGTGACTGATGATGATGCCAAATGAGGTGAGAGATAACTTGTATTTATAAAAAAAATTATGGGTCAATAGTTATGTCCATTTGGCTTCATGAGCCTACATGTTGATGTGGGAAATGTGAACAACTTGCACATGTATGTGCATAAATTCAAAAATACACTTCTTCTTTTCCAAATTGGATGATATTTATATCAATATTGGTGCTCTCAAAAGGAGGAGTTTAATACAATCATCATCTATAAGAAATTCATTGTCCCAAAGTGGAATTTGGCCCTAGTTCCCATTTTTAAAACTCCCTCTCAACTAGGGAGAATTCCACTTGCCAATATATCCCTCATCATTGACCATCATGTCATCTTGTCGTTATTTACAATCTATGCATCTTATGTCATATTTTTTTTGATAAAATCTGATATGAATAATGAAGAAGAATCGTTCGACAATGAGTTAAAATACCTCCCACTCTCAACCGAAAAAAGTCCTTCCAGAGGTAGAACCTCAATCATACTTGATATGATATCAAGTTTTTGAACACCATGCATCCTAGATATATCGAGTATGGTAGTACGTGATGTGTCCATCATGTTGTGGTCCCAATCTACTTTTTCAAACTCCTTTTCCAGATGAGAGGTACTTCACATGAGCCCAAAACTTCATGGGTATGATGTATGTTGGGGCATCAACAAGAGAAGGTGAACCACTCACTCTACAGACATGTCAACCAGCATGGGGTATCAGAGCGGAAGTTGAACCACTCACCCTATACACAACGCACTAATAGGGAAAGGTGAACCACTCACCCTGTACACAATGCACTAATAGGGAAAGGTGAACTACTCACCCTATGGTCACTCATAGCTACAATAAGTACCCCAAGACCTCAGGAGCTCCTAGAGTTTAGTCTCCAACTCATGCAGGGCCCACATAGGAGGGTCTTTCAATGACTGTAATCCTTATTCAGAATGATAATAATTTGACATTACCTAAGGGCTTCGTTAGGATGTCTCTGACATGTTGATCAGTCCTAATGTGTTGGAGCCTTATTGCTCCCTGCTATACAATATCCCAGATAAAGTGGTACCTGATATCAATGTGATTGGAGCAGTAATGGAACACATGATTCTGTAAAAGGAGAATCCCGCTTTGGTTGTTGCAATAGATCATGGTGGTATCCAAAACACTCTCAAATAGCTCACTAAAGAGCTTCCTTAACCAAATAAATTTACAACAAGCCATACTAGCAACAATGTATTCGGCCTCAGTTGTTCTTAAAGAAATTGATTTCTACTATCTTATCATCTAATATATTGAAGAAGATCCCAATGAGAAGCAACATCCTTATTTGTTTTTATGATTCATAACACTTCTAGCCTAGTCAACATCAATATATCCATGTAGCCTCAAATTTTTGGCAATGTATCTCAAACCATAGCTTATTGTGACAAAAACATCTCTCAAGTGATTCTTAGAAGAAACCTAATGTATTTCAGGAGGCTCAGCCATAAATTGACTCAATCTATTCACAATGAAGCATATGTTCAAATGAGAGTTTACCAAGAACATTGTGTCCCCCACAAGTTTTCAATACTCCACATAGCTTCTTGAAGGTGAGTTCCATTGGAGTAGGCACAAAATTGCAATCCATCTTTCCACATCTCTTGATTAGCTTCACAATTTATTTTCCTTTAGAAAGGAAAATCTCACCTCAATTTTACCAAACATTTAGGCCTAGGAAGTAGTGCATCATTCTATTACACTATAAATTGTCACCATGCTCATTTTCCCATTCTTGATCCTAAAATGCCTTTGTCACTATGCAATATTTCCATCATTTAAGAAATATTCTAACATATCCCCTTGAAGATCCAATGATGAATTCCTTGAATCATCCCTTAAAAGTGGGCCTTCATCCTCCTTTCATGGGCTCCCAACCTCTTCTCCCTTCCTATAAATTTTCATCCCTCATTCCTCCAATTTTAGAGCTTGTTTGATCATCGTCACACTCGTTTGACCTCTCATCCCTTTGCATGCTAGAATTGTGATAAAGAATAAGTTCCCAAGAGAAGGATTGATTTTTGAGCTTTGATGGACTCATATTTTCACCTAAGGACACCTCCAACATCAAGGCCTACTTGTAAGCTCTCCTTTTGTAATTTATCAATAAAAAAATCTAATGCTTGCTTTCTATATTTGTTTGTATGTTTATGCAAATATTCAGGTACTCCTTGATCTGATAGATGGATAGTGTGTACGTTTATTATGTATTGTACCACAGTTGATGTTGTCTCTTGATCATTCACAGGCACTCACATGCCATTAGTAGCAGAAAGTGGCCCTACAAGGATCATGGATCAAGGTCACCATCAACGGATCCAAGTGTAGCATTTGGGAAAAGTTATTTATGTCTCTTTCCTTATTGCATTGTAAATATTAGTTATGAAATCTTTGCATTAGAAAAAATCTCTTGTTGCTAGACCTACTCTAGGGCTAGAGAGATCACCTTTGTCCGAATATGAGATTTATCCTGACAACAACAATGATGACTATTTTCTAGCATACTTTGACCATTGTCATGGCTAAATGGTATATAGATATCCCTTGAGGAATTTTCTCTGATTTCAATTCCTTGGCTATGGGATTCCTCACTCACTTCCAACTACCTATCTGGTATGAAACCAAAACCCATCTTCTCATCTCGGTGAAGCAATCAACTACTATGCATACCTTGGATCACATTCATGAATGGTGGCGTTGTTGTCTCGCCGTCAAATTTGATATCCCTGATCAAATATTTATGGAATGGTTTACAAAATTATTCATTCCTAGGATTTCAAGAGATCATGCGATGGGTGGGTGTCTCTTGGTATAGGAGGTTATTTCCAGAGCTCAATACCTCGATTTTTTCTATTCCTAGGCTGGGATTCTATATGAGTTATTACCTAATGCGTCGTGTCCTTCAAATTATCCCGCATCATCTAAGTCTCCTGTTATGCCTTTGGTGGATGGTTTTATTGGGAGAGTGGCTCATACTAATAGTACTGTGCCTAAAAATTCTTGGAATTCTAAATACTTTTTTTCCTCTGCACCCCTTACTCCTTCCCATAACTAGAAGAATCTTGGTAAAAACTTAAAGGTAAATATTATTCAATCTACTGGAGTAGATAAATCATCGAAGGGTAAGAAAAATGCTGAAGGCAAGTATAAATCTGAAAACCCTAAACATGATTCAAAGAAGTAATATGTTGGTGATTCTTCAACATGTAAGCCAAAATATCCTTTTTTGATATTTGATGACAATAATTGCAGCAAGGATTGTCCTTGATGTGCCATATTTTCTCATCTTCTGAAGGGTACACCCGACACTCTAGATGTTTTTAAGGAACCCTTCCCTTCCCAATAGATGCAAATGGACTATCAAGCTCAATCATCTAGAATCTCTCAGGTTTTCATGGCTGGAATGCAATTTGTTGCCATCACCACAAGAATGAAATATTATCCCAATCCATCCAAGGCTCTCGTGGAACCGTAAGTTACAGATCACCATTTCTCTTCCAAACCTCCTACCTCTGGTCCTATTTAGATTGAGAGACCGAGTAGTGACTCCATCATCCGACCACCCCAAAGGGTGTTCTTCGAAAATAATCTTACCAACTGAATGTGATAGCACCAAAACACTACAATATTGTAGAATATCTAGCTCAAGTACCTTTGGTGATGTCATCTTTGGAGGTCCTTCAATCGTGCCCATCACAACGGAAGGCACTAATTTCTGCTTTTCAAGGGACAGATCCTTCAGACTCTAGTCTGATTACTTTCGATCTCGAGAATTTAGTTCCTTACCTCCCATCTCAGGTAGATTTTCTAATCCAAGTTACCATTATGGGAAAGAATATTCACCAGACTATTGTTGATGAAGGCTCTTCGACCTGCATTATGTCAATTTCATGTTGGAAATCCATCGATTTTTTCCCATTAAGAGAGTCCTAAAATACCTTAGAATCTTTCTATTGTAGAGGTTCTCAGCCATAAAATATTTTCAAGGAATTTTCCATCTCGTTGGAGGGGAAAATAGTAACCATGGAAGTTGAAGTGGTAGACACTAACTTGAACTATAATATACTTCTTGGATGAAGTTGGGAAAATGCTGTGGTTTTCATGGTCTTCACCCTCTTTCACGTCCTCTCTTTCCCTCATCAAGGGATGATAGTGGCCATAGATCAGTTAGCTTTCTTCCCCTATGATTATTCAGCAGGTAACATTCTGTATATTGGGAAGACTGCTATTCCTTATGAGAACATTGGGTCTGGTCTATTCAAAGACTGGTCCCTTATGGTAGTTTTCTTCTTCTGCCTCTGAATGTTGCCTCCGTCAATATGATTTTGTCTAGTCATGATCCATGGATTTTTCCCAATCCTAGCCCTTGAGAGTTTTGGTGGAATTATTCCTCTTAGCCCAGTAGAAAAAATGTATCAAACTATTCTCATGACTTGTGAGATTACATCCAAAAATAAAACTCATTTCGTTTCCTCTCTGGACACTTATGTGCGGTATCCCCAGTTTGGTTCTTGGGAATCTGATGGTCCCTTAAATGATATTTTCCCTGTCGAAAAGAGTATAGTGGAGGTAATTTCTCTCCAATAAACTCCATGGGATGATGGACATCATTGTTCCTCGTTTCTCCCAATCTGAGGTGACATCTCCACCTATTTAGGGTCCCATGCTTCGCCTGTACCGACTGACACATTTCAGAATTTGGATTTGACTCATGAAGTAATATCTGAAGGGAACATGGGAAATATCACTCTTACCATTTCGATTGAAATCTATATCAAACTAGGGATTTTTGACAATCTGCATATCGGTGCATATTTTTCTCCCAATGAGATCAATGTTTATACTGAACTTTTTTAGGAGTTCCATATGTCTTCGCATGGTAATATGAATAAATTATCGACATCAATCTGAGTATAGTTGTGAAAAAAATTCCCACATACCCAGATTCGAAGCCCATTTCCAACGACTTCGTCTTGTGCAGCTGAGAAAGGTTGCCTCCATAAATGGTGAAGCTGAAAAAATTCCTAAAGCTAGTTTTATTTACACCATACCATTGACAGATTGGGTATCAAATATTGTTCCTGTTAATAGAAAGCAAGGGATCATTCGGGTTTTCATTTATTACCATGATATCAATCAAGAATGTTCTAAGGAAAATTACCCCACTCCTTTTATTGATCATATCATTGATGGCTGTGCGAAGAGTGAGATTTTTTCCTTTACAGATGATTTCTCTAGCTATTACCATATTAAAATCACTCAAGTTGATCAGCACAAAATCACATTTATCTATCCATGGGGTAATTTCTCCCATAGAAAGCTCCCTTTAGGCCTGAAGAATGTTGGAGCCACCTTCTAGAAAGCTATGACTTATAATTTTCATGACATAAACACACATTTCAGCCATATCTCGATGACCTTCCTAGTCATTCCTCAAACTGTCGAGATCACCCAGAACACTATAGAGATATCTTCCTTAACTGTTGACACTATAATATCAGGTTGAATCCTCATAAGTTTGTCTTCTACGTCAAATGTGGTCAACTTGTGGGTTTCATGGTGTCCAAATACGGCATCCGCATCGATCCTCTGAAATTTGAGGAAATCGTCAGTTTTTTTTCTCCCTCTTATGTTCATCAACTATAGAGTTTGTAGGGGAAATCTAATTTCCTTCGTCGTTTCATACTAAATTACATTGACCTTTCCAAAGGCCTTACACACTTATTGAAAAAGGGAATCCCGTTCTTATGGGATGAAATTTCTTAGAGCTCTTTCGATGCATTGAAATGAGCCCTCATTACGGAAACGCTATTGTATCCTCCCTATTATCACTGCGATTACTACATGTATTTGGTCATCGCCGACAACACTATTGGCATGGTGCTAGTTCAAGATGATGATGATGATCAAGAACATGTAGTGTAATACTTGAGCTACAATATATTTGATATTGAGACCTTATACACTTTCTTCTATCCATGTAGCTCAACGTTTCCATCACTACATTCTCCTGTGTAGAACTTTGGTGATTTCTAATTGTAAACCTATGACCTACATTCTCACACATCAGTTTCTTGGGGGAAAAAACTCGAAATGGATCGTTATCCTTCAAGAGTTGGACATTGAATTTACTGCTGCTAAGTCTAAGAAATCCTTGGTATTTTCTGAGTTGATCTGTGATCTTCCCACCACGGATCATCCCACTCCTCTCGATGAGTCCATTCCCGATGAGACTCTCTTTCTCATTAGTACCCTTGATCCATGGTATGGAGACATTATTTCATATCTCTAGACCCAAAATTTTCATCTAGAGCTATTGGATTCTAACCGAAGACGGATTCGCTAGTAGACCCAACCTTATCGCATCCTTGGAGACACCTCTATAGCACTGGTATTGGCACTATCCTCCACCACTTTTGACTCTCAAGCAAGCTGAGAAAGCTCTCAATGCCTACCACTCTGGGGCTTGTGGTGGTCACATTTCTGGTTAAATTAATACTTAAAATATCCTTCTTGGAGGATATTTCAAGCCATTTATTTTTAAATAATGCATTATCGCAGTACGAAAGTGCATTATTTTTAAAGAATGCATTACCGCAGTACGAAAGAGTGCATCCCACCCTCACCCTTTCACCTAGTTCTGACCGTTATACCTTTTGTGAAATGGGGCATAGATTTTATGACATATAACCCTGGCTCGACTAGGGGACATGGCTATATCATCATTTTGGTTACTATTTCACTAAATGGGCTAATGAAATTCCTACATATGATAATGAAGAACTACAGAAAAATTCTTATTCAATCATCTCATAGATCAGTTTGGTGTCCTGAAATCGATTGTCACTGATCATGGCACTCATTTTGGTAATCATATTATTACAAATCTCTCTTCTTAGTTGGGTTTATGTCATGATAACTCCACCCCTTACTATCCACAAGCAAATGGTTATACTATGGTTGTCAACAAAGTCTTTTTGACTATGTTCCAATGCAACATTGGGAAGCACAAATGAAACTGCAATATGTGGGCATATTGGACCTCTGTTAAGGCTTCCATTGGATTCACACCATTCCAATTGCTGTATTGTCTAGAGGCCATACTCCTGATAGAGTGTGATATTCCTTCCCTCAAGCTAGTTATTGAATTACTTCCTAGAACATCGCTGGAAGAGGAACGCATGTTGTACCTCGAGCATCTCGGCGAGATGAGAAGGCTTTCCAATTTAGCTCTTGAAGTGAAAAAACAATGAGGTAAGGTTCAATACGAAAAATCTTTTACGCACCGCATTTTCTCTCAAGGTGACTTGGTCCTCCTTTATGACCAAGCCCATGATAAGTTGGGAGTAGGAAAGCTCGATCTAATGTGGCATCGGCCCTATATCATTAAACATGTATTAGAGCATGGAGCCTATGAGCTAGATGACTATGAAGGAAACCCTTTGGCAGAGCCTTTAAATGGGCTCTATCTGAAAAAATATTATGATTAATCATAAGTGCGAAATTTTTTACATTAGTGTTTTACTCATTAGTGTGCTTTGAGTTGATTTTTGGTGTGATTTTTGCCTTTCAGACATGTTTCCCCTACTCACCTTTTGTTCCACTTGGTTATAAAATGTCTTCGAATTACTACGTTGGTTTTACTGACAGAACTTGTCGTAGCACACATAACCTATCTTACGTAGCATGTGCAGTCTTTCCTCCACATGGTGAGTTGGTTAATTTAAAAGTTATTTGTTTGGGTCAAACAACTAACAATATTGTCGAGTACAGTGCAGTGATTGAACTATTATCAAATGCCATTGATCTTGGGATTAGAGATTTGGTTATTGAGATAGACTCACAACTCGTTGTGTTAAAATTGAATGGGAATTATTCTGTACATAATCCTCAAATTTATCATATATATTTGTGTGTTAGATTATTCGAAAGAATTTTTTATTTTATCCCATATCAAAATATTCCAAGATGTTTAAATAAATTAACAGATACATTAGCAAACCATGTATGAGATAGGCATTTGTGCAATATATAAAATCAAGGCATCATCATGATACATAAGTAGACATAGAAGCATATATATATATATATATATATATATATATATATATATATATATATATATCGATCCGCAAGTGTACATCCAAACTCAAATTCATGTGTCTTCTGTTTACAAAATGATTTCCGTGAGCATAAATTTGTCAAAAAATATAAAATAGGGTTTCTATCCACCCACATGGTGCTCATGATAGCAAGTGACTTCTTGAATTACTCGCTATAATAATCAATGCAATCTTCTTGGAACTTTTACTGGATGTCTTTGAAGGCATAGAGGAATCTCATCGAACATAGCGTACTCTAGAATGCCTCTCATGAGGCCAACCAGGTTCCTCTCTCACTCAGTTAGTGTATCTTCTCCCTCCTGAAAAGGAGCATCCTCTACTGAATGGGATACCCTCCTTGCAATAGGTGAAATTAGTGGAGTTCTCTGAGGACCCATATCTTTAAACACATCATAAGTTTAAATTTCAGAATACATAAAAAACACATTTAAACATTTAAAATGTAAGAAAAAAAAAATACCTGCATCGGTCCACTGTGTGCCTGGTGGGATCATAAGATTTGGATCTCCTCTAAAGTCAATGTCAGCATCTTCGTAGTCCTCAACTACGATAATTTGACACTGCAACCAAATTAGAAAGGCTATGTCGAAATGCATCTATTGGCCCCCACCCTGTTAGGACACAATTTCACACCATCTCATCAGGCTCAGATCCCTCGGGGATGGATCATGAATCTTTAGCCACTGGTACTGGAATATGGGTGCTCTCTCTAGAAAGAAGGTCACCAAAATTTACCCATACCCAAACTGTTTCAGTCTCCCTGTCTTGCACTTGGTTAGTTGGTTCTTCATGTTAGCCAAAAACCCCTCACACCAGTTAAACATCGTTGGGGCCAAGCAGCCCATCGTGTATTGGAACTGAGGTTTTGTTGCCTCATAAAATTCTTGGGCTCTTTCCACTCTTATGATGCAATGTAGTATCGCACGCAGGGGGAGCACTCTTATGAAGGAAATTTCTACCTTCCCGCTCTCTATTTTCCATGCCCCAGGATAGTATCTATGGATGAACATGTTAGTACTCTCACACCCTACATGAGCTCCAGAGATATGTATCCTCTCCTCTCTCCTGGAGAATATAGTGATGAAATATATGTCCATCAGATATTATTCTAACTCTTCATCCCTGATGACAAACAATTGTCTTTCCACATGCCAGATACTGATCAAGCATTGGAGTAGCTCCAGTTGAGCTCTTAGACCAGATGTTTGGAAGAATTTCAGCAACCCACAATTGTGTAAAACATTGATGCAATTTTGGTCTAGAAAATCTTGGTGTTGTTCCACCTAATGGCCCTATTCTTTCCATTCGACCAAAATCTTTGACAAACACACCTACAAAACATATCCAATTGACTTTTTAAGAGTTTTCATTGAAGTATTTTCAGAAATTAACAGTCTAGTTTGGTGGATTTCATGTCTTAAAATCCTTCCTGCGGCCCACCTAACTATCTAAATTAATTAGGCGTTGGTGGCACGCAACCCTAACAGGTTAAACGAGACAAGGAAGACCCTAATAGCTTGAAATTGCATTGGTTGCATGCGATTTTAGAGTTTAAAATTTCTCC
Source organism: Pinus albicaulis (assembly GCA_034641835.2). Taxonomy (NCBI): domain Eukaryota; kingdom Viridiplantae; phylum Streptophyta; class Pinopsida; order Pinales; family Pinaceae; genus Pinus; species Pinus albicaulis. Next base: position 303,711,334 of record CM076570.1, on the reverse strand, counting down.
CTCTAAACTCCCTATTTCAGAAATTAAATTGAAAATGAATGGAATAAAATTGAAAACGAGGTTTAGAGCTCTTACCTAACACTGAAATATGGATGAATGGTGTCCTAAATTTTTCACGCCACTGATTTGAAATTTTGACGGAAAATGGACAAAATTCTCTTCGCAAAATGGAAAGGTGAAAATGAATTTGTTTTTTGGTCTATTTATATATTCTTGAAAAAATCTCACCAATATTTTATGATTTTTTCCATGATATCCATGATGTTTTTTGTTTATGTGTAGTACAGGACTTCCACACTACTGATGATTGTTTCTGATGCAAATGAGTTGAAATTTATCTCTTTTTTGGGCTTGTTAAACATTTACAAGAAAGGAACCCCACTGGAGTAAAATTTCAGCACCTTTTTGACTCTCGAAAAATCAAAATATTGTCAAGTAATTTCCATTTTGAACTCATTAAAGTGAATGAATTGGCGTGATATCAATATAAATTTAACCCTTTTTCGAGCTTAGATTTACTATTTACGAAAAAAGGAATACCTTGATCAAACATGGTCAATTGGTTCTCTCGAATATTGTTTCTACCTTTCCAGGTTCGAGAGACGACTTACAAAAAGGGACATGATGGATTTTTCCTTTTGTTTCTTTTCAAATCCCTTAAAAATGAAGAGTTACTGAGTTTACCTCTCATTTGACTTGTCAAAAAATAAACGATGAAAGAATTGTCACCATGACAAGATTGAGTTCCTCCTTTCTAGGGCTCATTAAAATTACTAGGATGGATTCATTCAAAGAATGAACTTACATTCTCAACATATTTTATCCTCTTCATGATGGCTATAAAAAATAAAGAGGTAATCATTAGCAATAATGAGGGAAAATTGAAAATGAACATCCAATATATACTATGGGAAGCTTTTCGCTCTAGAACATGACACTCATCTGCAGTTTATGTCGGGTTGTGAGCATCCCACATTCATCACTTTTGCTCCATGAATTTGGGAAATCCATTCTCCTTTCATTTGATACCAAAATTTTCAACATGACCTCTGATCCTATTTGATTAAAATTTTTCCACCCTCCGAAGTCATGTCACCAATATGTTTAAGAGAATTCCTTTTTGTCAAACATCATCTACTTATCTGACCTCCTATGTTACAATCTCGAATCACTCCTATCATCTTAAGACATGTATTGTTTCGTGTCGATGATGTGGGGAATCATCATGGCCCTCCTTCAACAAACCACTTCATGTTGACTCCAGCTCACTATCTAGGAAGGTGATTTAGAAACTTCTTTCAATACCTTGGTGTTTGCATGCCTTAATGAAAAGTTCTTCGTGTTTCAAGACAAATTCACATCATTTGCATTCGATGGAATGATTCTGTAAGTGTTCAAATTCAACACATTCATTCAAACTTGTATATTTTCTTGTTGTACCTTGAGGTCCATCATCATTATTGGTGGTCTCTCTCATTCCAGTTAACGGTTCTCATCATTAATCGATAATCAGGTGGTTTCTACCATGTTCAACAACAACACATTTATTCACATGGTTAGATTCATAGATTTGATTGATTTATATCGCAGTGAAGACCCTGGGTCACATCTAATTTTTCGTCGAGACTGTGAGGAGTTGTTGAGTATTCATGATTGTATACATGATCTTATCTATATAGATGTATGTGTCCATACCATAGATCCTTTTCTATGATCTCTTTTAGACATAGATGCGACCATATCATGGGTTCATGTGTCATTTGATACCTAGTGTAGCATTATGTAGTTGGGTTTATTTATACTAGAGATGTCATATACTGTCAAATTTTTTATTTGGTAGGTTTTCTGAAGGTGGTCTACATTCCTTTCCTTGGTTCATAAAGTATTTCATCCATCACTCCCTATTCTGCCTTCATTTTTTATGGGGCATATGTTACATAGTAACATTTAATCATGCTCATTTTCCCGTCCCTGGTCTTGAAATTACCTCTCACATACCCTGTGCATTGTTTCTGTCATCAAGAAATATGATAATATATCCCCTTGAAGATCCAAAGAAGACTTCCTTGAAATATTACTGAAGAAACCTGGTCAAATTCCTAGTTTCCTGGGTCAACGCTCTTCCAAGTTCCATGACCACAGTTATATCCCTTTCACAGCTCTGGCCCAGCACTGTGAGTTCCCTAATTTATTAGAAAACCTTGATGATGCCATTTCTGGAAGTGCTTCCTCAAATGGAGGAGAAAATTTGACCTTTGGAAGCTCAAGGATGTTGAGTTGGTTGTTGAACAGTGATGATAAGGTTGAGCTCTCTCATTTTAGGGCCTTGATCTCATCCATGGGGCATCATCTCTTAGAAAGTGGGCCTTCTTTCTCCTTTCATGAGATCACAACCTCTTCTCCCTTCCTATAAATTCACATCCCTCATTCTCGCAAGTTTAGAGCTTGGTTAATCATTTTCAGACTCGTCTGAACTCTTATCCTTTTGCATGCTAGCATTGTGATAAAGCCTAAGTGTTCGTGAGAATAAATTCTTTTGAGATTTGGTGAAGGACTCATATTTTCAACAAAGGATGCCTCCAAAATCAAGGCTTGGGTTTTAAGCTCTCCTTTTTTAATTTATCAATTATAACATTTGATGTTTTCTTTCTATATTTTTCTAAATTTTTATGCAAATATTATAGTACGCCTTGATCTTCTAGATAACTATTTTTTACGTTTATTATGAATTTTATCACATTTTGTGTTGTCTCTTGATCATCCGTAGGTATTCGCGTGCCATCAATGGTAGGAAGCGAGCCTACAAGACTCATCGATCAAGGTTATCATCATCAGATTCAAGCGTAGCATTGGGAAAAAGATATTTATGTATCTTTTCTCATCGCATAGTAAATGTTATTTAATAGAGATTTGCATTAGAAAGAATCATGTGTTGCTAGACCCACTCTAGGGCTACATATATCACCTCTGTCCACATAGGGTATTTATCTTGACAACATTCTTCATATGAGCTATTTTCTTCAAAGAATTTCCCTAGCTTATTCCCAATTAGGTGCAAGTTATATTTGGACCAAACCTGCATGGGAAGGCCTCGTAGGCACACTCAAAACAAGCCTACCCCTAACTTCTGTTTACACTACAAGGAAAAGAGCCTATACCAAAGGTTATAAAGGAGGTTATTAGTGTTATAAAATCGGGCAAAATTTTCAAGAAAACATTTACTACAACATCCATTCTCGTCAACAGAGGTTTTGGTGGAGCTTCTAATGGAACTTCAACACAACTAAAAAAAACTGGGTGGCCGAAGGTTTTTTGGATGTTTTTCTCATCGGTGCACACATCAGGTGTGAACATAATTATGTGCTTTACCATGTACTCATAGGTACTGTAAAATGCCAAGTACTGAGATGGAAAACAAATTTTGAATGCCCCAGGGTGTTTAGCAATGTCCTGGTGTGTGTCACCCAACAAGGTGCACCGACCCGATGGCCCATCGGAGGTGCATGCATCAGGCTGTTAAGGTGAAAATCCGCAATGGTTTGTCTATGTGCTAAAATGCACAGAGACATTAAGTTATAAAAATGCACTGGCACGTTAAAGGCAAACAATATTGATGCATGCAACACCTATCAGACCATCAAGGTGGTGGTCGTCGATAAAGCACACTGGTTTTTCTAATTGGTACTGGTATTAGTGTGGTGCCCATAGGTCATAGAAACACATCAGTGCATAGTATCCTAAAAATTCACCGGTGTGTAGTAAGTAACAGGCACCAGTGTCATTTTGTATTTTTTTGAAACATCAACCTATGATAGTGAAATTATTGTGATTTTTTTAAAATTCATTATTCATAAAAAGATGGCACGTATCTTATAACAATATTCATATCAATTAATTTTTTATTAGTAAATTTCAATATGATGTTTCGATTAATTTTTTATATCATATCATTGGTTTTCACATATCTTCATTATAATATTTAATCATCCATATATCTAATCAATGGTGTAACATCTTACAACAACAATGGAGAACACAATAGAATAAATTAAAACATATTTTATTATATATATATTTGTATTAAGACGACACTATTTTTCATACAAAATTGGATAGTTATTGGTATCCCTATGTCTTTCAATTGGGCCACTATGTCTATTACATTAAAAAAAATGTCTAATTTCACACACAAATATTTCAAAAAATACAATGCCTTTCTTTGATATCCAAACATATTGATCATCATTCTTCACTGGAATTGTTGTCACTGCTCAAGCTACCTCCATGACCTGGCTTATTTGGAGGAATGTTTTCCTCATTGTTTTGATGGTTTTATTCTTCCTTAAGTTCCATATACAAACATAAAAATAAAGTGTAATGAGTGTATATACATTTTTGACAATAATAAAAATTGCAATATTAAATAATATACATCAATGTAAATCGAAAATAAATTTAACATTCCAAGGATTGACTCATGAACTATACACATTATTTCAAAACCATATTTCGTGACATATCTCAACAATTCATTTGTTGGTGGAGTTCCATACTTTGTTTCCTACAAGTTTTATACCCCATAACAAATTATAGATTCAATATAAAAGATATTTTTTTCTATCAATTATAGGATGTGCTAAGTAAAATAACATAGATTCTTACAAATTTCAAAATTAATTTATGATATGTCAACATATATTGACAACCCATATTTAATCCAATGTCAATCAATTCTTGTCATGGTTGTTCTTTTTATGTTAGCACCTCTTTGAATACATTCTATGATGGTTGTTATAAAACAACTTAAAATATACAAAAATTAAATCTAGTTAAGTTGTTATAAGTAACTAACAATTACTCACAAACATATATATCAACCCTTTTCTTCCTTGTCGTACTTGTTTATGTGCTGAATGGGTTCCAGATTCTTTTCCTTTTTGCAAGAAACTACTTGAAAATTAATATTTAATGTTAAGTTGTTTATTTATTGTACCTAATAAAAAATTTCAATGAATACATATTACATTTAAAGCATGTTGTTACTGAGATATCTCCTCACGTGATGCAATTATGTCCATTCCTTTGACCATATCCTTGTACACCTTTTTGGAAATTCCTATTGGCTTATTTCTCATATCAGCTCATTCATCATTTGATATTTTCATAATCTTCCTCACAATGTAACGTGACAATAAACTATTTAATTTTTATATTGATATATGAAAAGTAAATATAACAAAAGTGATATTTATAAATGATTTCTTTTTAGTAATATATACGTATAGTTATAGAAAATCATTTAAAGGAATATAACTTTTTCGTTACTTATTTTTTGTTGTTGTATGTTTTTTCTATTAAAAGTCTAAATGTCGCATTGACCGATTCTCTAGAAACTCATCATGTAGTTTAAATAAAATTTGGTTCTTGGAAACATTGGATATATTTTTGTATTATAAATGGAAAGAACATATATACATTCATTCCACTAGATCCTCAAAGTTTTTTAAAATTTCTTTCCCCTTTCATTAACCTCTAGCACCACTCCAGATGAGTGAAGGAGAAATTCATTTTGATTTGCATGTTCTATTTTTTTATTTTCTTACAACAACATCCCTTTTTTTTGTTGTTAGTCCATATATAAAATTAAAAATATGTGGATGAATAGATTGTTTGAAACATATTATCTAATATTTTTAAGTATATTATTAATAAAATTTCAAAAAAGAAACTCATAATGGATCGATAGTATTTTTTCATTCACCTGATTCATCCTTCTGCAATTTTTCCATCAATCTTTTACACTCTTATGGTCTTAGATCAAAAATAATATTATGTATCTTTGTCATTTGAGGCTCCACCTGATACACACTAAACGATACATATTAGTTAAACTTACATATAGTTCAAAAATATTAACTTTTGTAAATAATTTGCAAAGAACTTGTCTTTTATTATTTTCTCGATTTGTAATTAGTATTTTTGTTACTTGAAATCTTGTCAACCATTTCTTTATCATTATGAAACTTGTAATGTACCATTCATTAATATTTTATAAATAAATCACATAATTTTCAAGTAAAAAAAAAATCAAGGAAATGATACGCCTTTCCCAAAGTACATACCAAACACGGTGCAGTAGGTTCTTATAAATGCACTGCTAATACAGTAGAAAAATCGTATGGTGATATTTGTAAACAAGGAGACCCAGTGCGTTATGTGTTAGCCAGTGCATCGAATAACACAAACATAAATTAATAAAAAATGTTTTTTTGAATCTAAGCTTCTGTGATCCATAATATAAATTAGAAGAAATTCTTTCGGTAATAATCACATGAAATGGAACGTGGTTGTCGTGTTTCGAACCAACCAGTGTGGTTCATCATCAGGACTATAAAAAATGTTTTTATCAAATGGTCTTTTTTTTTTTCAGTACGGGCCCAATGTGCTATACTACAATAGCGTACCAATGCACTATTTTAAAAAGGGTGCACCCATTAAAAAAAATGTTTTTAAAAAAATATTGAAAGGGCCAACATGGACTGGGATCTGACTCTGCAAGTGGTCTCGTGGGTTAGATTTGATATATATATATATATATATATAAACCTTATAAATCTAAAATGAATATCCCTAATTGTGAAGTCACATAAGCAAGAAGAAGAAAGGGTTTAAGGAAAGAATGAATTTTTTTGTTTTTATTTTTCTGAAAAAGCATAGTAAAATTTAAAACTTGTACTATTCATGTATTAAATCCAATAGAAACTACAAAAAAGAAAATTAATACAGTAAAATTTAACAATTTTACTATACTACAGGGTTTTTGTGCAAATCGTGAGATGTTTCAAATTTTGATTCTCTGAATAGTGTTGATGTTGTAAATTATTTTGATGCTCCACAATGTTATCGTGCTCTCTTGCTCTAGGTATGTCTCTCATGCAAATCCCTTCCTGAATTTTTTTTCAAAAATAATGAAATAATGAATAGATTTTACTATTTAAAGAACTTTTTTATCAAACTAGATTTTTGAAAATAATTTGCCACTCATTTTTCAATTTATCGCTTTTTTTTCACTTGAAAAAAATAAAATTTCTCTTTTTTTTTTCGGATATTCGAGGCATCTGTTAACTAAAAACACACGTGCATCAGTTAATAAAACCGTATAGATTTACAGTAACTAAAACTAAAACGCACCGGTGTGGTTAACAGTAAATTGAAACCGATAACAATAAGTCCATTTTTAAAGCACCGAAATTACATTTAGGTATGTACACCAAAATTTATTGTTGATTTTTCTCAAATGCAGGGAGAAAATATCATTATTATATCAAATTTATTATTCCTCAAAATCCAACTCGTTCCATAATATTTCTGAAATCCATCGCGGAGTTCTCCTTATCCATATCTAGACGTAATTACTTCACATTTTATCTATATTTTCATTATCTAATTGAATTTTTTTTTTTAGACATGTCAATGTACTGAATAAAATTAGTGTATACAAATTTGCAGGTTCATGTAGACTCAGAATCGAGTTTAGATGCACAAAATATTAAAATACCTCCAAAACCTTGGAAGCTCTTATCAGGAGTAGCATACAGCAAGGTGCATTTAATAGATGAAAATGAGCAGTTGCTTCACCTTGCCAATTGTAACATTGCATCTTCTAACTACAATCCTATGAAAATGATGGTAATAATAATTTTTTGGTATATTAATGTAATTATTTCAATGTCAAACCAATTAATCATGCATTTTCGACGTGTTTACTAATTGATATCAACAATTTTGTACTAATCATGTTCAAATATATATTTTGGAATTATTAGGATTCTGGTGATGATGAGAGACCTACCTGTCATCTTCCATTTGACCCCATGACAATGTCAAATTGAGAGAATCCTAAATTAAGAGAAAAAATCAGAGAGGAATGATACCAAGAATGGTTGAATCGACCACCTATTCAATTCCCACTACATCTAGATTCACCAACAACGAATGAGTACAAAAATAGTAGTTCTTCACAAACTAGCGATGGAGGCAATCAAATATAGGTTGGTATGGATGATTACTTAAGGGAAATGACTGCCATGGAGACAATGTTGTTAGATGTATTCCAGAATGATGATAAGCTAGGGGATGATGCTCGTATCACTGATACCTTTTTCAAAAGCCTTAATTGTCTTCCACCACCCCTATCTTTGGACCTGGCGGTCAGTCAAAGTCTAGCTAGTTGGGGAAAATTATGATACTGTACAACTTGAAATCAAATTTTGGCTTGTCAAATGCATGTTTCTCAAAAATTTTGGGGTAATTGATAATCAAGTCCCTTATATTTTGAGAAATATAATCACACAATGAACATTAAAAATGGTGAGTTTTATGAACGTTAATAATTATCGTCATTAATGTACATTTAATATTGTCCATGAAAAACTATAGGGTATTCAAATATAAGGTTCTTCCGAGTGGTAATGTCTTACCCTACAGCTGCGAAGAGGCAAATTAATTGTTGAAAATGTTGCATGTTGAGGACATATCATATAATGCATGCCCAAATGATTGTATTCTATATAGAGGAGAATATGAAGACAAAGAGATATGTGTAAAATGTGGGCATGATAGGTATGAAAAATAAAAAAATAAGGGTAAATCATGTGGTGCTCCTTTTAAGATATTGCGGCACATGCCTATAATCCCAATGATTCAAAGCCTCTTTCATTGCAAAGAATTGGCAATGTTGCGGTGTCGCATGCCTCACACAGAAGTGAGTTGGGAGTTATGTGAATCCCATCATATTCAATATGCGTAAAGCATATAGAGGATGCATGGGCCGAAAATTTCAAGGATGGAGTACAAATTCTACGAATCAGTATAGCCATGGATGGTGTCAACCATATTCCCTCTGTTGTAACATTATTTGGTTTTTATAAGTTATAATATTAGACAAAAATAAAAAAAATCTAGATGCTAAGTTAGGATATGAATGAAAAAAGAAAGAAATAAAAAAATGTTAGGAATATTGTTATTTTATATATTCATATCAATAATATCATAGAGGTATTCTGATCTAAAAAATGAAGGAAACAAAAAATGTTAGGAAAGTAGGTAAAAATGGATGCTTTAGCTTCAAAAAAATACATTTTTTATGAGGCTACTTGTTTAAATGCGACATTAAAATGTTAAATTTTATTAAGTTGGGATTAAATTGCTTGAAAAAGTATTAATCCTTGTTTTTAAATTATTAGCATAATAAATTTGTTGTAACCGAGGTGCATATTTTTAAAGTAAGGTCACAGAAGACAAAAACATTTTTGATGGTTTATAATTAAACACCACACATATTTCGAAAACAGATATTTTCCCCACCTAGATCAATAGCAGGGAAAGATTTTTCACCCCCCTCTTCCATTTCCCGTTAACGGGGGGGGGGAACGAGGAAACTCTACATGTACTCTCTCATGACTTGGCACCACCCCACCCCCCCTCCCCCATGCACGAAACCACAAACCACTCGCTCACCCATTTGAAATCCACTATTGGTTTTCCTTCCACCAAAGGCTCTTGACCACCATGCTTTGACCGCTAGCCTTCACCCAACAAATTTATGCCACCTCATTTTCCCATTGCCCATATGTCCCTAGCCATTTACCCTATTCATCCATTGTCATCCTACTCCCAGACGTTTAGCTACCATGTCATTATATTGATCTAGTGTCGCTAGCTACTATAGTCACATATCAAACTGTTAGCATAAACCTTCTCAGATATAAATAAACCAAACCTCAATTATTTATCACTTTCATCTGATCGGTCTATTGTTTTTTATAGGTATTCAAATCCTATTGTGCACAGTCATCAAACAATTCCAATTTCTGTCACATCATACTGCATTTTATTCCCTCTTTCATCCAATTCTCCATTTATTTCCAGTCTGTCCGTCATCATGGCTCCAAACGGAAAATCCAAGAAACCAAGTTTAGAGGAGAACCCTGTTACTATCACCTCGGTCGATCCCGACCATATCCCTCTTGCAAAATTTTTATAAAAGATTCTTGACACAGAGTGTGAGTTCGATTTTGAGGAACTACACCTTTGGCTAAAGCAGAATTACATTGACAGTCAATATCCAATCAAATTATAGGAATCTCTTCCACCTTTCTTTAGCTTTCCGAAAACCTATGATTTTTCAGACTTGGTTATTTTGTGCCAAGCCAGATATGATCCTATTAAAATAGAATTAATGGCTCATAATGGAGAGATTATGATTACCATTATTGGTCAAAAAATTAGTAAAATTCTCTTGATTCCCCAATTAGACGCCGTGAGCCAGTTTTCATAGGCAACCCTTATGGTACTTTACCATAAGTTTACTTTTCCCCAAAGAACCCAGATCTTTGAAACCTTCCTATCAGAAGATGCTGAATTTCCCAAGAGAAATCCACCCTATCCATCTTCAATGTTTCCTGAATCCTCTAGACATATTATTTCCCTACTATATTATATGTTAGCTTACCGAGATAACAAAACTATTGATGAATCCATTGTTGTATTCGTTTCTATTTTTAATCAAGATTAATAACCTAGTTTCATGTATAGTTACAGTAAATTTTTGGTTGATAATATACATGATAAATTTATGAATTTAACCACACAAGGAATTTTCAAGTACAATTTTGTACTTGTTCACATGTTTCTTTTTAAGTAGGGAGACTTAATACCTATCCCACTCAGCAAAAAATATGAACAAGGAGTAAACCAATCAGTCATCCATTAGAACAAGATAGTCAGAACTGTTTCAACCAAATTTACTTTCTCAGACTTCATACACACATTCATACTTCCAATGGAACAACTCCTCAGCAGCGAGACATAGCCTAGGATTGGCGAAGAAATAAAATGAATTTTACACTTAAGTGATCAGCTTAATACTGGTGACTGGTATCTATACTAGAATTATACAAAAATAAGGATATATGGTTGTAAACTTCCACCATATAAGCTGCCAAAGTATGTTCCAATGAGAATTTTATCTTTTGAATATATTAGGTAGATGATTAACATATATGGCTTGGATTTTGTATCAGGGAAGAGAAAGTCACAATTCAAGGTCAAATAAAATATTTGTTGGAAATGTTGTCATTGATGGAAAAGGAGATGGAAAAAGAGGAACACCTGAAACAAAAACAAAGCAAAGAAGTAGCAGAGGCAGAAAAGAGAGTAGAAGAGATCGCAAAGAAGCAGAGAGAAGCAATAGCCACAAAGGATATAGGTGGAAGAAGACTGTTGAAATGTAACAGTCAAACATCAGGGTTGTAGCAGAGCGAAAGCAACGACAAAGACAGAGAGAGGAGCACAAAGAAAATAAGGCAGCAGATATAGTAGAAAGGAAGAGACAAAGAAGTAGCAGAGGTAGCAAAGAAGCAAACAAGGGAAGAAAAGGAGCATCATTAGACAAGGAAAGGAGGTAGCCTAGGTAGCAGATGAAACAATTGTCGTGTGCCCGCGACATCTCTTTTAACCTATGGGCATTTGTAATTGTGGAACGCTTGAATATTGTGGGCCATGAAATTTCATTTCAAAGATGATTGAATACAATGGTGAAATACAGTTATAATGATACACTCAAGACATAGTATACATTAATACAACATGGACAAAGGTGGGCCCAAAGACTCCATTATAATGATTCTTAACGTTTGTTGAAATCGGCTATAATGTATTGATATATATATATATATATATATATATATATATATATATATATATATAGATAAAGCCGAACCCTATATAATGAAATGGTATGTATGTCATGGGTCCAATTTTTCTTTAAATGTTGATGGCTAGCCCTTTTAGTTAATGTTTGGATATAAGAATATAAGTTGAGGTGCGCCCGGTTGAACTGTTGCATTAATAGTTAATGATAAACTTTAGACAAAGAATTATTTCATTATTAGCAAGGCGAGTTAAAATAAATCTGGAGCCCGGAAGGTTATATTACTGCACATATTAGTGTTGGGCTTAAGTCTGAGCCAAATAATCAATATAATATTGACGAAGAACATCATAAGTAGTGGGGGACCCCTACATAAAATTTCGAGAATCATTCCCCAAGCTGGAGGATACATAAACATAAATTCCAAGAATCATTACCCAAGCCGGAGGATACTCTAAATACTGAAGCAGCAAAGTACACACATATATATATGCAGCGCTTTATATAACTGTAGCACCTTTTAAAAAAAGAACCAAAGTACCATAAGGTGGGACCCTCACCCAATCGCATCGGAGAAAAGTTGGCAGCGGAACTTGTTATCAAAATATTGCAATTGCTATTGAGTTCCGGACCAGATTAATTATACATGGTGATTCATGTGTATTTGTAGTACGACTTAAAGATATGCCATCGCATCGGAAAAAAGAAGAAGAACATCGGAGCAATATATTAAAAGATTGCGCTTGTGATGAAGAACCAGACCCGATGGGCTTATAAACTACGATTCATATTTGTTTGAGTTCTAGAGATTTGATTTGAGTGGGACCCTTTGTTCATCGCACTACACTGCTGAAGGATGCGATTACGATTAATCGTATCGATCGATTGCAAAGGTATCAATTGCATCGGATTAAGGGAAGAACATCGGAGCATAATATTAAAAGTTGTGATTGCGATTAATCGCATTGCAACCATCGCAAAGGATCCAATCGCAATCGGAAGAATTCAATTGCAATTTATCGCATCGGCATATCAAAGTGAACAGTGATTTATCACAATCAGAAATAGTGATCGCGTCGCATCGAATTGGAGTGATCGCATGGCATCAGAGGATAGTGCAAGCTCGACAAGTGGGCTCAAAAGGGAATTTTTTATGTATTAAAATGATTCTTTATTGTTATATTGAATGCAACAGTTTATACGTTAAAAAAAATTCTTATTATGCTAAGAGATAAACTTGTGTTATATATAAAAATTTCTTGGGATATAATTCTAAAGTCAAAGATTTGTTGTAGTGTATCATAGCAAGAGAGTTGAGGACACAATAGGTGTTAAAGCCTCATGCCCGATGTGTGAAAGCCATGAACACATATTGAACAATTCAATGATCGATTAACCATTGGGTTATGGTTTCTAAGGTTCGAATATCAAAATAATAATGCCGAGAATGAACATTAATTGCTTGAAATAATAGAAGGAGAGAACCTTGCATAGAGGGCATATATTGGGTTAACCATGGTGATATTAAAGCCTTCGAATTCAGTTATTTAAACTTCCAGCAGTCATATATATTGTAACGCAGCTATATGTATACAGCAGACACACAATCATGGTGAACAGGAATTTGCACAGGAATGAACTTGACAGGTGTACATGCGCAGGTGCACAAAGTAGCAGTAAATAGAGTATGCAGAACAGTCTCTTAACAACAGCAGAAAAAGACAAAACCAGCAAAGCCAAAGGCCAGAAAATGGGCTGAGTGAGATTAATTTTATGTAACCGAAAAGCTGAAATGTAAATGTTTTAATTGATTTATATTGTTGTGATGCATTGGCAAGTCTCCGGAAGAGAACAAATATCCCACTGTAATGTTAAATTGGTACCTACAGTTATATTTTCTGAATGAGAGGATAAAAGAGATGAGAAGGCATAAGGAAAAGAGACATGGCTGTCCATTTCGAATTCCCAGTAGAATACAAACAACCATGAAGCTATTTTGTATAAAACAGGGTAATATCCGAGGGGAGAAAGTTACAAAAACAAAGTGAGAGAAGAAGAGAGTGTGCAACAGAATTGAAGAGAGTTAAAGAAAATAAGAAAGCTACAAGAGGTGAGAGAGAGTGAGCATAGAGAATGCTGAGTATGGAATTGAGGCAGAGAAGAGAAGAAGAAGGAGGAGCAGAACAAGATGTTGTGAAAATTTAGAGAATGCAGAAATGAAGCAGTGAGGCAGAGAAGAAGGAGGAGCTGATAGTGAATCTGAGAAGATGCAGAAATGATATAAGGCAGATATGAAGACTAATGCACAACAGTGAAGATGATATAGAATAGATCTGATATCCAAGGTAAATCAACAAGTGTTTTCCTTTTGAAAGAGTAAGGAAGTTGGAGCGTCCCTATCAAGTTGTAGCTTGATAGATGCCAGTTGTAGCTGACTGAGGTTGAAGCCTCCTGTAGGTTGGTGCACAACGGAAAATAGATGGGAGTTGATGCTTCCACATCAAGTTGTAGCTTGATAAAGTGTCAGTTGTAGCTGACTGAGGTTGGAGCCTCCTGTAGGTTGGTGCCTGCAGAAAATTAATGGGAGTTGGAGCTTCCTTGCAAGTTGTAGCTTGCAGAATTGAGGTAGGAGCCTCCTTTAGGTTGGTGCCTACAGAAAATCAGTGGTGAGAGGGAGTTGGAGCTTGCCTTTGCATCACAACAATAATAAGATGTGGTTTTATCCCTTTATGGGTTTCCACTTATATCCGGTGTCTCTGTGCATGATGTTTATGTGTTGATCTGGTTTATATCATCTGCTTAATACTTGCTGCTCTGATATTAAGTCTACAGTTACATTATATTAATGCTTGCTGCATACATTCTAAGAATATTCACATGTTAAGTTGAACATGAAATGAAGGTGTAAACAAGTGTTAATGAAATTTTTTTAAAAGTAAATGAATGTTTTAAACTGATTCACCCCCCCCCCCCTTCTCAGTTTAACTAAGGGTTCAACAATTGGTATCAGAGCTGGTTCCTTTGGTGTAAGATTAATAGCTTGAAGGAGATTTGGTTTAGTCATGGACTATCAAAATGTACCTGTGCTAAATACAGCAAACTTTCCTGAATGGAGAGATAAGGTTAAAAAAAGTTTAATGGATGATGAACCTGAGGTATGGAAGCTTGTGTGTGATGGTTATTGCACAGAATCTCCATCTTTTCAAGAACAACAGTGGAATGCCAAGGCAAAGTGTGTGATATATGAAAATCTTCATAATAAGGATTTTGAGTTGATAATGGATTTAACTTCAGCAAAATAAATCTACGACAGATTTCATTTCATGCGTGGAGTAGACACAGAGGATTGCATTGTCAAGAAGGAGAAGTGAATTAAGAAAAAGAAAAATTTAGGTCAAAAGGAAAATATTCAATCAAATGAGGTACCTGCTAGTGTGAATGGTATTGAGAACCATGAAGAAATTGCAGCTGAAGAAAAAGCCAAACTTGACATAGCCTTGACTGAAATAGGAAGATTGAAGCATGAAAACAAAGACCTGAAGACATTGGTGCGAATTTGTGATGTGAAAGAGTATGAAGATAAGAAAGAGATTGTTAGCCTGAACACTCAACTTGAAGAAGCACGAAAATTAGAAGATACTCTGCTGCAACAAATGAGAGAGAAAAACCTGGAATGTGAAAAATTGGAAGAAGAAGTAGTGAGCCTGAGAAAGAAATTAGAAAAGGCCCAAAGAGACTTATTAATGAATACTCCTCAAATGAAAAGCTCTGAACAACTAGACCAAGTTCTAAATGCTCAAAGGTCTCCTCTCATAAAGGCTGGGATAGGATATGAAGGAGAAACCATTATGTCCAAGGAAGAAGATAACAAGAAAATCATTTTTTTAAAAGCTATAAAGAACAGTGAAACAACTCAGCAAATTCCAACAGAAGCAGAAGCCAACAAGAACATGAGTTGCAGAGAAACAAATAGAATCAAGCAGAAACATGAAAGAATAGAGAATGAGAAGGTGAAACAATCAACTGCTAAATGCTCATATGCTCCTAAGGATGAATTGAACAAATTCGGAAGATGTCAAAGGAGGTTCCTCCCTCCTGTGAAAAATAGCACATGTTTCTCTTGTCATAAACCATGACATAATGCATCATATTGTAAGACAAAGCCAATCCAGTCCAACCAGCAAAGGATGCAACAAAAGATAGGAACCCCTCAAGCAAGCAAATGGACAAGACAATATTTCACCAGTTACACAAATCATTTCCATGGCTATTGTTATGCATGCAATAATTTTGGAAATAAAATTGTTGATTGTAAAATTTATTCAAGAAGAGGAAAAAAATATTATACATCAGCTCATATGCACCTTGGTCAAATAAGATGTTATGTATGCCTTAAGCGTGGTCACAAAGCTAAATACTATAAACTGCCATATATATTAAAGAACTCTAGACAGATGATGAAGTCCAATCCAATCAAACAAAACTATGAATCGGAAAGGAGTGTAGACATTATGATGAACCCCAATAGAGTATGGAAAGAAAAGAGAAAGGGGGAGCCTATTATCTCAATAATGTAATGAAAACTTCATAGTCTCAGGGCGAGCTGCTCTAGGAAACAAAGCTAATATCCAACCAGTGACAAATATGAAGCAACATCCCAGGGGGAGAGCAATTCATATATAGACCCCATGAAAGTAGTCTAAGAAGAGCTCCTTAGAATAAGGACAGCTATAAGATCAAGAATGCATAGAGAACTATAGAGAAAGAAGATCATTTGAAGTATTAAGTAGTTGACAGATTGATGGTAGAAGAGAAGAGAGCAAGAATCCATGATGATAGAGGAAACCTTAGCAATGAACATGTAAGCTAAGAAGACTTTAGCACATTAAAGTGATGATCACACTATGCCTCATACTACTAGAATTAACAATGTATCACATTAAGAAGGATGAGTAAGAAAAGTGACTATCATTAGTTCATTACATCTTTCAAAGGTCCACTTGGAGAAAGGCAGTTAAGTGAGTAATAAATCCTTGAGTAATCAGCCCAAGAAGATTCATAGAAAAGAAATTGAAGATTTCTTCCTGAAGATCATTATTTTAGACAGTTGAATTGCACCTAAAGCAGTAATGATTCTCGAGAATTCCTAGAAAGGAAATGCAATGACATTATTTTAAATCAGAATGACAGACTAAGCAAAAGGTTAATGATGACAAGATCAGATTCAGTATATTGATGACTATGAGTGTGAAAAGTGGAAAGCTCAATAGTAGAATTTATGAAGGATCTCTTAAATTATGGGTAAATGTGCAAGCTAAAGTGAAATCTCTACATATTTTATCAAGGTAATATCATTTGGTACTTGGTACAAGCAGCATTCCTATCAACAGAATATCAAGTGTTATCATGGAGAAGCAGAAGTATGGTACAGGTCCTCAGGATCAAAGGACTATGGCAAGAATGCATCAAGGTAAAATTCCCAGGGTTATCTGCATTCAGCATGAGAAGGTTAGTAGCAGAGCTAAAGGATCAGTATCTGATTTACACTTGAAGGATTATATTATGCATTGAAGCAGTATTTGTTTCTATATATATAATTTCATGCCTTCCTGAAGTTGCTACATGTATATCTTCAAGGCCTCTTTCTTAAGATCAGCACAAGGGATTGGCTGGTAATTCACCTTTAAAGAGATATCGATCATTGACATACATACCTCCTCATGTCATAAAGAAAACTACATGATTGTTAAATGAGACTGACCAATACGTTGAAGGATTTGTTTTGAAAGCACAGTGTGCAAGTAGTGAAAGTCATTTGGTCTCTTATATTGAAAGATATTGCCTATTCTCACAATAAGCTATAAGCTCTAGTGTGATTCATTTGTTCACATCAACAACAAGAACCTCTCAATCTATAAAAATAATATCCATTTCAACATCCTATTTCATATCGTCACCAACAGGCAGGAAAGGTTTACCACAACAATAAAGGATATATTGGCATCATTATCATAATTGAACAGGTTTGGTACTGAAGATGAGCATTGCATGAGAAGACTTATTCCATCTACAATATTCCTCAACAGATATGTATTTCTGATGAAGATCATACTATAGACTGAAGTATATTTGAAGCCTTCTCAACATTTTAGTTTTTTATCTAATCATTCATCTCTGATTAGATAAAGCTGGTACAATGTGTTCTATAAAGTGTCATTATCTTCATTTTCTGCTTTTCACAAGTGAAAGGAGTCAGTGCTTTTGGATTGTATCAACTTGCAGTGTACATTCAAGATCAATAATCCTCAAAGTGTTCTCTCAACAAATCTTGTACACCAGTCTGGAGCAGCAGGGTACAAAGTCAGAAGAAGGTGGTCTAAAGACAAATCAGAGAAAGGAAATGAAAATACAGAATCTACACTGAGAAATGTGCAACCCTTTTCCATTGATGTCAAAGGGGGAGGGAAAGAAGGAAATATTAGAAAGGGTCTTCTAAAAAGAATATAGGCAGAGGAAAACTTGGAAAAAGCATTGGATTATTGGTGGATGAGTTTCCATCAATGCCAAAGGGGGAGACTGTTGGAAATGTTGTCATTGATGGAAAAGGAGATGGCAAAGGAGGAACACCTGAAATAACAACAAAGCAAAGAAGTAGCAGAGGCAGCAAAGAAACAGACAATAAGCAGAGGCAACAAAGAGAGTAGCAGAGATAGAAAAGAAGAAGAGAGAAGCAAGAAGCGCAAAGGAGACAGGTGGAAGAAGACTGTTGAAATGTAACAGTCAAACAGTAGGGTTGCATCAGAGAGGAAGCAACAATAGAGACAGAGAGAGGAGCACAAAGAAACTAAGGCAGTAGATATAGCAGAAAGGAAGAGACAAAGAAGTAGCAGAGGCAGCAACAAAGTGAACAAAGGAAGCAAAGGAGCAGCATCAGACAAGGAAAGGAGGTAGCCTAGGCAGTAGATGAAACAATTGCCGTGGGCCCGGGACATCTCTTTTAACCTATGGGCATTTGTAATTGTGGAACACTTGAATATTGTAGACCGTGAAATTTCATTTCAAAGATGATTGAATACGATGGTGAAATACAGTTATAATGATACACTCAAGACATAGTATACATTAATACAACCTAGACGAAGGTGGGCCCAAAGACTCCATTATAATGATTCTTAACGTTTGTTGAAATCAAAGCACGAATATATATATATATATATATATATATATATATATATATATATATATATATATATATATATATAAAAACGAACACTATATAACGAAATGGTATGTATGTCGTGGGTCCAATTTTTTTTTAAATGTTGATGGATAGCCCTTTTAGTTAAATTTTGGATATAAGAATATAAGTTGAGGTGCGCCCAGTTGAACTGTTGCGTTAACAGTTAATGATAAAATTTACACAAAGCATTATTTCATTATAAGCAGGGTGAGTTAAAATAACTATGGAGCCCAGACGGTTATATTACTACACATATTAGTGCTGGGCTTAAGTATGAGCCAAAGACTCAATATAATATTGACATTGAACATCATATGTAGTGTGGGACCCCTACATAAAATTCCGAGAATCGTTACTCAAGTTGGAGGATACATAAACATAAATTCCGAGAATCATTACCCCAGCTGGAGGATACTCTAAAGACTGAAGTGGCAAAGTACACAAATATATATATGCAGCGCTTTATATAATTGTATCGCCTTTTAAACAAAGAACCAAAGTACCATAAGGTGGGACCCTCACCCAATCGCATCGGAGAAAAGTTGGCAGTGGAACTTGTTATCAAAAGATTGTGATTGCGATTGAGTTCTGGACCCGATTCATTATACACGGTGACTCATGTGTATTTGAAGTACGGATTAAATATATGCCATTGCATCAGAAAAAATAAGAAGAACATGAGAGCAATATATTAAAATATTGCGATTGTGATGAAGAACCGGTCCCGATGGGCTTATAAACTATGATTCATATTTGTTTGAGTTCTAGAGATTTGATTTGAGTGGGACCCTTTGTTCATCGCACTGCACTGCTGAAGGATGCGATTGTGATTAATTGCATCGATCGATCGCAAAGGTATCAATCGCATCGGAGTAAGGGAAGAACATGGGAGCATAATATTGAAAGCTGCGATTGCAATTAATCACATCGCAACCATCGCAAAGGATCCAATCACAATCGGAAGAATTCAATTACGATTCATCGCATTGGCATGTCAAAGTGAATAGTGACTGATCACAATCGGAAATAGTGATCACATCGCATTGAATCAGAGTGATCGCTGGCATTGGAGGATAATGCAAGCTCGGCAAGCGGGCCCGAAAGGGCATTTTTTATGTATTAAAATGATTCTTTATTGTTATATTGAATGCAGAAGTTTATATGTTAAAAATAATTCTTATTATGTCGAGAGATAAACTTGTGTTATATATAAAAAGCGCTTGGGATATAATTCTAAAGTCGAAGATTTTTTGTAGTGTATCATAGCAAGAGGGTTGAGGACACAATAGGTGTTAAAGCCTCAAGCTCGATGTGTGAAAGCCATGAACACATATTGAACGATTCAATGATCGATTAACCATTGGTTTATGGTTTCTAAGGTTCGAATATCAAAACAATAATGCCGAGAATGAACATTAATTGCTTGAAATAATAGAAGGAGAGGACCTTGCATAGAGGGCATATATTGGGTTTATAACCATGGTGATATTAAAAACTCCACATTCAGTTATTTAAATTGCCAGTATTCATATATATTGTAATGCAGTTATATGTATACAACAGATACACAATCATGGTGAACAAGAATTTACATAGGAATGAACTTGACAGGTGTACATGTGCCGGTGCACAGAGTAGCAGTAAATAGAGTATGCAGAACGGTCTCTAAACAGCAGCAGAAAAAGAAAAATATAGCAAAGCCAAAGGCCAGAAAACGGGCTGAGTGAGATTAATTTTATGTAACCAAAAAGGTGAAATGTAAATGTTTTAATTGATTTATATTGTTGTGATGCATTGGCAAGTCTCCGGAAGAGAACAAATATCCCACTGTAATGATAAATTGGTACCTACAGTTATGTTTTCTGAATGAGCGGATAAAAGAGATGAGAAGGCAGAAGGAAAAGAGAAATTGCTGTCAATTTCGAATTCCCAGTAGAATACAAACAGCCATGAAGCTATTTTTTATAAAACAGGGTAATATCCAAGGGGAGAAGGTGGACGAAAATAGAGTGTGAGAAGAAGAGAGTGTGCAACATAATTGAAGAGAGTTGAAGAAAATAAGAAAGCTGCAAGAGGTGAGAGAGAGTGATCATAGATAATGCTGAGTATGGAATTAAGGTAGAGAAGAGAAGAAGAATGAGGAGTAGAACAAGATGTTGTGAAAAGTTAAAGAATGCAGAAATGAAACAGTGAGGGAGAGAAGAAGGAGGAACTGAGAAGAGAAGGAGGAGCTGATAGTGAATCTAAGAAGATGCAGAATTGATATAAGGCAGATATGAAGACTAATGCACAACAATGAAGATGATACAGAACAGAGCTGATATCCAAGGTAAATCAGCAAGTGTTTTCCTTTTGAAAGAGTAAGGAAGTTGGAGCTTCCCTATCAAGTTGTAGCTTGATAGATGTCATTTGTAGCTGACTGAGGTTGGAGCCTCCTGTAGGTTGTGTCTGCAGAAAATAGATGGGAGTTGGTGCTTCCACATCAAGTTGTAGCTTGATAAAATGTCAGTTGTAGCTGACTGAGGATGGAGCATCCTATAGGTTGGTGCCTGCAGAAAATTCATGGGAGTTGGAGCTTCCTTGCAAGTTGTAGCTTGAAGAACTGAGGTAGGAGCCTTTAAGGAATTTTCTATTGTTTTTGACAACCATGTACGTGTCATTTCTCCCATAAAAATTAAGGCAAACCATCTACATAAACTTTAAGAATTTTTCTAGTGTTTTTGACAACCATGTACGTGTCATTTCTCCCATAAAATTTAAGGCAAACCATCTACATGTCATGTATGTCACTTCTCCCATAAACTTTAAGGAAAACCATGTATGTATGTCACTTCTCCCATAAAATTTAAGGAAAACCATGTACATGTCATTTCTCCCTTCAAATTTAAGGCATTTTCAATAAAATTAAGGAATTTGCAACAAATGTTCATGTTTAATATATTTTTAAGGAAAATGCTAGTGTTTTTGGAAATCATGTACATTCCATTTCTCCATTAACTTTAAGGCCTTTTCTAGTGTTTTCGGAACCATGTAAATGTAATTTCTCCAATAAACTTTAAGGAAAACCATGCACATGTCATTTCTCCCATATAATTTAAGGCAAACCATGTACATGCCATTCCTCCTGTAAACTTTAATTTAATATATTTTTAAGGAAAATGCTACAGTTTTTCGGAACCATGTACATGTCATTTCTCCCATAAACTTTAAGGCATTTGCTAGTGTTTTTGGGAACCATGTACATGTCATTTCTCCCATAAAATTTAAGGTAAACCATGTATACGTCATTTCTCCTATAAAATTTATGCAAAACCATGTACATGTCATTTTTCCAATAAAATTTAAGGAATTTGCAATAAAATTTAATACATTTGCAGTAAATGTTCATGTTTAATATATTTTAAAGGAAAATGCTAGTGTTTTTGCAAACCATTTATATGCCATTTCTCCCATAAACTTTAAGGCATTTTCTAGTGTTTTTGGGAACCATGTACATGTCATTTCTCTCATAAAATTTATGGAAAACCATGTACATGTCATTTTTCCCATAAAACTTAATGCATTTGCAATAAACTGTAAGGAATTTGCAGTAAATTTTCATTTAATATATTTTATTGAATTTATTTTTTTTAGGGATAAAAAACCCACTAAACATGGTTGAAAAGTGGACATTATGCATATATGTTTCTTTGTATACCAATCCAGGGAAAGTAGTGATTACATATGTACTTTTAAATATTGTGACTAACAAGGTCTTCCAAAGGAAAATTAATATACAAGGAAGAACAACAAATAATGAAACATATTATATTGCATTGATAGCAGGCTTGGGAATAGCTAGGGAGTATGGATCAAATGGAATTTTAGTTTTCACCAATTCTAAACTTATGTGAAACCAGATGAAAGGCGTGTACCAAGATAAGAGGGAGAGTTTAAAAAAATTCTTGGAAAAGCAAACAATATTGTTATATAAATTCAATTTTTTAGTATAGGACAATGTAAAAATGTTAATAAGATGTCTGGTAATCTATTGTGTGGGGCAATTCCAATTCAAGATTCATCTCTCAAAAATGAATTAGTAGATGAATTAGTATTTTATGGGGCAATGCTAATTCAAGTTTCATCTCTCAAAGATGAGCTAGTGTTGAGACACCCTCGTTCAAAATTTATTGATGGACATTGTAATATATCTTTGATATGTGTGCGTTTTTTACTTATAAATGTGTCATTTTTAATTACCATGTGTTTTTTTCAATTATATACCATTTGTTCTCCCACCATGTAAGCACAACTTGGTAAACTTTGCATTTTATAAAATTAAATTGTGAAGGACTTCAACAAAAAATAATATAAAGTGAGTTTTATACATCAATTTGTGCTTTGAAAGTTTTGTGTTTTACATAATTTGTGTTTGTGCTCAACATTTGTGTACTAAATTAAATCAATGTTTTTAATTATTTTGAATTTATTTTAAACAGTAATTTAAAAATAATTGTAAATGTTCACTGTATATATCCATATATATATATATATCATGGAGGATGAAAGGCGAACACCAATAGAATCCCATGTTTTTATAAGAGAGGGGGATCATGGATTGAGGGATGTTCATGGTATTTATATTAAATGTACATGTTTTTAAATGAAATTTGAATATATAATCTTATCTCCATACATAGATTTATACACGTGGAACTGATTTTTTTTACTAAATATATATAACTTTATCCCCAGTACATACATGTATACATATGGAATTTATTTTTTATCAATTTTGTGAGTTAAATTAGTTTTTAATAAATTTCATTTTTTATTTTTTAGGAGTTCCAAGGACAAGAGTATCTACTCCATCAATGGTGGTTGGCAATGGTTCACACAATCATGGTATGGTTCATGCAATCTAATCAATCATATGTACATGTATTTATATGTATGTATGTATTTTTGAATTGATTATTAATTCACATTTTCTTATGAAGTTTTCCTCTTGTTGTGTGAGGGTCGTCGTGGTGTACGTTACCTTGGTGGCCAATCAATAGGTAGTGGCCAATTGCATGAGGGTCGTGTTATGCATTCCCCCGTTGACCAATCAAAGGGTGGTTATGTTGTTTCTTAACTAATGAGTGGTCTCCAATAAATTGGTGGTCATGTTGGTTCTCAATGATCTTAGGGTGGGCATGATGCTGCCTAGTCATATTGAGGTGCCCATCAATCTGAATTTTATATTCATTCAACTATTATTTTGTTTTAAATTATTTATATAATTTTTTCATTGTTAAAAATGAAATTTGTACAGATTTGTTCACATGTATTTTAATTTATACATGTAATTTTATATATTGATGCAGAGGGTGAAAATGTTGCTCAAAAAATATATAGGCCAGACTGCATTATTCAAGAAGAAGGCTTTACACCAACCACGACTTATCCTTATGACATTTCCGATTTACCTTGGGAAACAAACATCTAACAATGAACATTACAAAGGTATGAACATGCTTATTCAAAATTGATAAAATATCTTTTGTCTTTGAAAATCTGTACTGAGAGTCAAGAAAGCTTATAAATAGTTACACGATCTTTAAGGACACTTGTATATGTCTACAAAAATCTTGGGCCAACCACTAATACTTTTGTATAAGTGATGAGGAAAATTAAGGAAACAGTGATGTGTCCCGATACATGGGAGGATGTTAAACACATAGTAAAAAATGAAATGTCAAAATATATTTTTAATTTGAAAGAAGGGTCGAAAAGAAAGATTCTAAAGGTGAAATATTTTAAGCATCCTGACATAGCTTTCCATTTATATGTCAGGCACCTTGCTGCCTATGGAAGAGTACTATGGAACGATGAGGTTCCCTTTATTTTGAAAAACTGTTTTATGCAAAATTGTTTTTGAGAATGAAACCCAATTATAATGACCATTCCTTTGCATTTTTTGGTCCTAGGAAAGGTCGATAATGTGACCATAGGGGCACTAAGCATGATTATGATTTTCTTCGCCCCGAGCTGCCATTGGTAAGCCAAATTCTTTGTCTCGAAACTTTACGGTCAGAGATGGATTCCAGTTCTCGAATTACTCAAGAAGCAAGGGATGCCATCATAGACAATGTTTAGAGTGGACTTGGTGAAATTGATGTTTTCCTAATAAACAAGAGCACGAGAGAATGCACGTGCTAATTTTGTGTCTCATTCAGATGATGAGATATACAACATGAGTATTGAAAAGCTTGTAACATATGCAAAGCATTGTCTCAATAGTTGGGGGGACTTAATTATTCATGAGGAAGAGGGCATGTGATCGGTATGTGTTAATGGTTAGTGTGAATATTCTAAGGTACAATTTGTAATAAATACATATACATGTTTATATGTATATGTTAATATAACAAAAATCTATCATATGTGAACACCATTTGCAGTTAACACGCTTGATGAATGAAGGTTTTGGCAATATCATGGTCGAAGCTTTAGGTTCTCACAATCAAGATAATATGCTGGAAAATGTTAGTGTTTTCTAAGTTTTCATGATGTTGATCTACACTTATTAATCTATTATTATATTTGTATTATGATGACATATTTTTGAAATAAATAATTGTGTACACATGTATGTATATAATTAAATGTTAACATATTCTGATTCTTTCCCATGTTTTCACAATGGATCCACCCTCTTCTTACTCATTAGGAGATGTTCTAAATCCACCATCGCAAGTTAGAAAAAAAATTCACTTATATATGTTTTTAAGTTATAAAATGAATTTCAAGTTTCATTAAAAAATGAGGTCTAGATCTTAAGTTATTTTACAGTTTTAAAATTTCAAAATTTGAGGCTTGTGGAGATTATTTCCATTCAGAACCACCCTCTTCTTCCTTGTTAGGAGATGTGCCAAATCCACCATCACAAGTATTCATTTTTTCACTTATGTTTTTAAGTTATAAATTGAAGTCAAAGTTACATTAAAAAATCATATCTAGATCTTGAGTTATTTTAGAGTTTTAAAATTTTTGAATTTTAGGTTGGTAGAGATGATTTTCGTTCGGATCCACGCTCTTCTTCTTTGTTAGGAGATGTTCCACATCCATTGTCACAAGTATTCAATTTTTCACTTATGTTTAAGCTATAAATTGAAGTGAAAGTTTCATTAAAAAATGAGATCTAGATCTTGAGTTATTTTGCAGTGTTAAAAATTTTGAATATTAGGTTTGTTGAGATGATTTCCATTCTCCAAGGACTCTAGAAATGGAGTGTATGATGGAGATAGGAACATCCAAACAATTTGAACAAGAAGTTGTCTAATTTTTTTTTTAATATTATTGAAAATTATTTTATGCATTTTCATTTGAAAATTGTTAATATATATATATATATATATATATTGTACAACTTACCATGGAGGATGTACTGATGGACGACCAACACGGGAAAATTGAGAGGGAACTACCTGAGGTATTGCATGATTTTATTTTTTTTATTTTCTTTATGAAGTTCTACATTGTCATTCAATTTTAAAACATTAAATTTTAATGTTTACATGTTGTGTACAAGTTCCCCATTCTTCAAATGATAACACACGGAGGATCGAGACGATGTTGGAAAAGGCACTGCATCCATCTCTATTTGATTGATGACGCATGTGCAACATTTTATTTGATAGATAGTCTTAAATTTACTTTTCTATATAGATAGTATTATTCATGCATTCATATTTATTTTTCTATATAAATTGGTACTTGTAACACTATACATTGTTATATATATTTACTTTTATTGTTCATGATATAGATTTTAGACATATTTTATATTTTGGATATAGTTGAACTACATTTACTTTTATGAAGAATGATTTCAAATTTTGGATAGTTACATTTGGCATGTGATCACATGTTTTGATATAATGTTTTTTTTTTAAGTCAATTTTTTTTGTTATTTTTTAAATATAAAATGAATCTAGATGGAAATTTCAAATTACAAGACACATGTGGTACATGTAATGCATTTGAACATGTGTGAATGTTGTATAATTAGGATATGTCTATTAAATTTGATATTTAGGTACATTTTTCATGATCACATGTGTCATTTAAAATAATCATAGATCATTTTACATATTTAAGTTCATGAATATATGTAAAAATGGTTGAAGTACATTTGAATATATGTCAAAATTATTGATGTACGATATATATATATATATATATATATTTACTTGTATCGTTCATTATATAAATTTTGGACATATTTTTCATTTTCGATATAGTTGAACTACATTTACTTTTCTCAAGAATTATTTTAAATTTTGGATAGTTGTTACATCTCGCATGTGATCACATGGTCTGATATAATGTTTTGTTTTTAAAACTCAAGTTGTTTTGTTATTCGTTAAATATAAAATGTATCTAGATGGAAATTTCAAATTACAAAACACATGTGGTACATGTTATGCATTTGAACATGTGTGAATGTTATATAATTAGGATTTCTATTAAAGGTGGTATTTAAGTACATTTTGCATGACCATACATGTCATTTAAAACAACCATAGACGGTTCTACATATTTAAGATCATGAATATATGTAAAAATTATTGAAGTACAATATACATATATATATATATATATATATATATATATATATAAGCAATCATAAAATTCTATATGTTCATATATGTGTCAAACTAACATAAAATTTTAAAATTGCATTAAAACATATATCTAGTACACAAAATGTTTCATTAATGTAGATATAAAAGCTACTTTTAGTTGATAGTAAAGTGGAAATTACAAAATATGTACCACACATATTGCATTCAAGAACGAACATTATAATTTTCTTAATAGATGTCTAAAACAAAATCACAACTTAAAATTTGCATTATATCAACGATGCTAGATACACAGACATGTACATTTTGCAATAATGGCATTATGAAAAATTTAGGTCAGATAATGTATGAAGTTGTTTAAGACCAGATAATCCACATGTGTATAAATTACTTGTGTGAATGTACCAAAACAATGTACATGTGCAAACACTTGTACATATAACATAACATATACATATTATAATAATTCCAAAACTTAATAATGCACAAAGAAAAGGACATTTCAATTTCTAGTTGAGCTCTGTAGGTTCTAAAAGATTAATCCAAGGAGAATAAATTTTTGGGTAACTCAATCAAAAAAATTATAATGGAATGCCATCGGCTTTTGAAATTTTCAATTTCTTAATTTTCAATTTTTTCTTTGATTGAACTTTTATCAACTTTATGTGTGTTGTACACACCAAGTGACTATATTGAAAACTTATGACATCAGGTTCATATTCTTCAAAGTAAACAAAATCATGACGTTGTTGAGTTTATTGGAAAAAATGACCTTTCAATAGAATAGACTCTGTGTCATATTTAAACCCATTATCATCATAGTTTTCCAATAATTTCATCTTTCATTCACTGCAATGCATCAAATAATACTTCACATTTTCTGCATGGGTAGTAGGTGCAACTACATAAAAAATATCTACTGTACAATAAAACAAACTTACATAAATTTAGCTCATAATTTATGTGAAAAATTAACTTTAAAATTAATATGTGTACTTGATTTTAATATTTATTTATAGATCTCTATCATTTGAAAGTAATTGAAATGTTACCTTCTCTAACATGATCAAAAACTCGATCACCGTCAGATGATATTATAGTCTCCTCTGATTGCATTTCTTTAAAGTTTGCAATGAAAATTTTCCCATTTGTATTTAGTTATGTATGTTGCCAATATTTTACATACATTTTGTTTTCACAAACATCATTAGATTCTGTGTTGTCTATGAAAACATAACAAAACCAAGAATATTTTATTTTATCAAATGCAAACACATTTTGGTACTGCTTTACTTTAATTGAATGCAATTTCTAAGTCCCTTCTATTGTTTCAAAATCATCTCCAATCGATCTATCTATATCTTGGACCCTAATATGCGAAAAAAACCTATTTGTAAAATTCAGACAAGAATATAAATATGTTATTTAATATACCATAAAAGATAATCATTGTGATAAATAATGTTTAAAATTAGAAATCCAATAAAAATTACATCATGTACATGTTAAAGTTATATATATATATATATATATATATATATATATATATATATACATGTACCTTTGTACTGATCTTGACTGGTTAGTCTCATGGCTTAGTGCAGTGATGCACCATTGAACAAATTATTCAACTGACAAAAGTCGGTTAGAAAAGTGGTTCATTTGATATCTTCAAAGTGTTTGTTTTATACATTACCTTGCACCATCATGTTCTCCTTTTCCATGACTAGTATTAAATAAATTCCAGCAATGTTTAATGTGGATTTTCATATGAATCCGACACAACCAAAATAATGATCGTAAAGATTTGAATTGGCGTGCACATCCATATGACCATATCCAAAGTTCATTGAATTTTATTTCCCGACTTTTCAAGGACTCATAAATTAGTGATATAAAGTGATATTATTTAATAACATGTCGATTTTCACTGGTGCTTTCTATATGATCAACTTTTTTTTTAACATGTCTATATATAATATGGACAAGCATGGAGACTTCGTTAAAATGATAGTATTCACTCTGTATTTAT
This sequence comes from Pinus albicaulis, assembly GCA_034641835.2. Taxonomy (NCBI): domain Eukaryota; kingdom Viridiplantae; phylum Streptophyta; class Pinopsida; order Pinales; family Pinaceae; genus Pinus; species Pinus albicaulis. The sequence goes on along the minus strand of CM076570.1, from coordinate 303,681,737 downwards.
TTTGTGGAAAATATGTGTAGTTCTCTGCAAAATCAACTATTGACAAAATGGTCCCTAGTGGAAAAGCTTAACGAGATTTTTTTGATTTCATGTCCTGCCATCAAGCTCTATGGGAATGCTTCGTGTATTTATAAATTTCTGCCTCAAACCTTGTCGAAAAATTTATCACAAAAAATTCTTCTTCTTGTAAATCAATTCTTTTATCATTTGTAGTACTAATTAAACCAATCCATGTATGAATATATTCATTTCTCTTCCATTTCACTTTTATGTTGGAAAATGATTGATAATTTATATCAGTACAATATTTGTTTTGAAATAAATTCAAATTTCCACAATCATTGCATTTTCTACCACCAATACATTTCTCTTGGTAAAATAATTCATGGATTTCTCTTCCACATAAAATTTGAGATATGAAATCATGGATACTGGAATGAGGAGGTGAATATTTTCAAAAAAATTTACCAAAATTAAGGAATGTGTCATAATATATCTGAAATTCCACATGATAACGACAAAAACAAGTGTTGCATATAGTGATAGGTTTAACATGCCATGGATTTGGTTGCAAAAAAGCACTTATTGAGACACTAATTTCATGATTCTCTTCTATGAACTTGTTGAACAACTCTATCAGAATGGTGTCCAAGAAATTTTTTTCATGTTCTTTGTACTGAGTTTGTGTTATTCTTCTTTGCATCACATCCCTTTCTTTTAGTGAAACAAGTTAATTTTTTATCCAATAATCATATATTATTTTTTTAACATATTATCCAAGTCTATTTTTGTATGGTTTCCTACAACTAATTTTCGAACAAGTGATTTCATCATTTACATATATTTGCAATCGAGATTTTCGATGTTTGTGCATATTTTTTCGTGAGGTTCCTAATGCTTGTGTCGTAGATTTTACCAAGCGATTCTCTTTAGTAGTTGATGAAACCACTGCCATTTGTACTACTCTATGTGCATCTAAATCATTTTTCTTTCTAGATCTTCCAATTGAATTTAAAGCACTATTTATATTTTGTATCACATTTTCCTTCATTTTTTAATCTTTTGTTGATTTTCGTATACTGACTAAAGTCATATCTTCTTTTAATTTGTTTGATGCTAAGAGATTGTTCAATATTTGGGCTTGAAGTAGCACATTTTCATCTTTGAATAATGTATCAATAATACGCTTAACACGATATCGTATAACATGGTCAAATTTTTTATCTCCATATGTGCGAGTCTCAACATTTTGTAACATCTCATCATCGATATTGATTTCATCTGTACATATCAGAATTAAATGTACACAATGAGTTTACATATTCAATAAACAATTAAATTAATAAATATGTATATTTTCAATAATAAACATTAAACATATATATACATACCTGGTGATTGAATTTCTTCACTTGAATTTCTTTCAACATTTTCAACATCTTCAATCATTGGTTCAATATCTCTTTCACTTTATATTTAAAAAATTTCTATCTCCTCATCAATGTTTTGAGGAATATCTCTCCATGTTTACATTGCAAAATCGTTTTCAAATAAGTTCATAAAATATTTTTTTTTTTTCATAATACACTAGTCAAATTTCAAATATCAAATTTATAATATTTACATTTACATACTTTCTTCAACTTCTAGTTGATGTTGATTTTTCCTTTCAATATTTGAGTGTTCTTCTCTATTTTTTTTTAGATATTCTCTCCCATGTTCTCTATGTTTGTGATGGCCTCTTGTTCGATCATATTTTCTCTTACAATTCCTTTGATTTCCCATGATAATATAGTATGAAGCTCAAAAAAATTCTCTTAAAATCCTATAAAAAAAAGTCACTATAAAAATTTAGAAAAAAATCAATTAAATAAAGCATCACAAAAGATTTAATTTCAAAAAAAACATATTTTAATTTTTTTTCATAAAATACATACTTTAACCAAAACACTTCCTTTAAAAATTCAACCAAAAAAATGTCTTTTAAAAATGAAATGAAGCTCATAATATTTCCTTCAAAGTCCTGAAAAGAAATTTCATTTTAAAAATTAGACAAAAAATCGCTTTAAAAAATCAGTATAAAATATTTACTTCAACCCAAAACACTTTCTCTAAAAAAAATTCACTTTAAAAAATACGTCCAAAAAATTTTCTTTCAAAATAAAGCTCAAAAAATCTCTAAAAACATGTCACTTTAAAAGATATCTCTAAAAAATGTCCATTGAAAATTAAGCCCAAAAAACCTAAAAAAAAAATTCACTTTAGAAATACCTCCAAAAAATGTCCTTTGAAAATTAAGCCCAAAAAAATCCATTGCAAATTCATCCCAAATGAAGAAATGTGTGAAAATATGCGAAAATAATGAGTCCATTTTCGGCTATTTATATAGCTGCGAAATGTTTTTTGAGAAGGGCTTCATTGAATTTTCTGGCCGAACTATTTCAAAAGTTTGGTCGAACTAACACATCTACAACTATGAAAAAACTCAACTCTGAACACATTGATTCAAATTTGGAATGATTAAACTCGATCAAAATTTATGAATTAACTTTTTGAATGAAGACAACCATTTGCAGAATTCAATCTACTTTCAGGAAATATAACTTTTAAGGAATTCCATAGATATTTACTAATTTTAATTAATTTTGTAATAAAATGGGTGAAAAAAATTTCTGAAGGTCATTATGATTCAGTGAAATCAAAATTATGTATCTTCTAAAATACACTATAAAAAAATTGAAAAAAATGTGGTGCATTACATTGATCTATCATTTGTAAAGTGTAGAAAGTTTATAAATAATATGTTCAGAAACTTCACAAGAACCAAAACATATTCAAAATATGTAGTTTTTTCATATTGGATCAGTTCAAAAAAATCTATAAATTATGATATGCATTAGTTGGTTTCGTAAATATAATGATACCAAAGTAGACTCTGTCTATTTTGTTGTAACACATTTTTTTTCTTCAAAACACAAAGTTTTCAAATAATACACCAATGCGTTTCAACATGAATTTTTATGAATCATTTGGGTGTTAAAGAACACATACTCAAATCAATGTTAAGTTGACATATCTAATGTGAATAAAAATTCTAAAAAATAGGTAATAGAAAGCTAATAAAATTTCTAACAAGTTTTATTTTATCGTAAAATATAAATCTAAATAGAAAAATTGTTTTGGCTTGTAGAAAGTTGAAGAAAAAAAAATAAAAATAAATAATATATATATATATATATATATATATATTTCTCACAAAAGGGAAAAAATTGTAACCCAACTTCATATTTTCACCCATTGTTTTTTCATAATTTTCGCCTTCACATTGTGAGCAACCCTACAAGTGCAAGAGAGGCTTCTTAAGAGGTTTTGAGCTTGGCCAAGGAGTTGGCTACCCTAAATTCATACAAACACACCTTCATTACACCTCCCCTATGATTTTATCCACCATTTCTGGACTCAAATTTATCCCCAGATTGTTTCCCGTAGCAATTTAGGACTCTCCTGTAGTACTACAGGAAACTTGCAGAAACAACTGTAACACCACCAATGGGCCTCTCCTTCAGCCCAAAAACCATCATCCACCTCATCCAGACCTACAAAAACCACCCACACAACTTCATCCCTGCACCCATGAGTTGAATACCTTCCTAAACCACCTTAGCACTTTCTCCTCCTTGCTGCGAAAAAACCATTTACAAGCATAATTAGGTCATGATTAGATCCATGAGTAAAAACATGATAGTTAAAACATGAAGTAGAGAGAGTGTGTTTATCCATTTTTCCCAACAATGTGTGATTAGGTTAGTCTTCTTTCTGCAATTTCAATTCGATAATTTACTTCATGAAATATGTCTAGCTTGCTTCCATTTCTTTCCATAGCTTAATTTGTAGATTTATTTTATTGTAGAGTAGCTAGATGTAATTTACTATTGTAGAATATTTCTTTATTGCTTACAAAGTAATGGATTTGACTCACTTTTAGCCCTAGGTATAATTTTAAAAGTGTGACTAAATTCATTCAGAAACCATAGAGATATCACCCTTTTGTAGGACTCAGAAAAGGATGACATGAGTAGAATGCATATTATATGTATATAGCACTATCACCTCCAATTTTGTATGAACCCCAAGTTGATAAATTAAAGTAGAGTAGCCTCTAGGAGTTGTGGCATTCTGAGTGCAATACCAAGGCTGACCACATGGAATACTCACAACATATATAAACCTTATCAAGTTAACATAATAGTTTATGAAAAACACAATAGTCTTTGAATTCAACCTTAATGAACCTAAATTAATAACATAGCAATGTAAACATCACTATCTAATCATAATACCATGTAATGGAAAACAAAATAGAGTAGGATATGTATTATTCAATAATGAGGGAAGAATACAACGATAGAGTGTTTCAGTCTAAACTCCTCCAATTCATAGCTCTTCAACCTCTCTCTCAATCATCAACTTGGAAGCATAATATTGCATTAATTCTGGTCATAATTTCAATAGCCTAGGCTCCATTATATAGGGAAAGGGAGGCTCTCATTTTACCAAGTTCTTCACCAGTTCTCTTTGGGAAAAAGTTCAGAGGATGGAAGATGTTTCCTCTACTTTATTTCTTTCTCGCACCGTTTTAGTCTTACTTACGATAGAAAACATCTCTATATGGGGTTGAGGCACTATTTTCCAGCTTTTGGGATCCAAATTTGAGTAAACCATTGATATTCTGTGTGTTAACTCATTATTTTTACTCATGGGCTATTGAAACTTGGGTAACGCAGCCATAATGAAGATTCATAGTGATTTTGGCTAGGGTAACCTTGGTTACTAGGTAGCTTACATCATTAACACATTATTTTTAGGTCTCTTGGGGTGTGTTACTATGGAATATAGGCCTATAGTCACTGTTTTATTCGACTCAAAACATGTGCTTCTCTCGTGAGATGATGAGGAGTTTTTTTCCACTATAACACTTAGTATTGAAAAATATAATATAATGGTAAATAAATAATAAATAATATAAATGGTTATGTGCATTTTGATAGCATTGTTTCTTAGTACCTACCTGTTATACAATAAGTAGTTGATAAAATTAAATTAAATCATAATTATATATGTGTGTGCATGTGTGTGTGTATATATATATATAATTTTGAATTAATATAATATTAAAACTAATATAAAAAATATTATAAAATAAAATTAAAATAAATTATTTATAAAATATTTTCATTTTTAAATGTGTGATGATTTTTGCGTAAGTGGTAAAACATTTTAATACCTAATATATATTATATCGATTTCTATTTTATATCTAGGGCCATATCAATGAACCACTTAGTGATGTAGGGAAAAATGCTTCGATGATTGACAAAAAAACCTTCTCAAGTTTTCCCGAAACCTAGGTAAGACAAAGTAAGAGATCTAAAGTTGCAAAGTTAAGAGGAATTCAATGATACATAGAAAAGACTGAAAGTAACAAACTCGTGGTGAATAACAACTTGTTTTTCCTCTTGTGAATGTTTGCTCGAGCACTGAGTGTAGCAAAAGAAGATTCCTTGGCTAACTCCAAGAAATAAATTTGAACACAAGATAAGCACATGTAATATCAACAACATATATAAAACTTATGAAGCAAACATACTAGTGAATTAATAACATCATAATCATTGAGTTCAACCTTAATGTTCAATGTAAATCCACATCATAGGAGCATAAACATAACTATCTAATAATAAGACCATGAAAGGGAAAAAAACAAGAGTAGCATATATATTATTCAATAGTGAGGGAAGATTACAACCATAGAGTGTTCCAGTCCAACCTCCTCAAACCCCTAGCTCTTGAATATCTCACTCAATGATCAACTTGGAAGCATAATTGTGCATGAATTCTGATCCTAATTTCAATATCCTAGCCTCCTTTACATGGCCAATGGGAGGCTCTCATTTTACCAATTTATTCACCAGTTCACTTTGGGAAAATGTTAAGAGGATGCAAGATGTTTCTTGTTCTTTATTTTTTTTTCCCATATTTTTAGTCTTAGTTACGATAGGAAACATCTATATATGGGGTTGAGGCACTATTTTCCATCATTTCAGATCCAAATTTGAGTAAACCAAAGAGATTTTGTGCATTAACTCATGATTTTTACTCGTGGGCTATTGAAACTTGGGTAATGCGACCATAATGAAGACACATAGTGATTTTGGCTAGGGTATCATGGATTACCATATAGTTTCCATCATTAACACGTTATTTGCAGGTCTCTTAGGGTGTGTCACTATGGAAAATAGGCCTATAATTAGGGTTTTATTCAAGTTAAAACATGTGCTTCTCCTATGAGATGATGAGGATATTTTTTCCACTATAACACTGAGTATTGAAAATTTTAATATAGTGTTAAATAACTAATAACTAATATAAATGGTTATCTTCATTCGGATAACATTGTTGCATAGTACCTACCTGTTATGCAATAATTAATTGATAATTTTAAATAAATCGTAATTATGTGTGTGTGTGTGTGTACATATATATAATTTTAAATTAATATAATATGAAAAGCAAATATAAAAATATTATAAAATAAAATTAGAAGAAAATATCTATAAAATATTTCCATTTTTATATCTGTAATGATTTCTGGGTAAGTGGTATTGATAAAACTATGGTATTGTAACTAATCTTATTTAAAAGTCAATAATATATTTGGTAAAATGGGGGAAAATATCCATGGTTAAGAATCATATTATATTTTAAGTATTAAGTTTTAATTTAAAAAATGTTATAAAATTAAATTACAGTCAAATATTTATAAGATACTTTGATTTCGAAATGAGTTATGGTTTTTGGGCATGTGGTGTCGATAAGCCATGGTATTGGTCCATGCTATTGTAACAAAGTATACATTTCTATGACACTCCGCAAATATAATATTATTTTAGATTTTTTATTTTTAACATAATTATTGTATCTAACAATTAAATTTAAAACCACCTAAAAATAGTCATTAACCAATTAGAAAAAAAAAATATATTTAAAAAAAATAAGATTTCAAAATATTTTTTTTAATATTTTTTTTTTTCAAATCTTTAACAAAATTTATAAAATCCCTTTAAAAAATCAAAAACTAATTGAATATAATTTTTTTTTGACAAAAATAAAAAAAAATTTAAATATGTATACAAATTAGGGAAGATATGTTCATTTACTTGGATAAAAAAAGAGTAAATAAAAGTATCTCTAAAATATTACATATAAGTATCCATTAATAAAGATAAAAGTAATAGGAACCTAATCATTTGTGTTTAAAATATAGTTAAGAATATGTAACTTGTCTCCCCATTTATTTTTATAATTATTTTTTCACAAACATTAGTAAATGATACAAATTAAATCACTCAGAAATTTATTGTAGAAAACATAAATACAAAACTAAAGCAAAACATTGGCGGAAAAGGCAGAAGCCTCATGAGCTTCCTCATGTAATCTCTCTTATTAAAAGAATTTTAAATTAAAATTTAAATAGATGAGAGAAGATAACCCATGCTATCTTAGCCTTTTTTGGTTGAATTAATTACTCACCAAAAACCCACCAAGATAGGAGTTCCTAAACAAACTCCATCTTTTGAGGAACAACCCAACAACCCAAGAGTTAGAAATATTTAATTAATTATTTTATTATTTTTGATTTATTATTGTTATTTTAGAGAGGCTAACACTCCCCCCTTCAATGAAAAATCCAAAATAAGAACGAGGAATCATCTTCCAAGTTCTCACGTTGATCCTCAAAAAACATTGCCTGAAAAACCGCCAAAGCTGGATGCTGAAAAACTGCAATCTGAAGAGACCATGAGTCAGATGTATGTCTGATTCATGTTTTAATTTCACTTGAAAACTACATCAAGTGCTAATTTACAAAAGGATCCATCTGTCCTTTGCATGAAAGCAACATCCTTTATCCACTGACAAAATTTTTTCAAAGCCCACCAGCTGATGATGTCAAAAACAACTCACTGTTGCTTTTACTGCGCTGAAAACTGTCACTGCTTCTTTGTTGTTGACTGCCCACTGGAAAATTTGTTGATGCCCACTGGGAAATTTGTTGACTGCCCACTGGAAAAGTTGTTGATGCCCACTGGCTGCTTTTGCTGGTTGTGTCGAGACTTTCAGTCTGACAACCACTGTCAATCTCATTGACATTTTCCCCCCTTTGTCAGCTGAAAGGAGAGACACTTCTCTGTAAGATATTCTTGAACTCCCCCCCTTTAGGTGTAGGAGTTTTACATTGTTGTACTCCCCCATTCAACTGTATGAGAGTACCATCATCTGTTCATTGTTGGCTGTACAATGTATGATTGGATTCGATTGTAGAACTGAAGCAATCTTTTAACTGTGGATGACCATTCCCAAGAGTCAATACATTCATAATGTATCTTCAATCTCTCTGATTTGTGTTGATTGCGACATTTTTCTGAGGAATGATTGGACTTGCCACAATGGCGACAGGGATGGAGATCAAAACACTGATCTTCCATATGACCGGTTCTCTGACAATGAGAACATTTCGATTGGACTTCAACCTCAGATTGTGTGGAATTCTCTTTTTCGGAAATTTTGGGTTGCATGCACTACTGGTTGTCTGCAACTGTCTCTGAATGTGCTGAGGGGATCTGTTCAAGAAATCCCGCACTGACGAACCGAATGGGCTTGGAATAATTGGGAATATGTAAGTTGGGGTCATCTTGGACATATCCTAAGCCTCATCGATTCTTGTTATTCTGAAGTTCTTCCCAGGGCCTGATGATGGACTTGGAAGAAATTGGATCTGGAACAGCTGTGACACTTGAAGCTGGCTGAATGAATGACTTATTATCTGGATGGTGCAAAGACTTATCATCTGGATGGTTCAAAGACTTGAAAGTATCATTCTTTCCTTGCAATTCAATCCTTTGAAGTTGCGACTCAAGTTGAAGAAACTCAATAGTTGCATGTGTTTGTTACAGATGTTGTGAAATATCAGCAAGAGTTTCTTTGCTGACGTGCACCATGTTTTCATCAGTTGAGATGATCAAACTGTGAAGAATGTTTAACAACTGAATATGTTGTGCCATCTAAACTTGTGCACTTGAAAACAAGCTCTCTTGTCGGAGATGTCGTTCTTTGAACTATTTCGCTTGAATGATAGGCTCACTTGAATGATTTGTTGCAGACTGCGCTTGCTTGGAACACTTGCTAGAAGTGTAGAATTGTCTCGCTGAAACTTTGGAATTCACGCTCGCTTGATGAAGATCGCGCTTGTACACTCACTTGACTGACTTGATGACGTTACGCTCACTGGAATGAAAAACCACGCTCGCTTGATGTTGATGTCAACTTGGTTGATTGATGTCAGAGTTGAACTTGTTTGGTCGATTTTGATGGTTGCTGCAATAAGCTTCACTCTGGCTCGCTTGATGTGTTGATTTTTGCACTGAATTGATGCAAATTAGTTGAATGAATAATCACGCTCGCTTGCAGGAGATGTAAACTTGTCGCTTGTTTGAAAAAACTCATGCACTCAATTGATTTTGTGTAAAACAAGGGTGTCAAACACTGTCGACAATGCACCCAAGAAAGCTTACAATGATTCACTTTGAAATAATGAATTCACTTGTTCTTTTAAAAACTCATTAACAATGAATTTTTAATGATTCAATTTAGTCAATGAATTTGATTACAAGTACTTAAATGGATTTGCAAAAACGTTGATGAAGACTTTGCTGTGAAAAACATTAACTTGACTAAGTGAATTTGTTGTTTGATGTAGAATGCTGATGTAGACAATCGTTGATTATATGTTGTAGTGTTGATCTTGCAGCTATGTGTTGTGCTTGCTTTATGTATGCGATATTAAATGAAATTATTGATGTGTCACAACTAGACACAGATCAAAAAACAGCAACAGGAAGCCATAAAAAAACATGCGCCAGCAAACACACATAGTGTACCTTAGATCCCCTTATTCAATTTCGGGCGGATCTAGGACACATCAACACCAAAAAAAATATTTTTATTAATCACTGAGTACATCATCTAAAGCAATGATAGTGCCAAGCTGGGAACCCTTTGAAACAATGCGCCTTCAAAATCTGACTGGATAGTGACACGATCTCTCTCAAAGTAAAACAATACTTTGAATTACAACAACTTTCCCTTATCACTCCAAATACAAATGGAAACTCTCCTGAGCTCTCCAAATTACAAAATACAACTTATCACTCCAAGGATTTTAAAACATCATCCTTATGACTCCAAAAGATTACAAAAGCATCATAATGCTCAAAAAAATTCCTACTTATTCCTCTAAATAAATTCTCCATTTTTTTAATAAAAATTTGGGTGCCACTTTCCAATGGAGTGCCCCATGGTGGGCGCCAAAACAATACTCAATAAATACCTATGCAACCATGTTCAAAACCCAACTCGGTACTGCAAGAATATTGGCTCCCAAGTTCGAATATTCAATAAAACATGTACAACCAAGTTTCATTTATGAGCACCCAAATTATAATATTCTCGATAATGGCTCCAAATATTTGTTAAAAAGCATATGTGAGACATATTCAAAACTCCCTACTAATAGAAGCATGAAATTCACAATCCAAGTCTAGGATTTTTCAGACGCGACTAACAATATATGACATTTAGAAAATGCACTTTGATTTCATACCATTATTTTGTTGCGAGTATACGATCCAGCTCCCTGGCAGCAGCAATGGCAGGATAGATCGTGGTTGTGTCACTGAATTGCATGCACACAACTTTACCATCGTTTAAATTGTTACTTCGAACAGGATTTGAAGAATTTTGAAATCTGCACTTTTAAGTTATGGACCGTATGCTTTTTATAAAAGAGTGATGACTCGTGTCGTTATGTTGACTTTGTAGGCAAATTATTCTTGAGGCCTGGTCTACCTTGTCTGTACCATGGCAAGGATGGGATGGAGTGCAAACGGGGATGATTGAGATTCTGATTTGTCAACACAAATGTGAAGAATTCTTGGCTTTCCACCTTTGTCAATACCTATGTACCTTGAAACCAGATTGTAAAATGGTCACAACGTTCCTGTTATAGATATCTTGGAGTAGATTTGTTGGGGAAGAAAGAGATCTACTGGTGAAATAATGCAGACTGCAGTGCTCTTCATGGAAATGGCAACTTCGATTTCTCAATTCCTGTGAACACTATCAAACATGCTGACCCACCGTTATGGCAGAGAAGGAATGGAGGCTTTTAAGCGAGTTTCAATTCGTTTTTTACATTATTTGGCTTATTTTCACACGCTGTAGAATGCTGGTGGCTTTTGAAACGCCTTTCAAACGATGAATACCCACACGATTTTAAAACGCTGGATACCACATGACTTTAAACGCTTGATTTAACGATTTCAACTGCTGTCAGACTTTTTAACAAATGCAGAAACGCTGATGTTCTAAACGCTGGCAGACTTTCAGTTCGATGAATCGATCAAAGAGCAGAACGCAGGTTATTGAATGTTGGTTATGGGCTGAATATAAAATGTTGTTTGAAGACTCGTTTAATCAAATTTGATGCCACAAAAAACGTTGATTGATGGTGCATTGGGCAGCGTTCAAAGTGCGGAACGTTGTTTCAGTTTGATCCCAAATACAGAGTGCACAATTGATATGAATCGATTGTTTAAAATCGATCTCCTTACCAATTGCAGATTGTAAATCGTTCTTCTTTCAATTGCAGATTGCAGATTTTCCAGAATCGATTTGCAGATTGCAGATTTTCCAGAAGGGTGTTGTAATTTTTGCCAGAAGGGTGTTGTAATTTGTTGTAAGGGCCAGAATCGATTTGAATTATTTGCCAGAATCGATTTTCTAGAATCGATTGAATGTTTGGAAAGGACTTTAAGAACAACTAAAATATATAGCACTGTCCCCCTTTTTTTTTTTTTAATTCACTCAAACAATTTGAAAAGGTCACACAGATTTGCAGTTTTTGAAATAGACAAATTTCATACCACACATGTTGGATTCAGCAACATCTCTGGAGCTCCACACAGATTATAGGATCATTCACACTCGCATGCACAACAGCTCTCAGAAAACCTCCTTTGCGCTAACAGCAACATCTCTGCTCAGTGATTCACAACACGCCTTCAAGGATTGGCCTTCAGTTAATCCACAACACACATAGGTCTCTGATCACTCGCTCTAATACCACATGATACAAATTAAATCACTCAGAAATGTATTAAAGAAAACATAAATACAAAACTAAAGAAAAACATTGGCGGAAAAGGCAGAAGCCTCATGAGCTTCCTCATGTAATCTCTCTTATTAAAAGAATTTTAATTTACAATTTAAATAGATGAGAGAAGATAACCCATGCTATCTTAGTCTCTTTTGGTTGAGTTAATTACTCACCAAAAACCCACCAAGATAGGAGTTCCTAAACAAACTCCATCTTTTGAGGAACAACCCAACAACCCAAGAGTTAGGAATATTTAATTAATTATTTTATTATTTTGGATTTATTATTGTTATTTTAGAGAGGCTAACACTAAATATGTATATTATAAAATTGTTAATTTTGGTTAACAATGGTATATTATATGCTTAGCACAATTACTCCAATGTTCCTTTAGAAACTCAATGAAATTTTCCAATCACATTAACCATTAATCACTTTGACAATAAAAGTAGATAGAACATGAAACAAAATGCAGAAGAAAAGCCAAAACAAGAGGACACCATATTTGGCGGATGCTAAGGAAAAACCCCAATGTCAGGAAAACCCTTTAATCAATTCTTCTTATTATTATATTATAATGTTCATGAGAGTGACAAAGAGAGTACAAAATTCAAATAGACTTGCCAAATGAAAATTCAAAACAACCTTGTCAATTTTTTCTATCAATTATAGTTGAACTTCAACCCTAATGAGAAATTCAAAGATGGTCAATGCAAAAAAAGAAAATTCTCCTTTAAAACTCGATCAAAGGGAGTAAAACTTCACCTCTAGTGGCAATCAAAGTGAGCCCAAATTAGTCACAGAATTTGTGGCCAAAATTGTTTAACCTATAATTAATGCAAGTCAAATTCTTTCTTCTTCCTTGGATTTTGTGCCCATAAATGCAACCCGATGAGACAAAAATGAATTCAAATGCTTCCCATAAATAGAAATTCAACACTAAACTACGGAAATTTATGATATTTTCAACCCTGTAATTTCATCCTTCTCGTTCCACACGTAGGAGAGAGAGAATTCCCAATGTTGTATGAACCAATGAGATAAGGAAAGATAATGTGTGACTGATGATGATGCCAAATGAGGTGAGAGATAACTTGTATTTATAAAAAAAATTATGGGTCAATAGTTATGTCCATTTGGCTTCATGAGCCTACATGTTGATGTGGGAAATGTGAACAACTTGCACATGTATGTGCATAAATTCAAAAATACACTTCTTCTTTTCCAAATTGGATGATATTTATATCAATATTGGTGCTCTCAAAAGGAGGAGTTTAATACAATCATCATCTATAAGAAATTCATTGTCCCAAAGTGGAATTTGGCCCTAGTTCCCATTTTTAAAACTCCCTCTCAACTAGGGAGAATTCCACTTGCCAATATATCCCTCATCATTGACCATCATGTCATCTTGTCGTTATTTACAATCTATGCATCTTATGTCATATTTTTTTTGATAAAATCTGATATGAATAATGAAGAAGAATCGTTCGACAATGAGTTAAAATACCTCCCACTCTCAACCGAAAAAAGTCCTTCCAGAGGTAGAACCTCAATCATACTTGATATGATATCAAGTTTTTGAACACCATGCATCCTAGATATATCGAGTATGGTAGTACGTGATGTGTCCATCATGTTGTGGTCCCAATCTACTTTTTCAAACTCCTTTTCCAGATGAGAGGTACTTCACATGAGCCCAAAACTTCATGGGTATGATGTATGTTGGGGCATCAACAAGAGAAGGTGAACCACTCACTCTACAGACATGTCAACCAGCATGGGGTATCAGAGCGGAAGTTGAACCACTCACCCTATACACAACGCACTAATAGGGAAAGGTGAACCACTCACCCTGTACACAATGCACTAATAGGGAAAGGTGAACTACTCACCCTATGGTCACTCATAGCTACAATAAGTACCCCAAGACCTCAGGAGCTCCTAGAGTTTAGTCTCCAACTCATGCAGGGCCCACATAGGAGGGTCTTTCAATGACTGTAATCCTTATTCAGAATGATAATAATTTGACATTACCTAAGGGCTTCGTTAGGATGTCTCTGACATGTTGATCAGTCCTAATGTGTTGGAGCCTTATTGCTCCCTGCTATACAATATCCCAGATAAAGTGGTACCTGATATCAATGTGATTGGAGCAGTAATGGAACACATGATTCTGTAAAAGGAGAATCCCGCTTTGGTTGTTGCAATAGATCATGGTGGTATCCAAAACACTCTCAAATAGCTCACTAAAGAGCTTCCTTAACCAAATAAATTTACAACAAGCCATACTAGCAACAATGTATTCGGCCTCAGTTGTTCTTAAAGAAATTGATTTCTACTATCTTATCATCTAATATATTGAAGAAGATCCCAATGAGAAGCAACATCCTTATTTGTTTTTATGATTCATAACACTTCTAGCCTAGTCAACATCAATATATCCATGTAGCCTCAAATTTTTGGCAATGTATCTCAAACCATAGCTTATTGTGACAAAAACATCTCTCAAGTGATTCTTAGAAGAAACCTAATGTATTTCAGGAGGCTCAGCCATAAATTGACTCAATCTATTCACAATGAAGCATATGTTCAAATGAGAGTTTACCAAGAACATTGTGTCCCCCACAAGTTTTCAATACTCCACATAGCTTCTTGAAGGTGAGTTCCATTGGAGTAGGCACAAAATTGCAATCCATCTTTCCACATCTCTTGATTAGCTTCACAATTTATTTTCCTTTAGAAAGGAAAATCTCACCTCAATTTTACCAAACATTTAGGCCTAGGAAGTAGTGCATCATTCTATTACACTATAAATTGTCACCATGCTCATTTTCCCATTCTTGATCCTAAAATGCCTTTGTCACTATGCAATATTTCCATCATTTAAGAAATATTCTAACATATCCCCTTGAAGATCCAATGATGAATTCCTTGAATCATCCCTTAAAAGTGGGCCTTCATCCTCCTTTCATGGGCTCCCAACCTCTTCTCCCTTCCTATAAATTTTCATCCCTCATTCCTCCAATTTTAGAGCTTGTTTGATCATCGTCACACTCGTTTGACCTCTCATCCCTTTGCATGCTAGAATTGTGATAAAGAATAAGTTCCCAAGAGAAGGATTGATTTTTGAGCTTTGATGGACTCATATTTTCACCTAAGGACACCTCCAACATCAAGGCCTACTTGTAAGCTCTCCTTTTGTAATTTATCAATAAAAAAATCTAATGCTTGCTTTCTATATTTGTTTGTATGTTTATGCAAATATTCAGGTACTCCTTGATCTGATAGATGGATAGTGTGTACGTTTATTATGTATTGTACCACAGTTGATGTTGTCTCTTGATCATTCACAGGCACTCACATGCCATTAGTAGCAGAAAGTGGCCCTACAAGGATCATGGATCAAGGTCACCATCAACGGATCCAAGTGTAGCATTTGGGAAAAGTTATTTATGTCTCTTTCCTTATTGCATTGTAAATATTAGTTATGAAATCTTTGCATTAGAAAAAATCTCTTGTTGCTAGACCTACTCTAGGGCTAGAGAGATCACCTTTGTCCGAATATGAGATTTATCCTGACAACAACAATGATGACTATTTTCTAGCATACTTTGACCATTGTCATGGCTAAATGGTATATAGATATCCCTTGAGGAATTTTCTCTGATTTCAATTCCTTGGCTATGGGATTCCTCACTCACTTCCAACTACCTATCTGGTATGAAACCAAAACCCATCTTCTCATCTCGGTGAAGCAATCAACTACTATGCATACCTTGGATCACATTCATGAATGGTGGCGTTGTTGTCTCGCCGTCAAATTTGATATCCCTGATCAAATATTTATGGAATGGTTTACAAAATTATTCATTCCTAGGATTTCAAGAGATCATGCGATGGGTGGGTGTCTCTTGGTATAGGAGGTTATTTCCAGAGCTCAATACCTCGATTTTTTCTATTCCTAGGCTGGGATTCTATATGAGTTATTACCTAATGCGTCGTGTCCTTCAAATTATCCCGCATCATCTAAGTCTCCTGTTATGCCTTTGGTGGATGGTTTTATTGGGAGAGTGGCTCATACTAATAGTACTGTGCCTAAAAATTCTTGGAATTCTAAATACTTTTTTTCCTCTGCACCCCTTACTCCTTCCCATAACTAGAAGAATCTTGGTAAAAACTTAAAGGTAAATATTATTCAATCTACTGGAGTAGATAAATCATCGAAGGGTAAGAAAAATGCTGAAGGCAAGTATAAATCTGAAAACCCTAAACATGATTCAAAGAAGTAATATGTTGGTGATTCTTCAACATGTAAGCCAAAATATCCTTTTTTGATATTTGATGACAATAATTGCAGCAAGGATTGTCCTTGATGTGCCATATTTTCTCATCTTCTGAAGGGTACACCCGACACTCTAGATGTTTTTAAGGAACCCTTCCCTTCCCAATAGATGCAAATGGACTATCAAGCTCAATCATCTAGAATCTCTCAGGTTTTCATGGCTGGAATGCAATTTGTTGCCATCACCACAAGAATGAAATATTATCCCAATCCATCCAAGGCTCTCGTGGAACCGTAAGTTACAGATCACCATTTCTCTTCCAAACCTCCTACCTCTGGTCCTATTTAGATTGAGAGACCGAGTAGTGACTCCATCATCCGACCACCCCAAAGGGTGTTCTTCGAAAATAATCTTACCAACTGAATGTGATAGCACCAAAACACTACAATATTGTAGAATATCTAGCTCAAGTACCTTTGGTGATGTCATCTTTGGAGGTCCTTCAATCGTGCCCATCACAACGGAAGGCACTAATTTCTGCTTTTCAAGGGACAGATCCTTCAGACTCTAGTCTGATTACTTTCGATCTCGAGAATTTAGTTCCTTACCTCCCATCTCAGGTAGATTTTCTAATCCAAGTTACCATTATGGGAAAGAATATTCACCAGACTATTGTTGATGAAGGCTCTTCGACCTGCATTATGTCAATTTCATGTTGGAAATCCATCGATTTTTTCCCATTAAGAGAGTCCTAAAATACCTTAGAATCTTTCTATTGTAGAGGTTCTCAGCCATAAAATATTTTCAAGGAATTTTCCATCTCGTTGGAGGGGAAAATAGTAACCATGGAAGTTGAAGTGGTAGACACTAACTTGAACTATAATATACTTCTTGGATGAAGTTGGGAAAATGCTGTGGTTTTCATGGTCTTCACCCTCTTTCACGTCCTCTCTTTCCCTCATCAAGGGATGATAGTGGCCATAGATCAGTTAGCTTTCTTCCCCTATGATTATTCAGCAGGTAACATTCTGTATATTGGGAAGACTGCTATTCCTTATGAGAACATTGGGTCTGGTCTATTCAAAGACTGGTCCCTTATGGTAGTTTTCTTCTTCTGCCTCTGAATGTTGCCTCCGTCAATATGATTTTGTCTAGTCATGATCCATGGATTTTTCCCAATCCTAGCCCTTGAGAGTTTTGGTGGAATTATTCCTCTTAGCCCAGTAGAAAAAATGTATCAAACTATTCTCATGACTTGTGAGATTACATCCAAAAATAAAACTCATTTCGTTTCCTCTCTGGACACTTATGTGCGGTATCCCCAGTTTGGTTCTTGGGAATCTGATGGTCCCTTAAATGATATTTTCCCTGTCGAAAAGAGTATAGTGGAGGTAATTTCTCTCCAATAAACTCCATGGGATGATGGACATCATTGTTCCTCGTTTCTCCCAATCTGAGGTGACATCTCCACCTATTTAGGGTCCCATGCTTCGCCTGTACCGACTGACACATTTCAGAATTTGGATTTGACTCATGAAGTAATATCTGAAGGGAACATGGGAAATATCACTCTTACCATTTCGATTGAAATCTATATCAAACTAGGGATTTTTGACAATCTGCATATCGGTGCATATTTTTCTCCCAATGAGATCAATGTTTATACTGAACTTTTTTAGGAGTTCCATATGTCTTCGCATGGTAATATGAATAAATTATCGACATCAATCTGAGTATAGTTGTGAAAAAAATTCCCACATACCCAGATTCGAAGCCCATTTCCAACGACTTCGTCTTGTGCAGCTGAGAAAGGTTGCCTCCATAAATGGTGAAGCTGAAAAAATTCCTAAAGCTAGTTTTATTTACACCATACCATTGACAGATTGGGTATCAAATATTGTTCCTGTTAATAGAAAGCAAGGGATCATTCGGGTTTTCATTTATTACCATGATATCAATCAAGAATGTTCTAAGGAAAATTACCCCACTCCTTTTATTGATCATATCATTGATGGCTGTGCGAAGAGTGAGATTTTTTCCTTTACAGATGATTTCTCTAGCTATTACCATATTAAAATCACTCAAGTTGATCAGCACAAAATCACATTTATCTATCCATGGGGTAATTTCTCCCATAGAAAGCTCCCTTTAGGCCTGAAGAATGTTGGAGCCACCTTCTAGAAAGCTATGACTTATAATTTTCATGACATAAACACACATTTCAGCCATATCTCGATGACCTTCCTAGTCATTCCTCAAACTGTCGAGATCACCCAGAACACTATAGAGATATCTTCCTTAACTGTTGACACTATAATATCAGGTTGAATCCTCATAAGTTTGTCTTCTACGTCAAATGTGGTCAACTTGTGGGTTTCATGGTGTCCAAATACGGCATCCGCATCGATCCTCTGAAATTTGAGGAAATCGTCAGTTTTTTTTCTCCCTCTTATGTTCATCAACTATAGAGTTTGTAGGGGAAATCTAATTTCCTTCGTCGTTTCATACTAAATTACATTGACCTTTCCAAAGGCCTTACACACTTATTGAAAAAGGGAATCCCGTTCTTATGGGATGAAATTTCTTAGAGCTCTTTCGATGCATTGAAATGAGCCCTCATTACGGAAACGCTATTGTATCCTCCCTATTATCACTGCGATTACTACATGTATTTGGTCATCGCCGACAACACTATTGGCATGGTGCTAGTTCAAGATGATGATGATGATCAAGAACATGTAGTGTAATACTTGAGCTACAATATATTTGATATTGAGACCTTATACACTTTCTTCTATCCATGTAGCTCAACGTTTCCATCACTACATTCTCCTGTGTAGAACTTTGGTGATTTCTAATTGTAAACCTATGACCTACATTCTCACACATCAGTTTCTTGGGGGAAAAAACTCGAAATGGATCGTTATCCTTCAAGAGTTGGACATTGAATTTACTGCTGCTAAGTCTAAGAAATCCTTGGTATTTTCTGAGTTGATCTGTGATCTTCCCACCACGGATCATCCCACTCCTCTCGATGAGTCCATTCCCGATGAGACTCTCTTTCTCATTAGTACCCTTGATCCATGGTATGGAGACATTATTTCATATCTCTAGACCCAAAATTTTCATCTAGAGCTATTGGATTCTAACCGAAGACGGATTCGCTAGTAGACCCAACCTTATCGCATCCTTGGAGACACCTCTATAGCACTGGTATTGGCACTATCCTCCACCACTTTTGACTCTCAAGCAAGCTGAGAAAGCTCTCAATGCCTACCACTCTGGGGCTTGTGGTGGTCACATTTCTGGTTAAATTAATACTTAAAATATCCTTCTTGGAGGATATTTCAAGCCATTTATTTTTAAATAATGCATTATCGCAGTACGAAAGTGCATTATTTTTAAAGAATGCATTACCGCAGTACGAAAGAGTGCATCCCACCCTCACCCTTTCACCTAGTTCTGACCGTTATACCTTTTGTGAAATGGGGCATAGATTTTATGACATATAACCCTGGCTCGACTAGGGGACATGGCTATATCATCATTTTGGTTACTATTTCACTAAATGGGCTAATGAAATTCCTACATATGATAATGAAGAACTACAGAAAAATTCTTATTCAATCATCTCATAGATCAGTTTGGTGTCCTGAAATCGATTGTCACTGATCATGGCACTCATTTTGGTAATCATATTATTACAAATCTCTCTTCTTAGTTGGGTTTATGTCATGATAACTCCACCCCTTACTATCCACAAGCAAATGGTTATACTATGGTTGTCAACAAAGTCTTTTTGACTATGTTCCAATGCAACATTGGGAAGCACAAATGAAACTGCAATATGTGGGCATATTGGACCTCTGTTAAGGCTTCCATTGGATTCACACCATTCCAATTGCTGTATTGTCTAGAGGCCATACTCCTGATAGAGTGTGATATTCCTTCCCTCAAGCTAGTTATTGAATTACTTCCTAGAACATCGCTGGAAGAGGAACGCATGTTGTACCTCGAGCATCTCGGCGAGATGAGAAGGCTTTCCAATTTAGCTCTTGAAGTGAAAAAACAATGAGGTAAGGTTCAATACGAAAAATCTTTTACGCACCGCATTTTCTCTCAAGGTGACTTGGTCCTCCTTTATGACCAAGCCCATGATAAGTTGGGAGTAGGAAAGCTCGATCTAATGTGGCATCGGCCCTATATCATTAAACATGTATTAGAGCATGGAGCCTATGAGCTAGATGACTATGAAGGAAACCCTTTGGCAGAGCCTTTAAATGGGCTCTATCTGAAAAAATATTATGATTAATCATAAGTGCGAAATTTTTTACATTAGTGTTTTACTCATTAGTGTGCTTTGAGTTGATTTTTGGTGTGATTTTTGCCTTTCAGACATGTTTCCCCTACTCACCTTTTGTTCCACTTGGTTATAAAATGTCTTCGAATTACTACGTTGGTTTTACTGACAGAACTTGTCGTAGCACACATAACCTATCTTACGTAGCATGTGCAGTCTTTCCTCCACATGGTGAGTTGGTTAATTTAAAAGTTATTTGTTTGGGTCAAACAACTAACAATATTGTCGAGTACAGTGCAGTGATTGAACTATTATCAAATGCCATTGATCTTGGGATTAGAGATTTGGTTATTGAGATAGACTCACAACTCGTTGTGTTAAAATTGAATGGGAATTATTCTGTACATAATCCTCAAATTTATCATATATATTTGTGTGTTAGATTATTCGAAAGAATTTTTTATTTTATCCCATATCAAAATATTCCAAGATGTTTAAATAAATTAACAGATACATTAGCAAACCATGTATGAGATAGGCATTTGTGCAATATATAAAATCAAGGCATCATCATGATACATAAGTAGACATAGAAGCATATATATATATATATATATATATATATATATATATATATATATATATATATATATATATATATATATATATATATATATATATCTATCCTATATATGTTGGGTCCAAACCTCAACTGACATGTGTGTGCTCGGTTACAAGGCGGCTCTGTGAGCATAAATTTGTCAAAAAATATAAAATAGGGTTTCTATCCACCCACATGGTGCTCATGATAGCAAGTGACTTCTTGAATTACTCGCTATAATAATCAATGCAATCTTCTTGGAACTTTTACTGGATGTCTTTGAAGGCATAGAGGAATCTCATCGAACATAGCGTACTCTAGAATGCCTCTCATGAGGCCAACCAGGTTCCTCTCTCACTCAGTTAGTGTATCTTCTCCCTCCTGAAAAGGAGCATCCTCTACTGAATGGGATACCCTCCTTGCAATAGGTGAAATTAGTGGAGTTCTCTGAGGACCCATATCTTTAAACACATCATAAGTTTAAATTTCAGAATACATAAAAAACACATTTAAACATTTAAAATGTAAGAAAAAAAAAATACCTGCATCGGTCCACTGTGTGCCTGGTGGGATCATAAGATTTGGATCTCCTCTAAAGTCAATGTCAGCATCTTCGTAGTCCTCAACTACGATAATTTGACACTGCAACCAAATTAGAAAGGCTATGTCGAAATGCATCTATTGGCCCCCACCCTGTTAGGACACAATTTCACACCATCTCATCAGGCTCAGATCCCTCGGGGATGGATCATGAATCTTTAGCCACTGGTACTGGAATATGGGTGCTCTCTCTAGAAAGAAGGTCACCAAAATTTACCCATACCCAAACTGTTTCAGTCTCCCTGTCTTGCACTTGGTTAGTTGGTTCTTCATGTTAGCCAAAAACCCCTCACACCAGTTAAACATCGTTGGGGCCAAGCAGCCCATCGTGTATTGGAACTGAGGTTTTGTTGCCTCATAAAATTCTTGGGCTCTTTCCACTCTTATGATGCAATGTAGTATCGCACGCAGGGGGAGCACTCTTATGAAGGAAATTTCTACCTTCCCACTCTCTATTTTCCATGCCCCAGGATAGTATCTATGGATGAACATGTTAGTACTCTCACACCCTACATGAGCTCCAGAGATATGTATCCTCTCCTCTCTACTGGAGAATATAGTGATGAAATAGATGTCCATCACATATTATTCTAACTCTTTGTCCCTGATGACAAACAATTGTATTTCCACATCCCAGATACTGATCAAGTATTGGAGTAGCTCCAGTTGAGCTCTTAGACCAGATGTTTGGAAGAATTTCAGCAACCCTCAATTGTGTAAAACATTGACACAATTTTGGTCCAGAAAATCTTGGTGTTGTTCCAGCTAATGGCCCTGTTCTTTCCATTCGACCAAAATCTTTGACAAACACACCTACAAAACATATCCAATTGACTTTTTAAGAGTTTTCATTGAAGTATTTTCAGAAATTAACAGTCTAGTTTGGTGGATTTCATGTCTTAAAATCCTTCCTGCGGCCCACCTAACTATCTAAATTAATTAGGCGTTGGTGGCACGCAACCCTAACAGGTTAAACGAGACAAGGAAGACCCTAATAGCTTGAAATTGCATTGGTTGCATGCGATTTTAGAGTTTAAAATTTCTCCCTCTAAACTCCCTATTTCAGAAATTAAATTGAAAATGAATGGAATAAAATTGAAAACGAGGTTTAGAGCTCTTACCTAACACTGAAATATGGATGAATGGTGTCCTAAATTTTTCACGCCACTGATTTGAAATTTTGACGGAAAATGGACAAAATTCTCTTCGCAAAATGGAAAGGTGAAAATGAATTTGTTTTTTGGTCTATTTATATATTCTTGAAAAAATCTCACCAATATTTTATGATTTTTTCCATGATATCCATGATGTTTTTTGTTTATGTGTAGTACAGGACTTCCACACTACTGATGATTGTTTCTGATGCAAATGAGTTGAAATTTATCTCTTTTTTGGGCTTGTTAAACATTTACAAGAAAGGAACCCCACTGGAGTAAAATTTCAGCACCTTTTTGACTCTCGAAAAATCAAAATATTGTCAAGTAATTTCCATTTTGAACTCATTAAAGTGAATGAATTGGCGTGATATCAATATAAATTTAACCCTTTTTCGAGCTTAGATTTACTATTTACGAAAAAAGGAATACCTTGATCAAACATGGTCAATTGGTTCTCTCGAATATTGTTTCTACCTTTCCAGGTTCGAGAGACGACTTACAAAAAGGGACATGATGGATTTTTCCTTTTGTTTCTTTTCAAATCCCTTAAAAATGAAGAGTTACTGAGTTTACCTCTCATTTGACTTGTCAAAAAATAAACGATGAAAGAATTGTCACCATGACAAGATTGAGTTCCTCCTTTCTAGGGCTCATTAAAATTACTAGGATGGATTCATTCAAAGAATGAACTTACATTCTCAACATATTTTATCCTCTTCATGATGGCTATAAAAAATAAAGAGGTAATCATTAGCAATAATGAGGGAAAATTGAAAATGAACATCCAATATATACTATGGGAAGCTTTTCGCTCTAGAACATGACACTCATCTGCAGTTTATGTCGGGTTGTGAGCATCCCACATTCATCACTTTTGCTCCATGAATTTGGGAAATCCATTCTCCTTTCATTTGATACCAAAATTTTCAACATGACCTCTGATCCTATTTGATTAAAATTTTTCCACCCTCCGAAGTCATGTCACCAATATGTTTAAGAGAATTCCTTTTTGTCAAACATCATCTACTTATCTGACCTCCTATGTTACAATCTCGAATCACTCCTATCATCTTAAGACATGTATTGTTTCGTGTCGATGATGTGGGGAATCATCATGGCCCTCCTTCAACAAACCACTTCATGTTGACTCCAGCTCACTATCTAGGAAGGTGATTTAGAAACTTCTTTCAATACCTTGGTGTTTGCATGCCTTAATGAAAAGTTCTTCGTGTTTCAAGACAAATTCACATCATTTGCATTCGATGGAATGATTCTGTAAGTGTTCAAATTCAACACATTCATTCAAACTTGTATATTTTCTTGTTGTACCTTGAGGTCCATCATCATTATTGGTGGTCTCTCTCATTCCAGTTAACGGTTCTCATCATTAATCGATAATCAGGTGGTTTCTACCATGTTCAACAACAACACATTTATTCACATGGTTAGATTCATAGATTTGATTGATTTATATCGCAGTGAAGACCCTGGGTCACATCTAATTTTTCGTCGAGACTGTGAGGAGTTGTTGAGTATTCATGATTGTATACATGATCTTATCTATATAGATGTATGTGTCCATACCATAGATCCTTTTCTATGATCTCTTTTAGACATAGATGCGACCATATCATGGGTTCATGTGTCATTTGATACCTAGTGTAGCATTATGTAGTTGGGTTTATTTATACTAGAGATGTCATATACTGTCAAATTTTTTATTTGGTAGGTTTTCTGAAGGTGGTCTACATTCCTTTCCTTGGTTCATAAAGTATTTCATCCATCACTCCCTATTCTGCCTTCATTTTTTATGGGGCATATGTTACATAGTAACATTTAATCATGCTCATTTTCCCGTCCCTGGTCTTGAAATTACCTCTCACATACCCTGTGCATTGTTTCTGTCATCAAGAAATATGATAATATATCCCCTTGAAGATCCAAAGAAGACTTCCTTGAAATATTACTGAAGAAACCTGGTCAAATTCCTAGTTTCCTGGGTCAACGCTCTTCCAAGTTCCATGACCACAGTTATATCCCTTTCACAGCTCTGGCCCAGCACTGTGAGTTCCCTAATTTATTAGAAAACCTTGATGATGCCATTTCTGGAAGTGCTTCCTCAAATGGAGGAGAAAATTTGACCTTTGGAAGCTCAAGGATGTTGAGTTGGTTGTTGAACAGTGATGATAAGGTTGAGCTCTCTCATTTTAGGGCCTTGATCTCATCCATGGGGCATCATCTCTTAGAAAGTGGGCCTTCTTTCTCCTTTCATGAGATCACAACCTCTTCTCCCTTCCTATAAATTCACATCCCTCATTCTCGCAAGTTTAGAGCTTGGTTAATCATTTTCAGACTCGTCTGAACTCTTATCCTTTTGCATGCTAGCATTGTGATAAAGCCTAAGTGTTCGTGAGAATAAATTCTTTTGAGATTTGGTGAAGGACTCATATTTTCAACAAAGGATGCCTCCAAAATCAAGGCTTGGGTTTTAAGCTCTCCTTTTTTAATTTATCAATTATAACATTTGATGTTTTCTTTCTATATTTTTCTAAATTTTTATGCAAATATTATAGTACGCCTTGATCTTCTAGATAACTATTTTTTACGTTTATTATGAATTTTATCACATTTTGTGTTGTCTCTTGATCATCCGTAGGTATTCGCGTGCCATCAATGGTAGGAAGCGAGCCTACAAGACTCATCGATCAAGGTTATCATCATCAGATTCAAGCGTAGCATTGGGAAAAAGATATTTATGTATCTTTTCTCATCGCATAGTAAATGTTATTTAATAGAGATTTGCATTAGAAAGAATCATGTGTTGCTAGACCCACTCTAGGGCTACATATATCACCTCTGTCCACATAGGGTATTTATCTTGACAACATTCTTCATATGAGCTATTTTCTTCAAAGAATTTCCCTAGCTTATTCCCAATTAGGTGCAAGTTATATTTGGACCAAACCTGCATGGGAAGGCCTCGTAGGCACACTCAAAACAAGCCTACCCCTAACTTCTGTTTACACTACAAGGAAAAGAGCCTATACCAAAGGTTATAAAGGAGGTTATTAGTGTTATAAAATCGGGCAAAATTTTCAAGAAAACATTTACTACAACATCCATTCTCGTCAACAGAGGTTTTGGTGGAGCTTCTAATGGAACTTCAACACAACTAAAAAAAACTGGGTGGCCGAAGGTTTTTTGGATGTTTTTCTCATCGGTGCACACATCAGGTGTGAACATAATTATGTGCTTTACCATGTACTCATAGGTACTGTAAAATGCCAAGTACTGAGATGGAAAACAAATTTTGAATGCCCCAGGGTGTTTAGCAATGTCCTGGTGTGTGTCACCCAACAAGGTGCACCGACCCGATGGCCCATCGGAGGTGCATGCATCAGGCTGTTAAGGTGAAAATCCGCAATGGTTTGTCTATGTGCTAAAATGCACAGAGACATTAAGTTATAAAAATGCACTGGCACGTTAAAGGCAAACAATATTGATGCATGCAACACCTATCAGACCGTCAAGGTGGTAGTTGTCGATAAAGCGCACTAGGTTTTATAATTGGTATTGGTATTAGTGTGGTGTCCATAGGTCATAGAAATGCATCAGTGCATAGTATCCTAAAAACTCACCAGTGCGTAGTAACTAACAGGCACCACTGTCATTTTGTATTTTTTTGAAACATCAACCTGTGATAGTGAAATTATTGTGATTTTTAAAAAATTCATTATTCATAAAAAGATGGCACGTATCTTATAACAATAGTCATATCAATTAATTTTTTATTAGTAAATTTCAATATGATGTTTGGATTAATTTTTTATATCATATCATTAGTTTTCGCATATCTTCATTATAATATTTAATCATCCATATATTTAAACAATGGTGTAACATCTTACAACAACAATGGAGAACACAATAGAATAAATTAAAACGTATTTTAATATATATATATATATATTTGTATTAAGACGACACTATTTGTCATACAAAATTGGATAGTTATTGGTATCCCTATGTCTTTCACTTAGGCCACTATGTCTATTACATTAAACAAAATGTCTAATTTCACACACAAATATTTCAAAAAATACAATGCTTTTCTTTGATATCAGGAATTGTCGTCACTACTCAAGCTACTTCCATGACTTGGCTTATTTGGAGGAATGTTTTTCTCATTGTTTTGATGGTTTTATTCTTCCTTAAGTTCCATATACAAACATAAAAATAAAGTGTAATGAGTGTATATACATTTTTTACAATAATAAAAATTGCAATATTAAATAATATACATCAATGTAAATCGAAAATAAATTTACCATTGCAAGGATTGACTCATGAACTATACACATTATTTCAAAACCAAATTTCATGACATATCTCAACAATTCATTTGTTGGTGGAGTTCCATACTTTGTTTCCTACAAGTTTTATACCCCATAACAAATCATAGATTCAATATAAAAGATATTTTTTTCTATTAATTATAGGCTGAGATCATTAAAATAACATAGATTCTTACAAATTTCACAATTAATTTATGATATGCCAACATATACTGACAACCAATATTTAACCCAATGTCAATCAATTCTTGTCATGGTTGTTCTTTGTATGTTAGCACCTCTTTGAATACATTCTATGATGGTTGTTATAAAACAACTTAAAATATACAAAAATTAAATCTAGTTAAGTTGTTATAAGTAACTAAAAATTACTCACAAACATATATATCAACCCCTTTCTTCCTTGTCGTACTTATTTATGTGCTGAATATGTTCCAGATTCTTTTATTTTTTGCAAGAAACTGCTTGAAAATTAATATTTAATGTTAAGTTGTTTATTTATTGTACCCAATCAAAAAATTCAATGACTACATATTACATTTAAAGCATGTTGTTACTGATATAGCTCCTCACGTGATGCAATTATGTCCATTCCTTTGACCATATCCTTGTACACCTTTTTGGAAATTCCTACTGGCTTATTTCTCATATCAGCTCATTCATCATTTGATATTTTCATAATCTTCCTCACAATGTAACATGACAATAAACTATTTAATTTTTGTATTGATATATGAAAAGTAAATATAACAAAAGTGATATTTATAAATGATTTCTTTCTAGTAATATATACATATAGTTATATAAAATCATTTAAAGGAATATAACATTTTCATTACTTATTTTTTGTTGTTGTATGTTTTTTCTGTTAAATGTCTAAATGTCGCATTGACCAATTCTCTAGAAACTCATCATGTAGTTTAAATAAAATTTGGTTGTTGGAAACATTGGATAGATTTTTGTATTATAAATGGAAAGAACATCTATACATTAGTTCCACTAGATCCTCAAAGTTTTTTAAAATTTTTTCCCCTTTCATTAACCTCCAGCACCACTCCAGATGAGTGAAGGAGAAATTTATTTTGATTTGCATGTTCTATTTTTTTATTTTCTTAGAACAACATCCATTTTTTTTCTATTGGTCCATAAAGAAAATTAAGAATATGTGGATTAATAGATTGTTTGAAACATATTATCTAGTATTTTTAAGTATATTATTAATAAAATTTCAAAAAAGAAACTCATACTGGATCGATAGTATTTTTTCATTCACCTGATTCATCCTTCTACAATTTTTCCATCAACCTCTTACACTCTTATGGTCTTACATCAGAAATAACCTTATGTATCTTTGTCATTTGAGGCTCCACCTGATACGCTCTAAAAAATACATATTAGTTAAACTTACATATAGTTCAAAAATATTAACTTTTGTAAATATTTTGCAAAGAACTTGTCTTTTATTATTTTCTCGATTTGTAATTAGTATTTTTGTTACTTGAAATCTTGTCAACCATTTCTTTATCATTATGAAACTTGTAACGTACCATTCATTAATATTTTCTAAATAAATCACATAATTTTCAAGTAAAAAAAAATCAAGAAAATGGTACACCTTTCCCAAAGTACATACCAAACACGGTGCAGTAGGTTCTTATAAATGCACTGATAATACAATAGAAACATCGTATGGTGATCTTTGTAAACAAGGAGACCCGGTGCATTATGTGTTAGCCAGTGCATCGATTAACACAAACATAAATTAATAAAAAATGTTTTTTTTTTAATCTAAGATGATGTGATCCATAATATAAATTAGAAGAAATGATTTTGGTAATAATCACATGAAATGAAACGTGGTCGACATGTTTTTAACCAACCAATGTGGTTCATCATCAGGACTATAATTTTTTTTTTTATCAAATGGTCTTTTTTTTTAGTACGGGCCCGATGCGCTATACTACAATAGTGTACCAATGCACTATTTTAAAAAGGGTGCACCCATTAAAAAAGAAAAATTGTTTTTAAAAAAATATTGAAAGGGCTAACATGGACTGGGATCCGACTCTGCAAGTGGTCTCGTGGGTTAGATTTGATATATATATATATATATATATATGTGTATATATAGTAATACAAACCCTACCAATCTAAACTGAATATCCCTAATTTTGAAGTCACATAAGCAAGAAGAAGAAAGGGTTTAAGGAACGAATGGATTTTTTTGTTTTTCTTTCTCTGAAAAGGCATAGTAAAATTTAAAACTTGTACTATGTGTGTATTAAATCCAACAAAAACTGCAAAAAAAAAAATTGATACAGCAAAATTTAACAATTTTACTATACTACAGGGTTTTTGTGCAAATTGTGAGATGTTTCAAATTTTGATTCTCTAAATAGTGTTTTTGTTCTAAATTATTTTGATGCTCCACAATGTTATCGTGCTCTCTTGCTGTAGGTATGTCTCTCATGAAAATCCCTTCCTAAATTTTTTTGCAAAAATAATGAAATAATGAATAGATTTTACTATTTAAAGGACTTTTTTATCAAACTATATTTTTGAAAATAATTTGCCACCCATTTTTCAATTTATCGCTTTTTTTTCACTTGAAAAAAATAAAATTTCTCTTTTTTATTTTTTTTTTATTTTCGGATATTTGAGGCATCTGTTAAGTAACAACACAGGTGTGTGAGTTAATAAAACCGTATATATGCGCAGTAACTAAAACTAAAACGCACCGGTGTGGTTAACAGTAAATTGACACTGATAACAGTAAGTCCATTTTTAAAGCACCGAAATTACATTTAGATATGTACACCAAAATTTATTGTTGATTTTTCTCAAATGCAGGGAGAAAATATCATTATTATATCAAATGTATTATTCCTAAAAATCCAACTCATTCCATAATATTTCTCAAATCCATCGCAGAGTTCTCCCTATCCATATCTAGACATAATTACTTCACATTTTATCTATATTTTCATTATCTAATTGAATTTGTTTTTTTAGACATGTCAATGAACTGAATAAAATTAGTGTATACAAATTTTCAGGTTCATGCAGACTCAGAATTGAGTTCAGATGCACAAAATATTAAAATACCTCTAAAACCTCGAAGCTCTTATCAGGAGAAGCATACTGCAAGGTGCATTTGATAGATGAAAATGGGCAGTCACTTCACCTTGCCAATTGTAACATTGCATCTTCTAACTACAATCCTATGAAAATGATGGTAATAATAATTTTTTGGTATATTAATGTAATTATTTCAATGTCAAATCAATTAATCATGTAGTGTCTACGTGTTTACTAATTGATATCAACAATTTTGTACTAATCATGTTCAAATATATATTTTTGAATTATTAAGATTCTGGTGATGATGAGCAGCTTGCCTATCATCTTCCATTTGACCCCATGAAAATTTCAAATTGAGAGAATCCTGAATTAAGAGAAAAAATCAGAGAGGAATGATACCAAGAATGGTTGAATCGACCACCTATTCAATTCCCACTACATCCAGATTCACCAACAAGGAATGACTACAACAATAGTAGTTCTTCACAAGCTAGCAATGGAGGCAATCAAATATAGGTTGGTATGGATGATTACCTAAGGGATATGACTGCCATGGAGACAACGTTGTTAGATGCATTCCAGAATGATGATAAGCTAGGGGATGATGTTGTATCACTGATACCTTTTTCGAAAGCCTTAATTGTCTTCCACCACCCCTATCTTTGGACTTGGCAGTCAGTTAAAGTCTACCCAGTTGGGGAAAATTATGATACTGTACAACTTGAAATCAAATTTTGGCTTGTCAAATGCATGTTTTTCAAAAATTTTGGGGTAATTGATAATCAAGTCCCTTATATTTTGAGAAATATAATCACACAATGAACATTAAAAATAGTCAATTTTATGAACGTTAATAATTATCGTCATTAATGTACATTTAATATTGTCCATGAAAAACTATAGGGTATTCAAATATAAGGTTCTTCCAAGTGGTAATGTCTTACCCGGCAGCTGCGAAGAGACAAAGAAATTGTTGAAAACGTTGCATGTTCAGGACATATCATATCATGCATGCCCAAATGATTGTATTATATATAGAGGAGAATATGCAGACAAAGAGATATGTCTAAAATGTGGGCATGATAGGTATGAAAAATAAAAAAATAAGGGTAAATCATGTGGTCCTCCTTTTAAGATATTGAGGCACATGCCTATAATCCCAATGATTCAAAGGCTCTTTCATTGCAAAGAATTGGCAATGTTGCAGCGTGGCATGCCTCACACAGAAGTGAGTTGGGAGTTATGTGAATCCCAACATATTCAATATGCATAAATCATATAGAGGATGCATGGGCCGAAAATTTCAAGGATGAAGTACAAATTCTACGAATCAGTATAGCCATGGATGGTGTCAACCATATTCCCTCTGTTGTAACATTATTTTGTTTTTATGAGTTAGAATATTAAACAAAAATAAAAAAATCCAGATGCTAAGTTAGGATATGAATGAAAAAATAAAGAAATCAAAAAATGTTAGGAATATCGTTATTTTATATATTCATATCAATAATATGATTGAGGTATTCTGACCTAAAAAATGAAGGCAACAAAAAATGTTAGGAAAGTATGTAAAAATGGACGCTTTAGCTTCAAAACAATACATTTTTTATGAGGCTACTTGATTAAATGCGACATTAAAATGTTAAATTTTATTAAGTTGGGATTAAATTGCTTGAAAAAGTATTAATCCTTGTTTCTAAATTATTACATAATAAATTTTTTGTAACCGAGGCACATATTTTTAAAGTAAGGTCACAGAAGACAAAAGTGTTTTTGATGGTTTATAATTAAACACCACACATATTTCGAAAACACATATTTTCCCCACCTGGATCAATAGCAGTGAAACATTTTTCACCCCCCTCGTCCATTTCCCGTTAACGGGGGGGTGGGGAGGAAACTCTACATGTCACTCTCTCATGACTTGACACCACCCCACCCCCCCTCCCCCATGCACGGAACCACAAACCACTCGCTCACCCCTTCGAAATCCACTATTGGTTTTCCTTCCACCAGAGGCTCTTGACCACCATGCTTTGACCACTAGCCTTCGCCCAACAAATTTATGCCACCTCATTTTCCCATTGCCCATATGTCCCTATCCATTTACCCTATTCATCCATTGTCATCCTGCTCCTAGACCTTTAGCTACCATGTCATTATATTGATATAGTGTCGCTAGCTACTATAGTCACATATCAAACTGTTACCATAAACCTTCTCAGATATAAATAAACCAAACCTCAATTATTTATCACTTTCATCTGATCGGTCTATTGTTTGTTGTAGGTATTCAAATTCTATTGTGCACATTCATCAAAAAATTCCAATTTGTCTCACATCATACTGCATTTTCTTCCCTCTTTCATCCAATTCTCCATTTATTTCCACTCTTTCTGTCAGCATGGCTCCAAACGGAAAATCCAAGAAACCAAATTTAGAGGAGAACCCTGTTACTGTCACCTCGGTCGATCCCGACCATATCCCTCTTGCAAAATTTTTATACAAGCTTCTTGACATAGAGTGTGAGTTTGATTTCCAGGAACTAGACCTTTGGCTGAAGCAGAATTACATTGACAATCAATATCCAATCAGATTATAGGAATCTCTTCTACCTTTCTTTAGCTTTCTGAAAACCTATGATTTTCCAGACCTGGTTATTTGGTGCCAAGCCAGATATGATCCTATTAAAATAGAATTAGTGGCTCATAATGGAGAGATTATGATTACCATTATTGGTCAAAACATTAGTAAAATTCTCTTGACTCCCCGATCAGACTCCATGAGCCAGTTTTCATAGGCAACCCTTATGGTACTTTACCATAAGTTTACTTTTCCCCAAAGAACCCAGATCTTTGAAACCTTCCTACCAGAAGATGCTGAATTTCCCAAGAGAAATCCACCCTATTCATCTTCAATGTTTCCTGAATCCTCTAGACATATTATTTCCCTACTATATTATATGTTAGCTTACCCAGATGACAAAACTATTGATGAATCCATTGTTGTATTCTCTTTTATTTTTAATCAAGATCAACAACCTGGTTTCATGTATAGTTACAGTAAATTTTTGGCTGATAATATACACGAGAAATTTATGAATTTAACCACACAAGGAATTTTCAAGTACAATTTTGTACTTGTTCACATGTTTCTTTTTCAGTAGGGAGACTTACTATCAATCCCACTCAGCAAAAAATATTAACAAGGAGTAAACCAATCAATCATCCATTGGAACAAGATAGTCATAACTGTTTCAACCAAATTTACTTTCTCAGACTTCATACACACATTCATACATCCAATGGAACAACTCCTCAACAACGAGACAGAGCCTAGGATTAGTGAAGAAATAAAATGAATTTTACACTTAAGTGATCAACTTAAGACTGGTGACTGGTATTTATACTAGAATTATATAGAAATAAGGATATATGGTTGTAAACTTCCACCATATAAGCTGAAAAATTATGTTCCAATGAGAATTTTCTCTTTTGAATATATTAGGCAGATGATTAACATAGATGGCTTGGATTTTGTATCAGGGAAGAGAAAGTCACAAATCAAGGTCAAATCAAATGTTTGTTGGAAATGTTGTCATTGATGGCAAAGGAGATGGCAAAGGAGGAACACCTGAAACAACAAAAAAGCAAAGAAGTAGCATAGGCAGCAAAGAAATAGACAAAAAGCAGAGGCAACAAAGAGAGTAGAAGAGATAGAAAATAAGTAGAGAGAAGCAATAAGCACAAAGGAGACAGGTGGAAGAAGACTGTTGAAATGTAACAGTCAAACAACAGGGTTGCAGTAGAGCGGAAGCAACGACAGAGATGGAGAGATGAGCACAAAGAAACTAAGGCAATAGACATAGTAGAAAGGAAGATACAAAGAAGTAGCATAGGCAGCAAAGAAGTGAACAAAGGAAGCAAAGGAGCAGCATCAGACAAGGAAAGGAGGTAGCCTAGGCAGCAGATGAAACAATTGCCGTGGGCCCGGGACATCTCTTTTAACCTATGGGAATTTGTAATTGTGGAACGATTAAATATTGTGGGCCGTGAAATTTCATTTCAAAGATTATTGAATACGATGGTGAACTACAGTTATAATGATACACTCAAGACATAGTATACATTAATACAACATGGACGAAGGTGGGCCCAAAGACTCCATTATAATGATTCTTAACATTTGTTGAAATCGGCTATAATGTATTGATATATATATATATATATATATATATATATATATATATATATATATATAAATCCAAACCCTATATAATGAAATGGTATGTATGCCATGGGTCCAATGTTGTTTTAAATGTTGATGGATAGCCCTTTTAGTTAATGTTTGGATATAAGAATATAAGTTGAGGTGTGCCCGGTTGAACTGTTGCGTTAATAGTTAATGATAAACTTTAGACAAAGAATTATTTCATTATAATAAAGGTGAGTTAAAATAAATCTGGAGCCCGGAAGGTTATATTACTACACATATTAGTGTTGGGCTTAAGTCTGAGCCAAGACTCAATATAATATTGACGAAGAACATCATATGTAGTGTGGGACCCCTACATAAAATTCCAAGAATCGTTCCCCAAGTTGGAGGATACATAAACATAAATTCCAAGAATCATTACCCCAGCTGGAGGATACTCTAAAGACTGAAGCGGCAAAGTACAGACATATATATATGTAGCACTTTATATAAGTGTTGCACCTTTTAAACAAAGAACCAAAGTGCCATAAGGTGGGACCCTCACCCAATCGCATTGGAGAAAAGTTGGCAGTGGAACTTGTTATAAAAATATTGCGATTGCTATTGATTTCCAGACCCGATTCATTATACACGGTGATTAATGTGTATTTGTAGTACTGCTTAAAGATATGCCATCACATCGGAAAAAAGAAGTAGAAAATTGGAGCAATATATTAAAATATTGTGATTGTGATGAAGAACCAGACCTGATGGGCTTATAAACTACGATTCATATTTGTTTGAGTTCCAGAGATTTGATTTGAGTGGGACCTTTTGTTCATCGCACTACACTACTGAACGATGCGATTGCGATTAATCGCATCGATCGATCGCAAAGGTATCAATCACATCAGAGTAAGGGAAGAACATCGGAGCATAATATTGAAAGTTGCGATTGCGATTAATCGCATCGCAACCATCGCAAAGGATCCAATTGCAATCGGAAGAATTCAATTGCGATTTATTGCATCGGCATATCAAAGTGAATAGTGATTTATTGCAATCGGAAATAGTGATCGCGTCGCATCGAATCAGAGTGATCGCATGGAATTGGAGGATAATGCAAGCTCGGAAAGTGGGCTCGAAAGGGAATTTTTTATGTATTAAAATGATTCTTCATTGTTATATTGAATGCGGCAATTTATATGTTAAAAACAATTCTTATTATGCCGAAAGATAAACTTGCGTTATATATAAGAAGTGCTTGGGATATAATTCTAAAGTCGAAGATTTTTTGTAGTGTATCATAGCAAGAGAATTGAGGACACAATAGGTGTTAAAGTCTCAGGCCCGATGTGTGAAAGCCATGAATACATAATGAACGATTCAATGATCAATTAACCATTGGGTTATGCTTTCTAAGGTTCGAACATCAAAACAATAATGACGAGAATGAACATTAATTGCTTGAGATAATAGAAGGAGAGAACCTTGCATAGAGGGCATATATTGGGTTTATAACAATGGCGATATTAAAGCCTCCGCATTCAGTTATTTAAACTGCCAGCAGTCATATATATTATAACGTAGCTATATGTATACAGCAGATAGAAAATCATGGTGAACAGGAATTTGTACAGGAATGAACTTGACAGGTGTACATGTGCAGGTGCACAGAGTAGCAGTAAATAGAGTATGCAGAATAGTCTCTTAACAGCAGCAGAAAAAGACAAAACCAGCAAAGCCAAAGGCCAAAAAATAGGCTGAGTGAGATTAATTTATGTAACCGAAAAGGTGAAATTTAAATGTTTTAATTGATTTATATTTTTGTGATGCATTGGAAAGTCTCTGGAAGAGAAAAAATATCCCACTGTAATGATAAATTGGTACATACAGTTATGTTTTTTGAATGAGCGGCTAAAAGAGATGAGAAGGCAGAAGGCAAAGAGACATGGTTTTCCATTTCGAATTCCCAGTAGAATACAAACAACCATGAAGCTATTTTGTATAAAACAGGGTAATATCAAAGGTGAGAAGGTTTACTAAAACAGAGTGTGACAAGAGGAAAGTGTGCAGCAGAATTGAAGAGAGCTGAAGAAAATAAGAAAGCTGCAAGAGGTGAGAGAGAGTGAGCATAGAGAATGCTGAGTATGGAACTAAGGCAGAGAAGAGAAGAAGAAGGAGGAGCAGAACAAGATGTTGTGAAAAGTTAAAGAATGCATAAATGAAGCAGTTAGGAAGAGAAGAAGGAGGAGCTGAGAAGAGAAGGAGGATCTGATAGTGAATCTGAGAAGATACAAAAAATATATAAGGCAGATATGAAGACTGATGCACGGTAGTGAAGATGATACAGAACAGAGTTGATATCTAAGGTAAATGAACAATTGTTTTCCTTTTGAAAGAGTAAGGAAGTTGGAGCTTCCCTATCAAGTTGTAGCTTGGTAGATGTTAGTTGTAGTTGACTGAGGTTGGAGCCTCCTGTAGGTTGGTGCCTACAGAAAATAGATGGGAGTTGGTGCTTCCACATCAAGTTGTAGTTTGATAAAATGTCAGTTGTAGCTAACTGAGGTTGGAGCCTCCTGTAGGTTGGTGCCTGCAGAAAATTGATGGGAGTTGGAGCTTCCTTGCAAGTTGTAGCTTGTAGAATTGAGGTAGGAGGCTCCTGTAGGTTGGTGCCTATAGAAAATCAGTGGTGAGAGGGAGTTTGAGCTTGCCTTTGCATCACAACAATAATAAGATGTGGTTTTCTCCCTTTATAGGTTTCCATTTATATTTGGTGTCTCTGTGCATGATTTTTTTTGTTGATCTAGTTTATATCATCTGCTTAATACTTGCTGCTCTCATATTAAGTCTACTGTTACTTTATATTAATGCTTGCTGCGCACATTCTGAGATTACTCACATGTGGAGTTGAACATGAAATGAAGGTGTAAACAAGTATTAATGAAAAAGTTTTAAAAGTCCATGAATGTGTTAAACTGATTCACCCCCCCCTCTTAGTTTAGCTAAGGGTTTAACAATTGGTATCAGAGCAGGCTCCTTTGGTATAAGCTTAATAGGTTGAAGGAGATCTGGTTGAGTCATGGACTATCGAAATGTACCTGTGCTAAATACAACAAACTTTCCTGAATTGAGATATAAGGTTAAAAAAGGTTTAATGGCTGATGAACCTGAGGTATGGAAGCTTTTGTGTGATGGTTACTGCATAGACTCTCCATCTTTTCAAGAACAATAGCGAAATGCCAAGGAAAAGTGTGTGATATATGACAATATTCATAATAAGGATTTTGAGTTGATAATGGATTTAACTTCAGCAAAAGAAATCTGGGACAGACTGCATTTCATGCATGGAGTAGACACAGAGGATTGCATTGTCAAGAAGGAGAAGAGAATTAAGAAAAAGAAAAATTTAGGTCAAAAGGAAAATGTTCAATCAAATGAAGTACCTGCTAGTGTTAATGGTAGTGAGAACCATGAAGAAATTGCAGCTGAAGAAAAATCCAAACTTGACACAGCCTTGACTGAAATAGGAAGATTGAAGCATGAAAACAAATACCTGAAGACATTGGTGCAAATTTGTGATGAGAAAGAGTATGAACATAAGAAAGAGATTGTTAGCCTGAAGAATCAACTTGAAGAAGCATGGAAAGTAGAAGATACTCTGCTGCAACAAATGAGAGAGAAAAACCTGGAATGTGAAAATTTGGAAGAAGAAGTAGTGATCCTGAGAAAGAAATTAGAAAAGGCCCAAAGAGACTTATTAATGAATACTCCTCAGATGAAAAGCTCTGAAGAAATGGACCAAATTCTAAATGCTCAAAGGTCTCCTCTCATAAAGGCTGGGATAGGATATGAAGGAGAAACCAGTATGTCCAAGGTAGAAGATAACAAGAAAATAACTTTTGTAAAAGCTATAAAGAACAGTGAAACAACTCAGCAAATTCCTATAGAAGCAGAAGCCAAGAAGAACATGAGTTGCAAAGAAACAAATAGAATCAAGCAGCAACACGAAAGAACAAAGAATGACAAGATGAAACAATCAATTCCTAAAGGCTCATATGTTCCTAAGGATGAATTGAACAAATTCGAAAGATGTCAAAGGAGGTTCCTCCCTCCTATGAAAAATAGCACATGTTTCTCTTGTCATAAACCAGGACATAATGCAACATATTGTAAGACAAAGTCAATCCAGTCCAACCAACAAAGGATGCAGCAAAAGAGAGGAACCCCTCAAGCAAGAAATTGGACAAGACAATCTTTCACCAGGTACACAAATCATTTCCATGGCTATTTTTATGCATGCAATAATTTTGGATATAAAAATGTTGATTGTAAATTGTATTCAAGAAGAGGAACAAAATATTATACATCAGCTCAAATGCATCTTGGTCAAATAAGATGTTATATATGCCTTAAGCGTGGTCACAAAGCAAAAGGCTGTAAACTGCCATGTATATTAAAGAACTCCAGACAAATGATGAAGTCCAATCCAATAAAAAAAAATATGAATCCGAAAGGAGTGCAGACATTATGATGAACCCCAATAGAGTATGGAAGGAGAAGAGAAAGGGGGAGCCTATTATCTCCATAACATAATGAATACATCCTAGTCTGAGGGGGAGCTGCTCTAGGAAGCAAAGAAAATATCTAATCAGTGAAAAATATGAAGCAACATCCCAGGGGGAGAGCAGTTCATAAATAGTCCCCATGAAAGCAGTCTGAGAAGAGCTCCTTGGAATATGACCTTGGAATATGAGCAACCATGAGATCAGGAAGGGAAAGGAAATTCCTTTAAGAGAGAACTATAGAGGAAGAAGATCATCTGAAGTATTAAATAGCTAATAGATTGATGGAAGAAGAGAAGACAGTAAGAAGCCATGGTAATAGAAAGAAAAAATCAGCACCTTAAATGATGATCACATTGTGCATCATATTTCTAGAAGTGACAATGAATCACATTAATAATAATGAGTAAGAAAAGTGCATGTCATCATTAATATCTTTGCATCACTCATCTATGAAAAGTCCCCTTGGAGGTGTACAGTCAAGTAAGTAATAAATTTCTGAGTGATCTACCCATTGAGATTCATAGAAAAGAAATTGAAGATGTCTTCCTGAAGATCATTATGTTAGACAGTTGAATTTCACCTAAAGCAGTAATGATTCTGGAGCAGTCCTAGAAAGGAAATGCAATGACATTATTTTAAATCAGAATGACAAAATAAGAAAAAGGTTAATGATGACAAGATCAGATTCAGTATATTTATGACTGTGAGTGTAAACGGTGGAAATATCAATAGTAGAATTTATGAAGGATGTCTTAAATTATGGGTAAATGTGAAAGCTAAAGTGAAATCTCTGCATATTTTATCAAGGTAATATCATTTGGTACTTGGTACAAGTAGCATGCCTATCAACATAATATCAAGTGTTATCATGGAGTAGAAACAATATGCTACAGGTCCTCGGGATCAAAGGACTATGGCAAGAATGCATCAAGGTAAAATTCCCAGGGTTATCTACATTCAGCATGAAATGGTTAGTAGTAGAGCTAAAGGATCAGTATCTGATTTACACTTGAAGGATTATATTATGCATTGAAACAATATCTGTTTCTATATATATAAATTCATGCCTTCCTAAAGTTGGTACATGTATATCTTCAAGGCCTCTTTCTTAAGATCAACAAAAGGGATTGGCTGGTAATTCACCTTTAAAGAGAAATCGATCATTGACATACATACCTCCTCATGTCATAAAGAAAACTGCATGATTTTTAAATGAGACTGACCAATACATTGAAGGATTTGTTTTGAAAGTACAGTGTGCAAGAAATGAAAGTCATTTGGTCTCTTATATTGAAAGATATTGCCTATTCTCACAATAAGATGTAAGCTCTGGTGTGATTCATTTGTTCACATCAACACTGAGAACCTCTCAATCTATAAAATTAATATCCTTGTCAGCATCCTATTTCATATCGTCACCAACAGGCAGGAAAGGTGTAGCACAAAAATAAAAGATATGTTGGCATCATTATCATAATTGAACAAGTTTGGTAGTGAAGATGAGCATTGCAGGAGAATACTTATTCCATTTACAGTATTCCTCAACAGATATTTATTTCTAATGAAGATCATACTAAAGACTGAAGTATATTTGAAGCCTTCTCAACATTTTTGTTTTTGATCTAATCATTCATGTCTGATTAGATAAAGGTGGTACAATGTGTTCTATAAAGTGTCATTATCTTCATTTTCTGCTTGATACAAGTGAAAGGAGTCAATGCTTTGGGATTGTATCAACTTGCAGTGTACATTCAAGATCAATAATCCTCAAAGTGTTCTCTCGAAAAGTCTTGTACACCAGTCTAGAGCAGTAGGGTACAAAGTCACAAGAAGGTGGTCTAAAGACAAATCAGAGAAAGGAAATTCAAAGACAGAATCTACACTGAGCAATGTGCAACCCTTTTCCATTGATGTCAAAGTGGGAGGAAAAGAAGGAAATAGTAGAAAGGGTCTTCTAAAAGAAGCTAGGCAGAGGAAAACTTGGAAAAAGCATTGGATTATTGGTGGATGAGTTGCCATCAATGCCAAAGGGGGAGACTGTTGGAAATGTTGTCAATGACAGAAAAGGAGATGGCAAAGAAGGAACACCCGAAACAACAACAAAGCAAAGAAGTAGCAGAGGCAGCAAAGAAATAGACAAGAAGCAGAGGCAGCAAAGAGAGTAGAAGAGATAGCAAAGAAGTAGAGAGAAACAATAAGCGCAAAGGAGACAGGTGGAAGAAGACTGTTGAAATGTAACAGCCAAACAACAGGGTTGCAGTAGAGCGGAAGAAACAGCAGAGATATAGAGAGGAGCATAAAGAAACTAAGGCAACAGATATAGCAGAAAAGAAGAGACAAAGAAGTAGCAGAGGTAGCAAAGAAGCGAACAAAGGAAGCAAAGGAGTAGAATCGGACAAGGAAAGGAGGTAGCCTAGGCAGCAGATGAAACAATTGCCGTGGGCCCGGGACATCTCTTTTAACCTATGGGAATTTGTAATTGTGGAACGCTTGAATATTGTGGGCCGTGAAATCTCATTTCAAAGATGATTGAATACGATGGTGAAATATAGTTATAATGATACACTCAAGACATAGTATATATTAATACAACATGGACGAAGGTGGGCCCAAAGACTCCATTATAATGATTCTTAACGTTTGTTGAAATCGGCTATAATGTATATATATATATATATATATATATATATATATATATATAAAGCCAAACCCTATATAATGAAATGGTATGTATGACGTGGGTCCAATTTTGTTTTAAATGTTGATGGCTAGCCCTTTTAGTTAAAGTTTGGATATAATAATACAAGTTGAGGTGCGCCCAGTTGAACTGTTGCATTAACAGTTAATGATAAAATTTAGACAAAGCATTATTTCATTATAAGCAAGGCGAGTTAAAATAACTCTGGAGCCCGGAAGGTTATATTACTACACATATTAGTGCTGGGCTTAAGTCTGAGCCAAAGACTCAATTTAATATTGACATATAACATCATATGTAGTGTGGGACCCCTACATAAAATTCCGAGAATCGTTACCCAAGTTGGAGGATACATAAACATAAATTCCGAGAATCATTACCCCAGCTAGAGGATACTCTAAAGACTGAAGCGGTAGAGTACACATATATATATATATGTAGCACTTTATATAAGTGTAGCGCCTTTTAAACAAAGAACCGAAGTAACATAAGGTGGGACCCTCACCCAATTGCATCGGAGAAAAGTTGGTAGCAAAACTTGTTATCAAAAGATTGCGATTGCGATTGAGTTCTGGACCCAATTCATTATACATAGTGACTCATGTGTATTTGAAGTACGGCTTAAAGATATGCCATTGCATCGGAAAAAAGAAGTAGAACATCGGAGAAATATATTAAAATATTGCGATTGCGATGAAGAATCGGACCCGATGGGATTATAAACTACGATTCATATTTGCTTGAGTTCTAGAGATTTGATTTGAGTGGGACCCTTTGTTCATCGCACTGCATTGCTGAAGGATGCAATTGTGATTAATCGCATCGATCAATCGCAAAGGTAACAATTGCATTGGAGTAAGGGAAGAACATCAGAGCATAATATTGGAAGCTGCGATTGTGATTAATCGCATCGCAACCATCGCAAACGATCCAATCGCAATTAGAAGAATTCAATTGTGATTCATCGCATCGGCATGTCAAAGTGAATAGTGACTGATCACAATCGGAAATAGTGATCGCATGGCATCGGAGGATAATGCAAGCTTAGCAAGTGGGCCCGAAAGGGATTTTTTTATGTATTAAAATGATTCTTTATTGTTATATTGAATGCGGCAGTTTATATGTTAAAAAAAATTCTTGTTATGTCGAGAGATAAACTTGCGTTATATATAAAAACGCTTGGGATATAATTCTAAAGTCGAAGATTTTTTGTAGTGTATCATAGCAAGAGAGTTGAGGACACAATAGCTGTTAAAGCCTCAGGCTCGATGTGTGAAAGCCATGAACACATATTGAATGATTCAATGATCGATTAACCATTGGATTATGGTTTATAAGGTTCGAATATCAAAATAATAATGCCAAGAATGAACATTAATTGCTTGAAATAATAGAAGGAGAGAACCTTGCATAGAGGGAATATATTGGGTTTATAACCATGGTGATATTAAAGCCTCCGCAATCAGTTATTTAAACTTCTAGCAGTCATATATATTGTAATGAAGCTATATGTATACAATAGATACACAATCATGGTGAACAGGAATTTGCACAAGAATGAACTTGATAGGTGTACATGTGTAGGTGCATAGAGTAGCAGCAAATAGAGTATGCAGAATGGTCTCTTAATAGCCGCGGAAAAAGAAAAAACCAGCAAAGCCAAAGGCCAGAAAATGGGCTGAGTGATATTAATTTTATGTAACCGAAAAGGTGAAATGTAAATGTTTTAATTTATTTATATTGTTGTGATGCATTGGCAAGTCTCCGGAAGAGAAAAAATATCCCATTGTAATGATAAATTGGTACCTACAGTTATGTTTTCTGAATGAGCGGATAAAAGAGATGAGAAGGCAGAAGGCAAAGAGACATTGCTGTCCATTTCGAATTCCATGTAGAATACAAACAACCATGAAGCTATTTTGTATAAAACAGGGTAATATCCAAGGGGAGAAGGTTGACGAAAATAGAGTGTGAGAAGAAGAGAGTGTGTAGCAGAATTGAAGAGAGTTGAAGAAAATAAGAAAGCTGCAAGAGGTGAGAGAGAGTGAGCATAGAGAATGTTGAGTATGGAATTGAGGTAGAGAAGAGAAGAAGAAGGAGGAGCAGAACAAGATGTTGTGAAAAGTTAAAGAATGCAGAAATGAAGCAGTGAGGTAGAGAAGAAGGAGGTGCTGAGAAGAGAAGGAGGAGCTGATAGTGAATCTGAGAAGATGGAGAAATGATATAAGGCA
This sequence comes from Pinus albicaulis, assembly GCA_034641835.2. Lineage (NCBI taxonomy): Eukaryota > Viridiplantae > Streptophyta > Pinopsida > Pinales > Pinaceae > Pinus > Pinus albicaulis. The sequence continues at coordinate 303,637,395 of CM076570.1, read as the reverse complement.
GATATGAGGACTGATGCACAACAGTGAATATGATATAGAATAGAGCTGATATCCAAGGTAAATCAGCAAGTGTTTTCCTTTTGAAAGAGTAAGGAAGTTGGAGCTTCCCTATCAAGTTGCAGCTTGATAGATGTCAGTTGTAGCTGACTGAGGTTGGAGCCTCCTGTAGGTTGTGCCTGCAGAAAATATATGGGAGTTGGTGCTTCCACATCAAGTTATAGCTTGATAAAATGTCAGTTGTAGCTAACCGAGGTTGGAGCCTCCTGTAGGTTGGTGCTTGCATAAAATTGATGGGATTTGGAGCTTCCTTGCAAGTTGTAGCTTGCAGAATTGAGGTAGGAGCCTCCTGTAGGCTGGTGCCTACAGAAAATCAGTGGTGAGAGGGAGTTGGAGCTTGCCTTTGCATCACAACAATAATAAGACGTGGTTTTCTCCCTTTATGGGTTTCCACTTATATCTAGTGTCTCTGTGCATGATGTTTATGTGTTGATCTAGTTTATATCATTTTCTTAATACTTGTTGCTCTCAAATTAAGTCTACTGTTACCTTATATTAATGCTTGCTGCTCACATTCTGAGATTACTCACATGTCAATTTGAACATGAAATGAAGGTGTAAACAAGTATTAATGAAAAAGTTTTAAAAGTCCATGAATGTGTTAAACTGATTCACCCCCCCCCCCCTTTCAATTTAACTAAGGGTTTAACAAGATTATCTCATTTATCTGCAACACTAGATCAACTGGTGTTGAGGTAGATACATTATTGAAGAACATGAATTTTCAACCCAACTTTACTTGGTCTTATGACTTTTATTGCGTTATTTCAGCTTTAAGGGTAGAATTAAAAACAATCGCTTACAATAAGACTTCGAGACCAGAAATAGAGAAGTTTATGAATCGGGATCAGTGGGTAGAAGGTACACTTCAAGAAGAAGAGGAACATATTTTGTCCACCTCAAATTTACAGATTCGAGTTGCTCAGAGTAGACAACAAAAAATGGTAAGAGAAGAGACTCCATATGCCATATAGTTGATCAAATAATTCTTAGTTAGATAGAAGAATCCAAACACTGGCTTAATAGTCTCTACAGAAGAAAAACAATGAGAAATTATTCAACTTGTAGATCCAGAGGTGTCCACATCAACAAGAACATTTTTTCTTAAAACTCCTCCTACAACTTCACCTTCTTGAGAGCCTCTGGAGATCATTTAGACTACTAGAACCAACTCACATGATGATCAAAATATCTTTTCAAAGTTTCTAGAAATTAGGCAGAGAAACGAAACTCTGAAGTCAAATGTCTACAGTCAATTCTGGAAGAAAACCTCCACTGCTCAACAAAGACTTCTCTCTGCTTTTTACAATTAGAAAGGCAATATGCAAATGGATATCTTACCAGCCCAAGTTCCATTTCCAAAATGCCCATCTAATTTCAAGAAGACTATATCTTCATTCGATACCAATAAATGAATCCAATTGATCAAATGGATATGCATAGACAGTCTATTGAGATGATGTTTTCCACCATGACCACAACATCTATGTCTCTCTCTAAGTTTAGTAATTCCTTATCTAATGTTCAATATTAGCTTAAGATTGAAAATTTGTCTTCCTTAGCTAAAGATAACAGTCTCAAGTCTTTGGAAGACCTTGTAGTCAAAATTGGATATGATCTAAAGGACTGTAAGGAAGTACAAGAAATTATTAAAAAGAAAAATGCAGGCATTGTAGCTCTACAAAAACAGTTAAAACTTCCTTCTAAAGAGGACCCATAGACCAAGGAAAGTGAAGAATTTGAGCAGAACAAAGAAGAAATCCTCAAGCTAATTATTGAGAAAAATATCCAAATTAATAAAATGGATGAGCATATTTAAGGATTACTTAAAGGGAAAGAATCAGCCCAGCTTGCTATGGTTACAGTAACAACAATCCCTATAGAAATTGCAGTTACAAAGCCCAACTTATCATCAACAAAAATTTAGTCTACATCTATAGTAGCTGATCCAATAAGGAAAACACAGGAATTGGCCACACAGAAGCAGGAAAATGAGAAGTTTCTAGAAAATTTTAAAGACTTGGAAGCACAAAAAATTAAAAATGATACCCTGTATATGGAGGAAATGCAGAAGTCCCACAGATTGGGACTCAATATTATGAAGTTATAAAGTGAGTTATTAATGGTAGATACCTTGGCTGAAGCCAAGGAATGTATTTGGATAGAGGTCAGCTAATCCATGATATATGTATGACTATCCATACATATCATTTTTCAACAATAGGAACTAATTATGAGATGCAGCACATTGATAGAAAAAGAGAAAGCAACACTTGAGACCAAACTAGCAAAAGCCACATACATGGTAAAGATAATCAATTCAAATAGTAGAGCAGAGCTAGAATAGATAAATATTATTGAAATAACAACCACCATTTTAGAAATTAAAAAGGTTTTATAGAAGAATAATTTGATTAATTAGTTGGAGACAAAATGTCAAATCTTGGACATTTTTTTTTCAGAGGTTTCATTCAAAGTTCAATGTTTTGAACCATAAAGGACTACCTAGACTCATAGCTCCAAGTGATAAGTTGGTTGATATGGAATATTATTGCAAAAAAATGTATATTATTGTAATAAATAAGGCCATGTTTGTAAGAATTAAAGGACAAATCCCAAGGAATGCCTTTATTGAAGCCTTAGAGTTTGATTTGATCATGAAACAGGAAATCAAACATCTATTTAACAACAAAACAACTTTCGAAAGGTATACAAAAGTGGATGAAGTATTCATAAAGGTGGTAAATATGGAGATCCCGAGTGAAGAAAGATGGGATAAATTGTCTGAAACAATTGAGTAATTTATGATCCCAGCATCATCACAGCTAAACAACATTTTGGGGTCCAAATCATCCACTATTTCCTTGAAAACAGTGACAGATCATTCAACAATTTCATTTTTCCTATTATTTGATACTATTATTGTGATTATTTTTAGATATTTTATTAGTCTTATAAACTAGTATAAATAAATCTACCTATGAGCTATTAAGTGTTTCACCCTTGGATGATAATTTTGTAAGCAGGAGTGTACAAGCTTTGATCATTAATGATAAATAAAGGATTCTGGATATGTTTCATACAGTTTGTTCTCTTGTAAGTTTTCCTATTTTCATTGCATCTTGTTTTCTGCCTACGTTTAATGTTTATGAAGATAACTAGGTAGGAAAAAGTTGAATTTCATTTTATATTGAATACCCTAAGGTTATCATTTATATTAGAGAATGGCTTATTGAACTATGTATTTATGTAAGTCCCTCTACATCAAGAAATTATCATCATCTTCATTATATTAAATATGTTTTGCTAAAATTTCAAACATTGTTTGAAATATTTCACACTTATAGTAATTAAAAAATTCAATTTGAATATTTAATTAATCATATCTTCTTACATTTTTCCCTCAACATCTGCAATCTTAAATCAATATGTGAAGTAAATAAAAAAACCTTTTTTCTTATTAATTAATATTATCTAGAGTTTTAATACAACCGTTGAAAATTATTTTATGCATTGCTCATCAAAAAATTCCAAACTTAAAACAAGCAAAACAAAATATTATAGATGATCTTGCATAATTAATTGACCCCAATTATCTTAGAGGAAAACACCCTCCAGAGCACCAACTATTCTGTTTGGCCTGTACTAGTGATCAATAACAATATCCCCCCATCATTGTCCGTGAAGAATGAAAATCTTATGTTGGCTCTCATAGTCCCTGGTAGAAGACACGTGAAGAATATGGATGTATACTTACAGCCACTGGTAGATTAATTGAAGGAATTATGGAATGGAAGAAATATATACGATATATCAATACCCATCGCAACAAAGAGGAGTTTTATGTCGTATGGAATATGTGATTACATGATACATGATTATCCAAGCTTAAGACTTTTCTCTAGTAAATTACATGTATATTGATTTATTTATATAAGTAAGGACATTCTTTCGCATATTAGTTACTTAATTCATTGTAATGTTTTTGATCTTCATGATATTCTCTAATGTTCCATGCATATTTTATACAATAATTTCACAGGTCTTGTAACAAAAGGGTATTATGAATGTAAATGTCATGGACCTTCTCTAAAAGCTAGACGGTCCAACGACCTAAGAAAGCCAGTGTATGACTTCTCCAAGGTATTCCTCCTATAAGAACACCCTTACAGAAGAGAAACATCCACTTTCAATGTTAAACAAGAGGGAACCTAAGGGCTTGCAATAATGACACTAGCTGAATGGCTTAAAGCATATGAGAGAGACACAGAAAATTATTTCATAGAAAAGTTTGATTCAAATGGGCAGCCTATGTTCGATGATTTAGAATTCTTCGATACCTATATTGATAAATTTTCCATTGGGGTGAAAAGGAAATATATCTTTGATAACCTCCCATATTGGGATCATCTTCAGATTACCCACTTATTAGGTCTCACGCATATATTTAAAAAAAAATCATCTTCTTTATTGACGCAAATATCATCGAAAACCAATGACACATTAGCTGTCAGGATATCTTAATACTTGGAAAATTGGTAAATACAATTAGAAAGTATGGGATTAGAGGTAGTTGGTCCCTCTAATTGGTATTTCAAAGAAGGTGAGGTCCCATGGATTTTAAAAATAGATCATATTTCTTTGCCAAAGGAAGTTATAATGGGTGTGAGGGTGACATATTCATATGGGTCTTCACTATGGAACTGATTCACCATGGATGACTATTTTTCGGGGTTGAAATGACATGACCATTTCAATCTTCTAAGAGTAGGTATAATGTCAAAAGCATGATGTTATTATTTTTTATATTAATAAATTTTATCCCATGCAAGGATCATAAAACATAACTACTTTTGTATATTATTGCATATGTTTATAATTTTGTAGTTTCATTATCCTTTGTTCATCAGTGGGTGTGTCAAACATAAATTCCCACAAGACCTAGGACATGCCATATCTAAATTATCTGCATTTCTATGTTGGATCATGTCAAAGGAGATTCATGTGGCTAGAATTCCACGGTGGCATGAAGAGATAGTTGAGATCGTTTGTATGTTTGTGAAGGAACTGCTGATGAGTTTCATGGAATTTCATGTTCATATTCTAATCCACCTAGTATATGAGGTTGAAATAGTTGGAGTGGTTTCTTGTCATTATATGTTCTTATTAGAGAGGTACATGAAGAAATTGATAGTTTTTGTTCGACAAAGGGAAAAACTCGAGGGGTCTGTGGCAGAGGGGTACATATCGTATGAGTTTTTCTGTTATGCCAGTTAGTACATCAAGCAGATCGACAATAGACTAGGTGTGGTGATTTGGGACGATGAAAGGGGCGAAGACAAAAGAGAAGGGGAGATCCTCCAAACAAGTGGAAAAATGCGCTTGATAAAAAGTAAGCGACTTATAATTATTGAAATTTACAAAAAGTAAATATTCATGTTGAAATTTGATATAATGTATATTTTAATCTCATATGTGCTATATGCCTATTTGATTTCATCAGCGAATGAAAAAATTGAAGCAATCAATAAATTTGCTCTTCATAATTCTGAGCTGAAAAAACCATGGGTTTCATTGTACAAACAAAAGAGGATGAAATGGGATAGTGACATGAAATAATTCATACAGTTGAATTGTAGAAGTGTTCCTTATCCCAATCATTTAAAATAAAATATGCTAGTTACATGCCCCAATAGTTAGGTTGTTGACCAAGTCAGAGAGAAATATGATGCAACCGGTCATTACCTGCATGTTGAGGAGAATGTACTAAATGTAGGGATTTGGTGCATCCACTCGGTAATGGCTCTTAACCCTCACGCTCTGACCATTAGCCTTCACCCAGCCAATTTATGCCACCTCATTTTCTCATTCCCCATCTGTCCCTAGCCATTTACCCTATTCATCCATCGTCATCCTACTCCCAGACCTTTAGCTACCATGTCATTATACTAATCTAGTGTCGTTAGTTACTACGATCACATATCAAATTGTTATCATAAACCTTATTAGCTATAAATAAACCAAACCTCACTTATTTATCACTTTCATGTGACAGATCTTTTGTTTGTTGCGGGTATTTAAATTTTATTGCGCATAGTCATCAAACAATTCCAATTTCTCTCACATCATATTGCGTTTTCTTCCCTCTTTCATCCAACTATCCATTTATTTCCCCTCTGTCTATCAACATGGCTCCAAAGGGAAAATCCAAGAAACCAAATTTAGAGGAGAACCCTCTTACTATCACCTTGGTCGATATCGACCATATCCCTCTTGCAAAATCTTTATACAAGGTTCTTGACACAGAGTGTGAGTTGGATTTTCAGGAACTACACCTTTGGCTGAAGCAGAAGTACCTCGACAGTTAATATCCAATCAAATTCTAGGAATATCTTCTACCTTTCTTCCGCTTTCCGAAAACCTATGATTTTCCAGACCTAGTTATCTAGTGCCAAGCCAGATATGGTACTTTTAAAATAGAATTAGTGGCTCATCATGGAGAGATTATGATTACCATTACTGCTCAAAACATTAATAAAAATCTCTTGATTCCCCAATCAGACTCCATGAGCAAGTTTTCATAGGTATGCCTTATGGTACTATACCATAAGTTTACCTTTCCCCATTTAACCCATATCTTTGAAACCTTCCTACCAGAAGATGCTGAATTTCCCAACAGAAATCCACCCTATCCATCTTCAATGTTTCTTGAATCCTCTAGACATATTATTTCCCTATTGCCTTATATGTTAGTTTACCCAAATGACAAAAATATTGATGAATAAATTCTTGTATTATTTTCTATATTTAATAAATATCAACAACCTACTTTCATGTATAATTACAATAAATGTTTAGATGATAATATACATGAGAAGTTTATGAATTTAACTACACAAGGAATTTTCAAGTACAATTTTGTACTTGTTCACATGTTTCTTTTTTAGGAGTGAGACTTACTACCAATCACACTCAATAGACAAGATGAACAAGGATTAAACCAATCAGTCATCCATTGGACAGAGATAGTGTAATATTCCAAAAATTTATCCTTAAACTAAATGGAATATTATAGTTGAGTTTATCACTAGGTAGGTGAATAAATGTGTAGGAAGGCCCATGAGCCTCCTAAGCATTAATAAAAACGCTCCAAATGTGAAAGGAGACCATTTATGCAGCTTAATAAAACACCTCCAAGTATGAACAGGGATTATATCATGTTGATTCAGTCAACTTTGACCAAGTCAACAGCGCAGTTGGGGAGGAGTGGAGATTAATGAAGGAATAACACAATTTTGGAGGGAGATGGATCTCATGAGGGAAATGACCTAATTGAGTGGGGCTAGGGGAAAGCAAGCTCAAATTATATTTAAGGGAGAGGATGAAAACATTTTGAGTTTATGTTTTAGATTATTTTGTGATTGGTCTGCTTAGACTATTGCTTCCTCTTTCTGTTTAGTAGGGTAGCTCTGTTGTTTAGCACCGGGAATTCCCGAGCAGGAATCCCACCTCTTTCCTTGACTATCCTCTTGGAAGAGTATTGCACTCATTTCCACATCAAGGTTTTAGTCCAAGCTTCAACTTACTTCATCAGTGCAGTTTCTGCAAGGTAGTGTGTTGTGTTGTAGGGTGCACAGTGGAGGGGATTGGAACCCCACTTTCTGAGCTAGTTTCTCAAAGTTAGAGGGCTTCCTTCTCTTGGGAGATATGTTTGGAGAGAAATTGAACACATTTCAGATTTGTGGCATCAGGCCATAAATTTTCCAACATTCCTAGCACTGTTCCAGCTAGGGAATGCATTGTTTTTGGAGGCAGCTTCCGCAAGAGGCCTTGGGGTTTCTTTGCAGTGTTTCCTTGTGATTGAGGGCTTCATCCTTTCATGGGTGGAGATATTTGAGGATATATGTATTAGATATATTATTATTTAGCCTTATACACTCTTTTATCTCATGTTTTAGTGATTATTCAGTTTATTTCTAAAAATCACCATTCTATTTTGAGTGTATGACAAGAAACCCTTGTCGGCATCTCTTGAATTTTTTATAAAGAAACTAGATCTCAACTCTTAAGAATTATTGATTAATATATGAGTAAATCTAATTTTTCTCCTAATTTTTGAGTTGAAACCCTCATAATACTGTGCAGTCTCTTTCATGTAATATTTTTGTGTAGTAGTGTATAGGGGTTTTAGTTATTTCCAACTACTCTAAGTGTGGGAGGCCTGTTTACCTCACCTAGTTTCTTTTGTTTCTAATATCCTCTTGGATTTAGATGGTAGAGGGACATTTCTAATGGATCCAAGTGATGGTTCACATTTTTATGGCTTACATTTCTGGAAATGCGCTTTTTAGTGAATGCATTACTGAGCAGTCCATTTTTGGAATATTATAAGATATTCCCATTATTGCTTATTCTCCCTATTTTCGGATATTACAGTGGTATCAAAGCATAATATTGGCTTAGATTGTGGATCTTAGGCCATTATAATATAAGAAGAAGGAGAGGTGGAAAGAAATGAGACTCCATCATGTGGAGGAAGAAGGAAAGAGGAGAGGCTCTCAAAGATTCTTCCTATACAAAGCATCAAAGAAGATATGAAGAAGATGAGAAGGGAGATGGAATCTCCAGAAGATTTTGGATCTAGAGGTAGATCTAGATTTTCACATGGTCAATGTGAGCATCCAACTACACACCATGATGCACAATGCAGTCAAATGCCTAGATCTATTATGAGATGGATGAAAGGAGGGAGAATGCCTAAGAGGAAAACTCTTAGTGATTTGTTGCAGGAGTATGAATCTCAAACTGAGAGGTTTATAGATCATACCCCTTTCCAACAGTTTTTCAGGATCCAAGTGAAGAGAAGCAAGCATCAGAATATGGATAGATTTCTTCTATCTACTTTTGAAATTTCACCTACATGTTCAGCGAGAGCTTGGGTGAAGGAGCTAGACTCCTATTTGTAGCAGCACCATATTTTTGAAGATGAAGCCATCAAAATTGCAGCATTTCATTTTGGAGTTAAGGCCTATGTATGGTGGATTTTTGAATCTTTTTCTTTGAAAAATGCAAATACTTCCTCTTATGAAAGATTCATTAAACCATTGGTGGGAAGGTTTGATGGGAAACTTCCTAAGACAAATGTATTGGAGCAAGAAAAAACTAAGAAAACAAAAGCCTTGCATGTGATGGAAGAAACTATAAGCTTCACTCCACTTCAGAAAACCATGGGAGAAGCTAACATCTTGCATCATACATTGTTAGAGGCAAGACATCTATCTCATATTCCTAAACAAGAGGGCATGAGGATATCTTTTTCACAAGAGGATCCAATTATTGGAGGGTTGCCCATACACATTGATGAAGATGAGGGCAACAACGTTGTCACATCTAGAGCACATCTAGTACCTCATGCAGAGGAATGATGAGAACATGCTCCGATAGGAGGAATTATTGTATCCTTGCAAGAATTTCCCCAGGATCTCATACATGGAGGTCAAAGCACAATCAATGAGCAACATGAATATGAAGCATTGCAGATGGAAGGAGAAGGTAGGAAGGAAGGGCAACATAACTTGATGAGGAGCTCACACCCTTCTCTATTTCAGAGAGCTAATGTAGAAGGGAGGCAGAGTGATCTGTGTTGTGAGGGTGAGGGCAAGGTTTCCCAACCATATGTATAGTCTACTCTTGACATTGTTTTCTGACTACATGGAGGCATTCCACCTAGGAGGCCACCAGATCTAGAGTTGATAACAGACATCTTGTCTTTGGATTCGCCACTCTTGGATATTGGAGAGGTGAAGATTTTGGAGGGATATTTTGGCATGGGGAATGTCAAAGTAGCAGGCAGCAGCATGAGGAGAGCTTCACATGCAAGATTACTAGGACTGTCTCTTGGGAGAATTGATCCATATTGGAGGTCTCAAATCTTGGTAGAGTATTCCAAGGATCTTGGTGCTTGCATAACTATTGATGACCTAGATGGAGATGATAGATATATGGTGGATGATATGGTCATCTACTCTTATGTCAGAGTCTTCTTGACTAGAGCTCCTAAGCTCAAGGAGAAGCTGCTACATGGAGCACATGAAGACTTATTTTCCATTCATTTTGATGCATATCTTTCCTTGGCAGAGGAGTTCATTTGAGAGGGCATCCAGCATGATATATTTCAGGATATGGAGATATGCATAGCCTAGATGGGGATAGAGATGATTTCACAACCACTTCCCTAATATTTGGAGGTGAGGGAGCATTTTCGGTTGAGCCATTTTAGCTCGAGGACCGAAGTACATGGTAGAGAAGGTATACATTTGCATTGTGATTTTCCTCTCTTTACTTTATATGAGCAGCATGTTGTATTAAGGAGGATAATCCCTTATTATACTTTATATTATGATGTAATTGAGGCTAATTGCAGCATTGAGGTTGGCTATCTTATTGGTGGTTTGTGAGGGAAGCCACATGATTCTTGGTGTGCACCATTGACACCACATTGTACTTTCATGTTTCTATCATATAGAATGATTGTGGAAGAAAAAAAGTGGCTAGGAGAGAACTTTTTATTACTTTTTTTGATGCAGGAAATGGATGCACTGAGTTGGTTTCATGTGTGGAACTATGGTTCACTTTCCGGTTGTCATGTGACAACTTGTTTTCATTGGTTTCTGCTTCCATGTAATTCTAATATTACTATGTTCATGGGAAGCTTTGTTTGAAGAGTGGGATATGAGATAGAGATGCCCATTGGGACTATGATTCTCCCTACTATTCATGTTGTATGTTTCAAGAGGAGCAATGGGTAAACCATGGTTGCCACATCACATCTCCTTTTTTCATATGGAGTGAGCCATTTGGAGGACTTGAGTGCTTGGAAGAGGCACTTCATGGCTGAATTGTTTGATGGGTGTTTGGGTTTCAAAATGTCACTCATTACCATACATTTTTCGCCTATGCTTCCATTATATCACCCATTATTCACCACCATGTCACTTCATTTTCCCTATTATTCAACATTAATGGCTCTCATTTATATTTTCTAAATATTATTTATTTTTAAGCATTTTTAAGAGAAATTCTTGATTAAATATTAGAAAATAATATATTTTACTTTATATATGGAAAGTGGGTTGTTTTTGTGACATGTGTAAGTGCCAAGGAAGCTTCCAAGACACCTTTATGTGGCCTTGAATGATAAAATTCGAATTTGAAGAGATAAACCTCATGGAGAAGATCAAGGACAAAAGGGGGTTATGTGTCTAGATGGTTGAGAGATGTATGGAACTAAAGAGAGATTAGTGGATGATCATTATGAGTTTTTTACTCATCCCATTGTATAAATAGGAGTACAATCTCCTCCATTTGTAATCTTGAAGTTTTGTAATCTTGAAGTTTTTGTAATCTTAGAATTTTGGAGTATGTAATCTTAGAAGCTTAGAGTTGTAATCTTAGAGTTGGTTTGTAATGGAGATTTTGAAATAAAGGATCATACTTCAATTTTGCTTCTACATCTGAGTCTCCATTGAAGTGGTGTGCTTGTGGAGTTATGGAGGGCCCCTATGGCCTCACTTGCATGCTTATTTGCTTATTTTAGGTATAACTTAATTTATGTTTTTTTTTTAATTTCATCTTTTAAGTTTTGTTAAATTTTCTAATATTGGAAGAGTCTTATTTGGAACTATTCTTGTAAGAGAACCGTAAGACCTCATACAATTATTAGATTTAGGTTTGTTTCATTTCATCTTTTAAGTTTTCGATAAATGTTCTAATATTGTAGGAGATCCTAAAATTCAAGAGTTCTTGTAAGAGAACCTTAGGATCTTGACAATTGTTAGATCTAGGTTTGATTAGTTGTTGAAAGAGATCTTGATGAATATGTTCTTGTAAGGGAACTTTAAGATCTCGAACAAATTAGGAATCTTTCTAGATCTATATATTTTAGATAAGCACTTCTAAGTTTACCTTCCGAGGTTGACAATTAAATTTAACTCTGATTGACATCATCAATTGGAACCACACATTTTGGCGTTGTTGCTGGGGAAGTGTAACTAGAAGGTTTTAGTAATTATTTTATGCATTTGTTTTTAATGGGATAATTTGTGGAAATTTGTGACAGCACGTTCATAAAGGAGTTCAAATTTTGGAGCATTTTTATTTTCGCACATAGTTAATTTAAATTCAGTTTTTATTTTAAACCCCCCATTTCTCACTAATCCATCTACGGATGATGAATTTGAAAATGTTGAATAGGTACTTCTTAGAGAGCAAGGACAACAACCTTGAGCCAACTCTAAGACAAGATTCTCACATACTTGTAAAACATAATGTAAAATTTTTAAATCTTGATGTGAGCATGTTCGAATTTTTAGTCCATAGATGGCTTCATTGGAAGCATTATTTTACTTAGAAAATAAAACAACTTTCAAGTTAGTATAGAATAGATTAGAAAAATAAAAATGAGATCTCATTAGAAGTCATTAGAAGTCGTTATCATTAGAAGTTTTTAGTTTTGTTTTCAAAAAAATAAATCATCATGAATAAATTCAGTGACACATCTTTGCATCTCTATGTCTTGTTTCTGTATCACAGGTGAGACAAGAGCTTGATTATTGAAAAGCCTTGTCTTCCGAGAGTCTAAATTCCCCCGTGACATTGCAGAAAGAGTGTAGATAATGCAAGGTTTTGTCGCAGATCTTAATTATATTTTATCATACACGCTAACCTGTATAAATAAAAAATAAATCAAGAGATTAGTATGCTCTCTTCCTGCGCTACGTGCGATCAGGAAGATCAGAAAATCTATCGATTTATTTCAAATAAAAATACTCTCACTGAAAAATTGATTTGTGCATGATTATAAGAAATTGTAAGCACGTGACTATATTAAGCTATCAACTTGAATTACATGAACCGGTTTTTCGGTTTTCATAGATATTTTCGTACATACTGGCACATTTACAATACAGGGAACTTCTAGAAGATATATGGAAGGCCGATCCTTTGTAAACTTGTTATTCCAACAAAGATCTAAATTATTTCAGCATAGGAATGTATAAAATTCCAAAACTTGAACTTTGAAATTTTGCAGAAATTTTGCTTGAGCAAGCATCATCAGGGTCTTAAGATGATAAATTTTTAACATTGGGTTCATTGCATATTTTTCTACAATAATCTTTCAAAACATGAACATTGGTGCATTGGCTTGAAGTGTTTTCAATTTTGGAACATGCACATTTGAAATTAAAGCTCCTTCCTAATGAGTGATTTGATTCAGAACTTCAATTCAATCTACTTGATAAGTTGTACTAAGGCTTGGATAGTTTAGTGATTGAATTAAAATATTCAATTCTTTGAAAAGGAAGGAAATGCAAAGGCACTAGAATAGAAAAGAAAACTGGGAATTGAAATTAAAAACTATTCTGGCTCAGAAAAGAGAAAACATTTCTTTTCGATTATCTCTTTACGGTCGAGCCTTGAACCTTAGACTAATGCAAAATGAAGGATAACTTGAAATATGATTACGAACTTGCAATGGGCATGGCATGTGATGCGAATAAGAAAATTGGCAACTTAAATGTAAAGGAAAACAAGTAATAATCTTGTCAGTTTCAAGATCAAGGGATAAATAAAGAGATTTCCAGCTAGAAGCACTGCTACTGAGACATCTATAGACGATTGAAACATTTTACTACCAACATTTAAGAAACACTTGGTTCTTTATTTTATTGAATTATAATGTTTTTAAAAGCTACAAGCATAGAAGAAAAGGGCCATTAAAACCATTGCGGACTGTACAGAATGTTATTGACCATGAATGCTGATAAAACCACCTAATGCCACTGTTTCTATTGAACAATATGATGCAAGAGCATCTTTGGCTTAATAACAATCTGCGTCGACCGATATCAATTAGACATTGTCGATATTACAGTGCTGCAATGCTATAGATCTTGCACTGATTCCGCGGACTTAATGGTGAATCGATGAGCAATACAGTGAGAAAGTGTTTCATATGAATACTTCCAAACTGTATGCAGTCATTAGGTAACAGAGAAACGCAACCTCTGCAAAACGTCAGTTTTTAAAATCCGTTTCTCATTGAACCAAGGAAAATTTAAAAAAAACGAAGACATGGGTTTTTTCCAGAACAGAATGAGTTACATAACCCAAAAATCGTTTCCTTGGATTATTAATGGTTTGAGGGGAAATTGCAGTTCTTTGGGACACTGTTTTGGTGACAGCGTGAAGAAAAAAATGGTTTTTGAAAAATTAATGCATAGAAAATCTCTTATACAGAAATTGAGAATCGAGAGTAAAATTGGTGACAATGCTCAAAGGCTATCAATAGTAAAGAGAACTTGAAGTCCAAATTATATTTCCCATAGTTTTTTTCATTCATGCTTATCCGGTTCAGATTATATCTCCCGTAATTTTTTTCATTCATGCTTATCAAGTTCAGATTATATTTCCCATGATTATATTTGACGACCCGACGATAGATATTTTTGTGGAATTTTTCTCCACATATTTTCGGCCGACTTAGAACCATATTTCCACCAATTATATCTTGAGAGCAGCGAAGTGGATTTATTGTTGTGAGTATAAGATACAGCTAAATTCAAATTGCAGTTTTAAATTCGATGGGAATGTGAAATGGAGAGGTAGCATAGACCTCGGTCTCGTGCACTCATCGCCCCTAAAACTTTCGACCTCCTTGACTGCTAGGACTGTGACAAAATTTGAATTCATATTATGGGTTTCTTGCAAATCAGACCTGAACTTTTATCTTATTTTGAGAACATAATTGGATCATTCTATGAGCATATTTTGAGCTAAGTTAAAGAAAATATTGGACCAAGTTAGGAGCAGACCTGAAACAGTCCTTCTATCATATTTTCAGGTTCTGCTAACTTCCTGTAACGAATTTATGTTCTGACATGTGGCGTGACAGGTGCGCCAAAACAAAGGTTGAGGACTTAATCTGGAAAGTACAAAGATGGCAAAAAATCTATTTACCTTTAGATTCGAAGACCATAAGTGGCTGGTCAACACTGGTCAAACCGATCCATTTCAGCAGAAAGTCTTTAATAATTAATGAACAAACATTTGGAGCTTTTAATCTTCTCTCTCGTGGAAAAACTTGACATTCTCTGAGAAGTTTTTGAGAAGTTTTTTTTAAAGAAGATGTTTTGGAGCACCTTGAAGATCTTTTGCGCAGACCTTGAAGCCTTTGTTGGAACAACCTTTAGAAGACTTATTGAAGCAGATTTGAGAGGACTTTGTAGATGTATTGCAGAAGTGTTTGAAATCTATTTGATGATGATTTGAAATAGTTTTGAAGTAGTATTATGCATTTTATTTCTCATACCAAGAAGTTTTACACTGCCTTAAACCTAGCAGCGCTACTGTCTGGAGTCTGGAAGCTTATTATCTGCACGGTTTGCACAAAAAATAATGACACAGGAAAAAATAGTTTTCTTCTTGAATTTTTTTTATTTTTATTTTTATTTGACGCATTCGTATTAACATCTTGCAAGTTTTAAATGATGTATATTTTGGCAAATACAAGATTGATCGATGACCACATGTGAAATTCGATATCATAAATACAAATCATGAAACAATTTCGACGATGGTCGGGATTTGCATAATTGCAACGAAAATAAATTTTATTTACATAAGAAGGGAATTAATTATACTGATTTCATATTTTAAAATGGATTTATAAAAAAATCATAGAATTTAGCCAACTTACACATTTAATTTTACCTAAATCTGTTTCATTGGTGTTTAATTTTTGCATAAACAAACAAACTATAAATTGATCACTTTTGCTTGGATATATTTATGTTTTGTGAATGCCAAGTTTTTGCAGGTTTGTCTTAATCAGATGATCATTCAAGGAGTCTAATTTGTCGACAGTTGGACTTCCAACAGATAAATTTTATGATGAATCATGTGAATAAGTCCATATTCATTAAAACTAGTCTTTTCTTCCCTTTGTAAAATTGTAAATCCCAATGAGTCCTCAATGCAAGCCAAAATACCTTTTTCCCAGCAAGTTTCAATCATGCAGTCAAATCCACTTCTTTTCATGCACTTCTTTTCATTCACCCCTAACCCACAAAATAAAACCAATAAGCTCACTCACAAGAAGCTCACTTAATGTCATTTTCCTTGTCATTTCCATTTCCTTTTTCCTACCATTTTCATCTTCTGCCAATAAAATCCTACTTCTACATATCACTGAGTCAAAGTCATAGAGTCTAATTATCTTTGTAAAAACACCTAGAGGCTTCCATGCCTTAATGGCAAGTACTCTTGCCAATGAACAATGGGAGTACATTAATATCCCTTGTTCGTTGGATATTGTAGGTGACTTGACCACAACAAACTCATTCGTACCTACAAAGATGTGTCAGGCATCTTGACTCCCATTGGAATCAATGGTGGTAGCTCTCGTGTTGGCTAGTGGCATTAATTAATGGCCACTAAATCAACAACTTCTTTCTATGTTCGACACCAGCACATTTAATCACATAGTAAGATTTGTGCCATCGACTGTTGAAGACTTGAAGACCCATATTTTGTAGCAGATGAAGTAGATTTCCTTTCATTCTTTTTCATTTTGTTATGACTTGAGGACAAGTCAATACATAAGGCTGGGAGGGAAAATGTAACTTCTATATTTTGTATACCTTACAAGCCTTACATATTTTCAGCCATATTCAGCAGACTCATCAGATTCATCAGACTATCCAGTAGCAGATACGACAATACAGATCCATCTTTCATCCACAACTTGTAGAAGAAGCTTCAGATTAGAATTGTAGCAGTTGAACATGCATGATTCATCCACTTCTATAGGTAAGTAAGGTATGATGTTTTCTAACCTTTAATATTGAAATTCTTTTTAGATGCTAAAATGATGATATTTGGAAAATATTCCACTATTTCAATATTCCCTTTCTCATTAAAAATTTCCAAAAACCATCAGTTGGGGAGGGGGGAATTTCACACTTAATTTTTTCTCTCATTCATATTACATCTTAACCCACATAGTCTTCCCACAATAAAAACTACTACAAAATGATGAGCATATTAAATCACTTCTTAAAATGATTGATCTCAACAAAGTAAATAATGATCGTAACATAAGAACCAATCATTAAACAGAGATCTCAACAAAGTAAATAATGATTGTAACACAAGAACCAATCATTAAAAGATGCAAATGCTTTGCAAAAATAAAAGTTATTCAAAGAAGTGCAAAGTTAAAAGGAAGTCCATGATTTAAAGATGCTTGTTACACAAGAACAAAACATCTTGTAAAAGGAAGCTCATCTAAGAATCAAATCAAAGAAGTCGTTGTAGTAGCTTGCATGAGGACATGCGAGAGCTTTAGTTAGGGAGTATGTTTGGGTTTCAAAATGTCACTCATTACCATACATTTTTCACCTATGCTTCCATTATATCACCCATTATTCACCACCATGTCACTTCATTTTCCCTATTATTCAACATTAATGGGTCTCATTTATATTTTCCAAATATTATTTACTTTTAAGCATTTTAAAGAGAAATTATTGATTAAATATTAGAAAATAATATATTTTACTTTATATATGGAAAGTGGGTTGTTTTTGTGACATGTGTAGGTGCCAAGGAAGCTTCCAAGACACCTTTATGTGGCCTTGAATGATCAAATTCGAATTTTAAGAGATAAACCTCATGGAGAAGATCAAGGACAAAAGGGGGTTATGTGTCTAGATGGTTGAGAGATGTATGGAACTAAAGAGATATTAGTGGATGATCATTATGAGTTCGTTACTCATCCCATTGTATAAATAGGAGTACAATCTCCTCCATTTCTAATCTTGAATTTTTTGTAATCTTAGAATTTTGTAGTATGTAATCTTAGAAGCTTAGAGTTTTAATCTTAGAGTTGGTTTGTAATGGAGATTTTGAAATAAAGGATCATACTTCAATTTTGCTTCTACATCTGAGTCTCCATTGAAGTGGTGCGCTTGTGGAGTTATGGAGGGCCCCCATGGCCTCACTTGCATGCTTATTTGCTTATTTTAGGTATAAATTAATTTATGTTTTTGTTTGATTTCAGCTTTTAAGCTTTGTTAAATGTTCTAATATTGGATGAGTCTTATTTGAAAGTGTTATTGTAAGAGAACCATAAGACCTCATACAATTATTAGATTTATGTTTGTTTCATTTCATATTTTAAGTTTTCGATAAATGTTCTAATATTGTAGGAGATCCTAAAATTCAAGAGTTCTTCTAAGAGAACCTTAGGATCTTGACAATTGTTAGATCTAGTTTTGATTAGTTGTTGAAAGAGATCTTGATGAATATGTTATTGTAAGGAAAATTTAAGATCTCGAACAAATTAGGAATCTTTCTAGATCTATATATTTTAGATAAGCACTTCTAAGTTTACCTTCCCAGGTCGACAATTAAATTGAACTCTGATTGACATCATCAATTGGAACCACACAATGGGGTAGCTTGGGCCATTCTTGGAGGTCATGTTGTTTAAGCCCAAGGACATAAACAACCCCATACTTATCATAAATGGAGAGAGAAACAAATGAGAAGGGGAAAACTAATCTGTCCATGTAGCTCCATTACATTTTGATGATTTCTTTGATGAGCTACCTAGAATGGCTCATTTGATTTGGATGATAGCATTTGTTATGGAATCACTCATTGGGAATGATATTCCCCATGTTGGTCATCACTCCTACCTTGAGGAGGCCATTGGACAACAAGAAGGTTTCCACTCACACCTTCCACCTTTTTATGATGTGAACCGTTTGGTTTTGCATGCTTGGAGGAAATAATGGAAGGTAGATTTCTTGCAGATTTTTTTGAGCAGTGGTGGGGACTATTTATGAGGAGGACACAAGAGGAGGACAAATATAATTTTTCTCTACCTATGCAGTTGCTTGAGGACAAGCAACATTTTGGAGGGGAGACTGTAATGTTCCAAAAATTTAGCCTTAAACTAAATGGAATATTATAGTTGAGTTTATCACTAGGTAGGTGATAAATGTGTGGGAAGGCCCATGAGTCTCCTAAGCATCAATAGAAACACTCTAAGTGTGAAAGGAGACCCTTTATGTAGCTTAATAAAATATCTCCAAGTATTAACAGGGATTATATCATGTTGATTTAGTCAACTTTGACCAAGTCAACAACGCAGTTGGGGAGGAGTGGAGATTAATGAAGGAATAACGCAATTTTGGAGGGAGATGGACCTCATGAGTGAAATGACCTAATTGATTGGGACCAGGGGCAAGCAAGCTCACATTCTATTTAAGGAAGAGGAGGAAGGCATTTTGAGGTTATTTTTTAGATTGTTTTGAGATTGGTCTGCTTAGACTATTGCTTCCTCTTGTTGTTTAGTAGGGTAGTTGTGATGTTTAGCACTGAGTGTTACCGAGCGGGAATACCAGCTCTTTCCTTGAGGAGCCTCTTGGAAGAGTATTGTACTCATTTCCACATCAGGTTTTTAGGCCAATCTTCAGCTTACTTTATCGACATAGTTTCTGCTGGTTATTGTGCTGTGTTGCAGGGTGCAGCAGTGGAGGGGATTGGAACCCCACTTTCTGAGATAGATTCTCAAAGGAGGAGGGATTCCTTCTCTTGGGAGATCTGTTTGGAGATAAATTAAGCACATTTTAGATCTGTGGCATCAGGCCATACATTTCTCAACATTCCCAATGTTGTTCCAAATAGGGAATGCATTATTTTTGGAGGCAGCTTCAGCAGGAGGTATTGGGGTTTATTTGTAATGTTTCCTTCTGATTGAGGGGTTTATCCTTTCATGGGAGGATACCTTTGAGGAGATATATATCAGATATATATATCTGCTTATTTTCCCTATTTTGGGATATTACAGATAGTCAAAACTACTTCAACCAAATTTACTTTCTCAGACTTCATACACACATTCATACATCTAGCGGAACAACTCCTTAGCAGCGAGACATAGCCTAGGATTGGTGAAGGAATAAAATGAATTTTACACTTAAGTGATTAGGTTAATATTGGTGACTATTATTTATACTAGAATTATACAGAAGTAAGGATATATGGTTGTAAACTTGCACCATATAAGCTGCCAAAGTATGTTCCAATGACAATTTTCTCTTTTGAATATATTAGGAAGATGATTAACATGGATGACCCACATTTTGTATCAGGGAAGAGAAAGTCACAATTCAGGATCAAATTAAAGAATTGCTCATTTATCTGCAACACTAGATCAGCTGGCATTGAGGTAGATACATTATTGAAGAACATGAATTTTCAACCCAACTTTACCACGTCTTATGACCCCTTTGTCATTATTTCATCTTTAAGGGTTGAATTAAAAACAACTGCTTACAATCACACTCCAAGACAAGAAATAGAGAAGTTTATGAATTGGGAGAAGTGGGTAGAAGGTACACTTTAAGAAGAAGAGGAAGATATTTTTTCCACCTCAAATTTACAAACTCTAGTTGCCTAGAGTAGACAACAAAAAATGGTAAGAGAAGAGACTCCATATGCCATGGATTTGATCAAAGAATTCATAGTTCAATAGAAGAATCCAAAGACTGGCTTAACAGTGTCTACAGAAGAAAAACAACTAGAAATTATTCAACTTAGAGATCCAGAGGTGTCCACATCAACAGGAACAATTTTTCCTAACACTCCTCCTACAAATTCACCTTCTCAAGAGCCTTTGGAGATCATTCAGACTACTGGAACCAACTCTCCTAATGATCAAAATGTATTTTCAAAGTTTCTAGAAATTAAGCAGAAAAATGAAACTCTGAAGTCAAATGTCTAAAACAATTCTGGAAGCAGACCTCCACTACTCAACACAGACTTCTCTATGCTTTTGATAATCAGAAAGGCAGTATGCAAATGGATTTCTTACCAGCCCACGTTCCATTTCCAAAATCTCCATCAAATTTCAAGAAGACTATATCTTCATTTGATACCAATATAATGCATCTAATTGATCAAATGGATATGCATAGACAGTCTGTTGAGATGATTTTTTCCACCATGACCACTACAATTATGTATCTCTCTAAGCTTAATACTACCTTATCTAATGTTCAATATCAGCTTAAGATTGAAAAATTTTCTTCCTTAGAAAAAAATAACAAACTCAAGTGTTTAGAATACCTTGTAGTCAAAATTGGATATGATCTAAAGGACTGTAAGGCATTAGAAGAAATTATTAAAAATAAAAATGAAGGCATTTTAGGTCTACAAAAACAGTTAAAAATTCCTTCTACAGATGACCCATAGACCAAGGAAGGTGAAGAATGTGAGAAGAACAAAGAAGAAATCCTGAAGCTAATTATTGAGCAAAATATTGCGATTAAGAAAATGGAGGAGAATATTGAAGGATTACTTAAACGGAAAGAATCAACCTAGTGTGCTATTGATTACAGACACAATAGTACCTATAGCAGTTGTATTTACATAGTTGATTTTATCATTAGCAACAATTGATTCTACATCAATAGCAGCTAATCCAATAAGGAAAACATGGGAATTGGCCACCCAGATGGAGGAAAATGAGAAGCTTCTTGAAAAGTTTAAAAACTTAGAAGTACAAAAAATTAAAAATGATACCCTGTACATGGAGGAAATGCAAAAGTCCCACAGATTGGGACTCAATATTATGAACTTAGAAAGTGAGTTATTAATGGCAGATACCTTGGCTGAAGACAAGGAAAGTATTTGGATAGAGGTCAGCCAATCCATGATAGATGTATGGCCATCCATATATATCACTTTTTAACAATAAGAACTAATTATTAGATGTAAAGTAGTGATAGAAAAAAATAAATCAGCACTTAGGACCAAACTAGCAGAAGCCACATACATGGTAAAGGTAATCAATTCAAAGAGTAGAGAAGAGCTAGAATAAATAAATCTTGTTGAAATAATAACCACCATTTTAGAAATTAAAAAGGTTTGACAGAAAAATAATTTGATTAATTAGTTGGAGACAAAATGTCAAAGGTGGACATTTTCCTTCAAAGGTTTCATTCAAAGTTGAATGCTTTGAACCATAAAGGACTATCTAGACTAGTAGTTCCAAGTGATAAGCTGGTTGATTTGGAATATTATTGAAAAATATTGTATACCATTGCAATAGATAAGGCAAAGTTTGAAACAATTAAAGGACACATAACAAGGAATTCCTTTCCTAAAGCCTTAGAGTTTTATTTGATCATGAAACATGAAATCAAACATCTATTTAACATTAAGTCAACTTTCAAAAGGTATACAGAAGTGGATGAAGTATTCATAAATGTGGTAAATATGGAGATCCCGAGTGAAGAAAGATGGGATAAATTCTGTGAAACAATTGAGTAATTTATGATGCAAACATCATCATAGCACAACAAAATTTTGGTGACCAAATCATCCACTGTTTCCTTGAAAACAGTGACAGATCATTCAACAGTTTCCTTTTTCCTATTATTTGATACTATTATTGTAATTAGTTTTAGATATTTTATTAGTCTTATAAACTAGTATAAATAACTCTCCCTATGAGATATTAAGTGTTTCACTCTTGGATGAGAATTTTGTAAGCAACATTGTATAAGCTTTGATCATTAGCGATAAATAAAGGATTCTGGATATGTTTCATACAATTTTTTCTCTTATAAGTTTTCATATTTTCATTACATCTTGTTTTCTGCATATGTTTAATGTTTATGAAGATAACTAGGTAGGAAAAAGTTGAATTTCATTTTATCTTGAATCGCCTAAGGTTATCATTTATATTAGAGAATGGCTTATTGAAATTCTATTTATGTAAGTCCCTCCACATCAAGAAATTATCATCATCTTCATTATATTAAATATGTTTTGTTAAATTTCAAACATTGTTTGAAATATTTCACACTTATGGTAATTAAAGCATTCAATTTGAATATTTATTAGTCATATATTTTTTCATTTTTTCCTTTAACACCTCTAGTCTTAAATAAATGTCTGAAGTAAAGAAAAAAACCCTTTTTCTTATTAATTAATATTATCTAGAATTTAAATAAAACTGTTGCAAATTATTTTATCCATTTCTCATCAAAAAATTCCAAACTTAAAACAAACAAAACAAAATATTATAGATGCTCTAGCATAATTAATTGACCCCAATTATCTCAGAGGACAACACCCTCCAAAACACCAACTATTTTGTTTTGTCTGTAGTAGTGATCAATAACAATATGCCCCCATGGTTGTCCGTGAAGAATGAAAATCTTATGTTGGTTCTCATAGTCCCTTGTAGAAGACACATGAAGAATATCAATGTCTACTTACAACCACTAGTAGATTAATTGAAGGAATTATGGGATGGGAGAAATGTATACGATGTATCAAGACCTATCGTAGTAGAGAGGAGTTTTATGTTGTATGGAATATGTGATTACACGACACATGATTATCCAAGATTAGGAGTTTTCTATGGTAAATTACATGAATATTGATTTATTGATATACGTAACAACATTATTTCTCATATTAGTTACTTAATTCTTTGTAATTTTTCTGATCTTCATGATATTATTTAATGTGCCATGCATATTGTATACAATAATTTCACATGTCTTGTAACAAAAGAGTATTATGGATGTAAATGTTCTGGACCTTCTCTGAAAGATACATGTTACAACGACCTACGAAAGCTAGTGTATGATTTCTCCAAGGTATTCCTCCTAGAAGAACACCCTTAGAGAAGAGAAACATACAATTTGAATGGTAAATGAGAAAGAACCTAAGGGCCTGCAATAACAACACTAGTTCAATGTCTTAAAGCATATGAGAGAGAGAAGGAGAAGTATTTCATAGAAAAGTTTGATTCAAATGGGAAGCCTATGTTCAATGATTCAGAATTCTTCGACACCTATCTTGAGAAATTTACCATTGGGGTGACAAGGAAATATATCTTTCATAATATCCCAGATTGGGATCATCTTAAGATTACCAACTTATTATATCCCATGCATATATTTAAAAATGTTTCATCTTCTTTATTGAGGAAAATATCATCGAAAAACAGGGACACAATAGCTGTTAGGATTTATTATTACTTCAAAAACAAAAAAGGAACATTGGTAAAGACAATTAGAAAGTATACCATCAGAGGAAGTTGGTCCCTATAATTGGTATTTCAAAGAAGGTGAGGTCCCATGGATTTTAAAAACATATGATATTTCTTTGCCAATGGTATTTATAATGGGCGTGGGGGTGACATATTCATATGGGTCTTCACTACGGCACTGATTCAATATGGATGACCTTTTTTCGCAGTTTAAATCACATGACCATTTCAATCTTGTAAGAGTAGGTATAATATCAAAAACATGATTTTATTATTTTTTATATTAATAAATTTTATCCCATGCAAGGATCTTAAAACATAAATAATTTTGTATATTATTGCATGAGTTTATAACTTTCCAATTTCATTATCCTTTGTTCATCTATGGGTGTGTGAAACATAACTTCCCGCAAGACCTAGGACATGCCATATCTAAATTATCTACATTTCTATGTTGGATCATGTCAAAGGAGATTCATGTGGCTATAATTGCATGGTGGCATCAATAGATATTTGAGATTGTTTGTATGTTTGAGAAGGAACTGCCGATGAGTTTCATGGACTTGCATGTTCATCTTCTAATCCACCTAGTATATGAGGTTGAATTAGTTGGGGTGGTTTCTTGTCATTATATGTTCTTCTTAGAGAGGTACATGTAGAAATTGAAAATTTTTGTTCGAAAAAGGGAAAAACCTGTGGGATCTATGGAAGAGGGGTACATATCTTATGCGTATTTCTATTATGTCAGTTATTACATGAAGCAAATCGGAAATATATTAGGTGTGGTGATTTGGGACGATGAAAGGGGTGAAGACAAAAGAGAAGGGAAGATTCTCCAAGCAAGTGGAAAAACGTGCTTGATAAAAAGTAAGTGAATTATAATTTTTCAAATTTACTCAATGTAAATATTCATGTTGAAATTCGATATAATGTATATTTTAATCTCGTATATACTATATGTCTATTTGATTTCATCAGTGAATGCATAAATTCAAGCAATCAATTAATTTGTTCTTCACAATTCCGAAGTGACAAAAGCATGGGTTTCATTGTACATAAAAAAGAGGATGAAATGGGATAGTGACACGAAATAATTCATACCGTTGAATGGTAGAAGTGCTCCTTATCCCAATAATTTAAGAGAAAATATTCCAGTTATGTGCTCCAATAGTTAGGTTGTTGACCAAATTAGAGAGAAATATGATGCAACCGGTCATTACCTGAATGTTGAGGAGAATGTGCTAAACGTAGGGATTGGGTGCATCCACTCGGTAATGGCTCTTGACCCTCACGCTTTGACCATTAGCCTTCACCCATCCAATTTATTCCACCTCATTTTCCCATTGCCCATCTTTCACTAGCCCTTTACCCTATTTAGCCATTGTCATCCTGCTCTGAGACCTTTACCTACCATTTCATTACACTGATCTAGTGTCATTAGCTACTATGGTCACATATCATACTGTTACCATAAACCTTCTTAGCTATAAATAAACCAAACCTCACTTATTTATCACTTTCATCTGATGATATTTTATTTGTTGTAGGTATTTAAATTCTATTGCGCATAGTCATCAAACAATTCAAATTTCTCTCACATCATATTGCGTTTTATTCCCTCTTTTATCCAATTCTCCATTTATTTCCCCTTTGTTTGTCAGCATGGCTCCAAAGGGAAAATACAAGAAACTAAATTTAGAGGAGAACCCTGTTACTATCACCTCAGTCGATCTTGACCATATCCCTCTTGCAAAACCTTTATGCAAGGTTCTTGACATAGAGTGTGAGTTGGATTTTCGGGAACTACACCTTTGGCTGAAGCAAAAGTAACTCGACAGTCAATATCCAATCAGATTCTAGGAATATTTTCTAAATTTCTTTAGATTTTTGAAAACCTATTATTTTCCAGACTTGGTTATCTAGTGCCAAGCCAGATATGATCCTATTAAAGTATAATTAGTGGCTCAGAATGGAGATATTATGATTACCATTACTACTCAAAACATAATAAAATTCTCTTGATTCCCCAGTCAAACTCCATGAGCCCGTTTTCATAGGCAGCCCTTATGGTACTATACCATAAGCTTACCCTTCCCCAAATAACCCAGATATTTGAAACCTACCCACCAGAAGATGTTGAATTTCCTAAGAGAAATCCACCCTATCCATCTTCAATGTTTCCTGAATCCTCTAGACATATTATTTCCCTACTGTCTTATCTGTTAGCTTACCCAGATAACAAAAATATTGATGAATCCATTCTTATGTTCTTTTCTATATTTAATAAAGATCAACAACCTACTTTCATGTACAATTACAATAAATTTTTGGCTGATAATATACATTAGTAGTTTATGAATTTAACTACACAAGCAATTTTCAAGTACAATTTTGTACTTGTTCACATGTTTCTTTTTCATTAGGGAGACTTAATGCCAGTCACACTCAGCAGACAAGATGAACAAGAAGTAAATCAATCAGTCATCCATTATACGGAGATAGTCAGAACTGTTTGAACAAAATTTACTTTCTCAAACAACATACACACATTCATACATCCAGTGGAACAACTCCTAAGTAGCGAGACAGAGCCTTGGATTGCTGAAGAAATAAAACAAATTTTACAATTAAGTGATCAGGTTAAGACTGGTAACTGGTATTTATACTAGAATTATACAGAAATAAGGTTATATGGTTGTAAAATTCCACCATATAAGCTGCCAAAGCATGTTCGAATGAGAATTTTCTCTTTTGAATATATTAGGCAGATTATTAACATGGATGATCTACATTTTGTATCAGGGAAGAGAAAGTCAAATTTCAAGATCAAATCAAAGATTAGCTCATTTATCTGCAAAACTAGATCAGTCGGTGTTGAGGTAGATACATTATTGAAAAACATGAATTTTCAACCCAAATTTACCTCGTCTTATGACCCTTTTGGAATTATTTCATCTTTAAGGGTTGAATTAAAAACAACTACTTACAATCACACTCCGAGACCATAAATAGAGAATTTTTTGAATTAGGAGCAATGGGAAGAAGGTACACTTCAAGAAGAAGAGGAAAATATTTTTTCCACCTCAAATTTACAAACTCCAATTGATCAGAGTAGACAACAAAAAAATGGTAAGAGAAGAGAGTCCACATGCCATGGAGTTGATCAAAGAATTCATAGTTCAATAGAAGAATCCAAGGACTGGCTTAACAGTCTCTATAGAAGAAAAACAACCATAAATTATTCAACTTGGAGATCCAGAGGTGTCCACATCAATAGGAACAATTTTTCCTAACACTCCTCCTAAAACTTCACCTCCTCGAGAACCTCTAGAGATCATTCAGACTATTGGAACAAGCTCACCTGATGATCAAAATATATTTTCAAAGTTTCTAGAAATTAAGAAAAAAATGAAACTCTAAAGTGAAATGTCTAAAACCAATTCTGGAAGCATACATCGACTGCTCAACACAGACTTCTCTATTCTTTTTAGAATCAGAAAGGCAGTATGCAAATGGATTTCTTACTAGCCCAAGTTCCATTTCCAAAATCTCCATCAAATTTCAATAAGACCATATCATCATTTGATACCAATAAAATGCATCCAATTGATCAAATGGATATGCACAGAGATTCTGTTGAGATGATGTTTTCCACCATGACCACTACATTTATGTCTCTCTCTAAGCTTACTACTGCCTTATCTAATGTTGAATATCAGCTTAAGATTGAAAATTTTTCTTCCTTAGCTAAGGATAACAAACTCATGTCTTTGGAAGACCTTATAGTCAAAATTAGATATGACTTAAAGGATTGTAAGGTAGTAGAAGAAATTATTAAAAATAAAAATGAAGGCATTTTAGGTCTACAAAAAAAAAAAAAACTTTATTCTACGGAGGACCCATAGACCAAGGAAAGTGAAGAATGTGAGTAGAACAAAGAAGAAAACCTCAAGATAATTATTGAGCAAACTGTCCAGATTAAGGAAATGGAGGAGGATATTGAAGGATTACTTAAAGGGAAAGAATCATCCCAACTTGCTATGATTACAGTCACAACAGTCCCTATAGTGGTTGCAGTTAAAAATCCCAGTTTATCATCAACAACAATTGAGTCTACATCAATAGTAGCTGATCCAATAAGGAAAACATAGGAATCGTACCAAACTAGTAGAAGCCAAGAAAAACCCTTTTTCTTATTAATTAATATTATCTAGAGTTTAAATATAACTGTTGCAAATTATTTTATCCATTTCTCATAAAAATATTCCAAACTTAAAACTAACAAAACAACACATTATAAATTCTCTTGCATAATTAATTGACCCCAATTATCTCAGAGGAAAACACCCTCTAGAACACCAACTATTATGTTTCTTCTGTAGTAGTGATCAATAACAATATCCTGCCATGGTTTTCCATGAAGAATGATAATCTTATGTTGGCTCTCATAGTCCCTCGTAGAAGACACGTGAAGAATATGGATGTCTACTTACAACCACTGGTAGATTAATTGAAGGAATTATTGGATGGGATAAATGTATACGATGTATCAAGACCCGTTGCAATAGAGAGGAGTTCTACGCTGTATGGAATATGTGATTACACGATACATGATTATCCAAACTTAGGAGTTTTCTATGGTAAATTACATGTATATTGATTTATTTATATACATAAGAACATTCTTTTTCATATTAGTTACTTAATTCTTTCTAATTTTTTTGATCTTCATGATATTCTTTAACATTCCATGCATATTGTACATAATAATTTCTCAAGTCTTGTAACAAAAGGGTATTATAGATGTAGATTTTGTGGACCTTCTCTCGAAGCTATACGGTCCAGTGACCTACGAAATCCAGTGTATGACTTCTCCAAGGTATTCCTCCTAGAAGAACACCCTATTAGAAGAGAAACATCCAATTTCAATGGTAAACGAGAAAGAACCTAAGGTCCTGCAATAATGACACTAGCTGAATCAATTAAAGAATATGAGAGAGACAAGGAGAAGCATTTCATAGAAAAGTTTGATTCAAATGGGCAGCCTATGTTCGATGATTCGGAATTCTTTGACACCTATGTTGAGAAATTTCCCATTGGGGTGAAAAGGAAATATATCTTTGATAAACTCCCATATGGGGATCATCTTAAGATTACCGACTTATTATATCCCATGCATATATTTAAAAACATTTCATCTTCTTTATTGAGGCAAATATCATCGAAAAACAGGGACACATTGGCTATTAGGATATCTTATTACTTCAAAAACTAAAAAGGAACACTGGTAAAGACAATTAGAAAGTATAGGATCAGAGGCAGTTGGTCCCTCTAATTGATATTTCAAGGAAGGTGAGGTCCCATGGATTTTAAAAACAGATGATATTTTTTTGCCAAAGGTAGTTATAATGGGTGTGATGGTGACATATTCATATGGGTCTTCACTACGGCATTGATTAACCATGGATGACCATTTTTCATGGTTGAAATCACATGACCATTTCAATATTCTAAGAGTATGTATAATGTCAAAAACATGATTTTATTATTTTTTATATTAATAAATTTTATCCCATGCAAGGATCATAAAACATAACTACTTTTGTATATTATTGAATGTGTTTAAAACTTTGCAGTTTCATTATCCTTTGTTCATTTGTGGGTGTGTGAAACATAAATTCCCCCAAGACCTAGGACATGCCATATATAAATTATCTGCATTTCTATGTTGGATCATGTCAAAGGAGATTCATGTGGCTAGAACTCCAAGATGGCATCAAGAGATAGTTGAGATTGTTTGTATGTTTAAGAAGGAACTACCGATGAGTTTCATGGACTTGCATGTTCATCTTCTCATCCACCTAGTATATGAGTTTGAATTAGTTGGGGCGGTTTCTTATCATTATATGTTCTTCTTAGAGAGGTACATGCAGAAATTGAAAGGTTTTGTTCGACAAAGGGAAAAACCTGAGGGGTCTGTGGCAGAGGGGTACATATCGTATGAGTCTTTCTATTATGTCAGTTAGTACATCAAGAATATCTAAAATAGACTAGGTGTGGTGATTTGGGAAGATGAAAGGGGTGAAGACAAAAGAGAAGGGAAGATTATCGAAACAAGCTGAAAAACGTGTTCGATAAAAAGTAAGTGACTTATAATTTTTCAAATTTACACAAAGTAAATATTCATGTTGAACTTCGATATAAAGTATATTTTGATCTCATATGTACAATATGTCTATTTGATTTCATCAACGAATGCAGAAATTGAAGCAATAAATAAATTTGTTCTTCATAATTCTGAAGTGACAAAACCATGGGTTACATTGTACAAGGAAAAGAGGATGAAATGGGATAGTGACACAAAATAATTCATACAGTTAAATGGTAGAAGTGTTCCTTATCCCAATCGTTTGAAAGAAAATATGCCAGTTATATGCCCCAACAATTAGGTTGTTGACCAAGTTAGAGAGAAATATGATGCAACTAGTCATTACCCACATGTTGAGGAGAATGTGCTAAACATAGGGATTGGGTGCATCTACTCGGTAATGGCTCTTTACCTTCGAACTTTGGCTGCTAGTCTTCACCCTACCAATTTATGCCACCTTATTTTCCCATTTCCCATCTGTCCCTAGCCATTTACCCTATTCATCCATTGTCATCCTACTACGAGACCTTTAGCTACCATGTCATTATACTGATCTAGTGTCGTTAGTTGCTATGGTCACATATCAAACTATTACCATAAACCTTCTTAGCTATAAATAAACCAAACATTAATTATTTATCACTTTCATCTGATTAATCTTTTGTTTTTTATAGGTATTCAAATTCTATTGTGCATATTCATCAAACAATTCCAATTTCTCTCACATCATATTGTGTTTTCTTCCCTATTTCATCCAATTCTCCATTTATTTCTCCTCTGTCTGTCAACATGGCTCCAAAGGGAAAATATAAGAAACCAAATTTAGAGGACAACCCTGTTACTATCACTTCGGTTCATCTCGACCATATCTCTCTTGCAAAATCTTATACAAGTTTCTTGACACAGAGTGTGAGTTGGATTTTCAGGAACTACACCTTTGGCTGAAGAAGAAGTACCTCGACAGTCAATATTCAATCAGATTCTCAGAATATCTTCTACCTTTATTTAGCTTTATGAAAACCTATTATTTTCCAGACCTGGTTATCTAGTGCCAAGCCACATATGATCCTATGAAAATAGAATTAGTGGCTCATAATGGAGAGATTATGATTACCATTACTGCTCAAAACATTAATAAAATTCTTTGATTCCCTAATCAAACTCCATGAGCCAATTTTCATATGCACCCCTTATGGTACTTTACCATAAGTTTACCCTTACCCAAAGAACCCAGATCTTTGAAACCTTCCTACCAGAAGAAAAACACAGGAATTGGCCACACAGAAGCAGGAAAATGAGAAGCTGCTTGAACATTTTAAAAACTTAGAAGCACAGAAAATTAAAAATGATACCCTGTATATGGAGGAAATGTAGAAGTCCCACAGGTTGGGACTCAATATTATGAAGTTAGAAAGTGAGTTATCAATGGCAGATACCTTTGTTGAAGCCAAGGAAAGTATTTGGATAGAGGTAAGCCACTCCATGACAGATGTATTGCCATCTATACATATCTTTTTTAAGCAATAGGAACTAATTATTAGATGCAGAGTAGTGATAGAAAAAGAGAATGTAGCACTTAAGACCAAACTAGCAGAAACCACATACACAGTAAAGGTAATTAACCCAAAGTGGAGAGAAGAGCTAGAATAGATAAATATTGTTGAAATAACAACCACCATTTTAGAAATAAAAATGGTTTTATAGAAGAATAATTTGATTAATTAGGTGGAGACAAAATGTCAAAAATTGGACATTTTTTTCAAAGGTTTCATTCAAAGTTCAATGTTTTGAACCATAAAGGACTGCCTAGACTAGTAGCTCCAAGTGATAAGCTAGTTGATTTGGAATATTATTGCAAAAAATTATATACCATTGCAATAGATAAGGCCAAGTTTGCAAGAATTAAAGTACACATAACAAGGAATGCCTTTCATGAAGCCTTAGAGCTTGATTTGATCATGAAACATGAAATCAAACATCTATTTAACAACAAGACAACTTTCGAAAGGTATAAAAAAGTGGATGAAGTATTCATATAGGTGGTAAATATGGAGATCCCGAGTGAAGAAAGATGGGATAAATTGTGTGAAACAATTGAGTAATTTATGATCCCAACATCTTCATAGCACAACAAAATTTTGGGGACCGAATCATCCACTGTTTCCTTCAACACAGTGACAGATCATTCAACAGTTTCCTTTTTCCTATTATTTGATACTATTATTGTAATTAGTTTTAGAGATTTTATTAGTCTTATAAGCTAGTATAAATAACTCTCCCTACGAGCTATTAAGTATTTCACCCTTGGATGAGCATGTTGTAAGAAGCATTGAACAAGATTTGATCATTAAAAATAAATAAAGGATTTTGGATACGTTTCATAAAGTTTGTTCTCTTGTAAGTTTTCATACTTTCATTACATCTTATTTTCTACATATGTTTAATGCTTATGAAGATAACTAGGTAGGAAATAGTTGAATTTCATTTTATCTTGAATCCCCTAAGGTTATCATTTATATTAGAGAATTTCTTATTGACATGTCTATTTGTGTAAGTCCCTATACATCAAGAAGACACATGAAGAATATTCTTAAATCAATGTGAATACATGTGAAGAATATGGATGTCTAATTACAACTGCTAGTAGATTAATTGAAGGAATTATGGGATGGGAGAAATGTATACGAGGTATCAAGACCCATCGCAGCAGAGAGGAGTTTTACGTTGTATGGAATATGTGATTACATGAAACATGATTATCCAAGATTAGGAGTTTTCTATGGTAAATTACATGTATATTGGTTTATTTATATATGTAAGAACATTTTTTCGCATATTAGTTACTTAATTCTTTGTAATTTTTCTGATCTTCATGATACTCTTTAACATGCCATGCATATTTTATACAATAATTTCGCAGGTCTTGTAACAAAACAGTATTATGGATCTAAATGTTGTGGACCTTCTCTGAAATCTAGACAATCAAACAACCTACGAAAGCTAGTGTATGACTTATCCAAGGTATTCCTCTTAGAAGAACACCCTTATAGAAGAGAAACATCCAATTTCAATGGTAAACAAGAGAGAACCTAAGGGCCCACAATAGTGAGACTAGCTAAATGGATTAAAGCATATGAAAGAGAGAATGAGAAGTATTTCATAGAAAATTTTGATTCAAATGGGAAGCCCATGTTCGATGATTCAAAATTCTTTGACACCTATGTTGAGAAATTTCAAATTGGGGTGAAAAGGAAATATATCTTTTATAACCTCCCATATTGGGATCATCTTAAGATTACCCACTTATTAGGTCCCATGCATATATTTAAAAATGTTTCATCTTCTTTATTGAAGCAAATATCATGGAAAAATAGTGACACATTGGCTGTTAGGATATCTTATTACTTAAAAAACTAAAAAGGAGCATTGGTAAAGATAATTAGAAAGTATAGGATCAGAGGTAGGTTTTCCCTCTAAATGGTATTTCAAAGAAGGTGAGGTCCCATGGATTTTAAAAGTAGATGATATTTCTTTGCCAAAGGAAGTTATAATGGGCCTGAGGGTGACATATTCATATGGTTCTTCACTATGACACTGATTCACCATGGATGACGATTTTTCGGGGTTGAAATCACATGACCATTTGAATCTTGTAAGAGTAGGTATAATGTCAAAAACATGATTTTATTATTTGTTATATTAATAAATTTTATCCCATGCAAGTATCATAAAACATAACCTCTTTTGTATATTATTGCATGTGTTTATAACGTTTCAGTTTCATTGTCCTTTGTTCATCCCTGGATGTGTGAAACATAACTTCCCCCAAGACCTACGACATGCCATATCTAAATTATTTGCATTTGTATGTTGGATCATGTCAAAGGAGATTCAAGTGGCTAGAATTCCATGGTTGCATCAAGAGATAGTTGATATTTTTTGTATGTCTGAGAAGGAACTGTTGATGAGTTCCATGGACTTGCATGTTCATCTTCTAATACACCTAGTATATGAGGTTGAATTAGTTGGGGTGGTTTCTTGTCATTAGATGTTCTTCTTAGAGAGGTACATGAATAAATTGAAATTTTTTGTTCGAAAAAGGGAAAAACCCAAGGGGTTTATGGCAGAGGGGTAGATATTGAAGCAAACATCATGGAAAAATAGTGACACATTGGCTGTTAGGATATCTTATTACTTAAAAAACTAAAAAGGAGCATTGGTAAAGATAATTAGAAAGTATAGGATCGGAGGTAGGTTTTCCGTCTAAATGGTATTTCAAAGAAGGTGAGGTCCCATGGATTTTAAAAATAGATGATATTTCTTTGCCAAAGGAAGTTATAATGGGCCTGAGGGTGACATATTCATATGGTTCTTCACTATGACACTGATTCACCGTGGATGACGATTTTTCGGGGTTGAAATCACATGACCATTTGAATCTTGTAAGAGTAGGTATAATGTCAAAAACATGATTTTATTATTTTTTTATATTAATAAATTTTATCCCATGCAAGTATCATAAAACATAACTTCTTTTGTATATTATTGCATGTGTTTATAACGTTTCAGTTTCATTGTCCTTTTTTCATCCCTGGGTGTGTGAAACATAACTTCCCCCAAGACCTAGGACATGCCATATCTAAATTAATTGCATTTGTATGTTGGATCATGTCAAAGGAGATTCATGTGGCTATAATTCCATGGTCGCATCAAGAGATAGTTGATATTTTTTGTATGACTGAGAAGGAACTGTTGATGAGGTCCATAGACTTACATGTTCATCTTCTAATACACCTAGTATATGAGGTTGAATTAGTTTCGGTGGTTTCTTGTCATTAGATGTTCTTCTTAGAGAGGTACATGAATAAACTAAAATTTTTTGTTTGACAAAGGGAAAAACCCAAGGGGTCTATGGCAGAGGGGTAGATATTGTATGAGTCTTTATATTATGTTAGTTATTACATCAAGAAGATCAACAATAGATTAGGTGCGGTGATTTGGGACGATGAAAGGGGTGAAGAAAAAAAAGAAGGGGAGATTCTCCAAGAAAGTGAAAAAATGCTCTTGATAAAAAGTAAGTGACATACAATTTTTCCAATTTACACAAAGTAAATATTTGTCTTTAACTTAGATATATTGTATATTTTAATATCATGTGTACTATATGTCTATTTTATTTCATCATCTTATGCGGAGATTGAAGCAATCAATCAATTTATTCTTCACAATTCCGAAGTGACAAAACAGTGGGTTTCATTGTACAAACAAAAGAGGATGAAATGGGATAGTGACACGAAACAATTCATACAGTTGAATGGTAGAATTGTTCCTTATCCCAATCATTTAAAATAAAATATGCCAGTTATATGCCCCAACAGTTAGGTTTTTGACCAAGTCAGAGAGAAATATGATGCAACTTGTCATTACCCACGTGTTGAGGAGACTGTGCTAAACGTAGGGATTGGGTGCATCCACCTCACAATAATATATTTATGTACATATTCAAATTGATAAGGCACCTTTGAAATGCAACATCTATATTTCATATTTTAACAATTGGGTTAATATAAGACACATGACACTATGATTTTTTAATTTTTTAAAGATGAATTTTTTCCCATCTATGTGGGCATATGAACACCATTTTTTGCACAGAAAATTACAATTATGGACACATGACACAAGACTGTGGAGTGGAAGTCAATTTCGATCAATCTAGACAAGCTAGCCACCGTGATCAAAACCTAGTACGAGGTACGTTAGGTTATGTCAGAAATATACAAGAGATTATTGAAGTGGGTTTCTCTTCTTTCCAATGTGTTATTTTTAGGTGCAAGTGGTGGGACACCTTTGATCAGAATAATGTAAAGGAATATTGCGATAGTAGGGTAGTATGTATTAACTCTAGAAACATGGGGGATAAAGCTAAGGAGCCTTATGTTTTCCCCAAATAGTGCAACCATGCATTTTTTTACCTAGATTTGTTGGATAAGGATTGGTGGTTTCTATCGAGACATGAAACTAGATCAAAACATATTTTTGAGAAAAATAGTTTTATCATGCCAAATGAATTAGACGATAATGAGGGTTCTCATGAGAACAAAGTGTGATATGGTACATTTGTTGTTTCATCATTTATACTTTTTCAGATGAGTTTTTATAAAGAAGAGGAATTAACCTTATAACTAAGACTCTTTTTTTGAAACATTGTAATATTTATTTTGAATAAATTGGTTTGCATTATACTAATGTTAAAATCATTTCACTTGACAATTTGAAATTATGTTGATCTTGAAAACAATGCACTGTATCAAGTTCTTTTTTTATATCAATTCCTAAAATAATACAACTACTTGATTGTTTTAAATGTGTGTGAATGATATCTTCAAAATGTATGCTGTTATTTTGTTAAATTGTAATTATACTATTTGTTGGGGGGTTTGGTTTGGGATTATAATATTATTATTATACTATTAGAATTATGATTACAATTACAATTTTGCAATTTTACATACAATTACAATTAAAATCATGATGCATACAATTACAATTACAATTTTTCAAATTTTACAATTTTAATAAAATTGAATCACGACAATACATACAATTACAATTATAATTTTACAATTTAACAATAAAATTACGTTCAATTACAATTACAATATTATAAATGTTTTACATACAATTACAATTACAATTTTACATACAATTAAAATTAAAATTTCAATTACAATCACGATATAATATTTAATAAATAGCATGATTTAATATTAAAAATAAACATCATGATCATGATAGCTATCATACAAAAATCATATTATAAAATACACATTCAAATTCGCTAACATCATCTAGTCATCATGATCATGATCATCTAACAAAACACAAGCATTGTATAACATCATCACAACACAAAAATCAAATATACATCTCATGTCAAATAACTATTATCACATACACATCTATTTGCAAGCACATTAAATCAACATATCTAACATGACCTAACAATATACACATCGTGATTAACAGTAGCATGTAAATTAAGTACATCAACATGAACATAAAATACGTGGACCATATATATATCTGTGTGTGTGTGTGTGTGTGTGTGTGTGTGTGTCTATATATAACTTTATAATGTCAAATATATAAAATTGAAATATAAATTCATATAAATATCAAATATATAGTGTTACTACATCAATACTAGTACTAGTGGAGGCTATCTCACTTGATGGTGCGGCCTCATGCTCAGATAGATGACATGCCTGCTTCAAAGGTGTCTGCTGATTAGATGGTGCAGTCTACTTAGGAACTACTTGCTGATGATTCATCCATTGTGCAACCTACTTAGTGGATCATGCAGCCTGCTCAAATGGATGTGCTTGCTCAGGATCATGTGCCTTCTCAATCGATGGTCATATCTTCTTAGGACTGGGTGTCTTTTGTGATGGTGCAAACTACTTAGTAGATGTCTGTTGATTAGGACTAGATTCTGGTTGCTCATGAGCTCTGACGTGAGGTGAAAGAGGAGGAGGTGGAGTACTAGAATGACGATCAGTCCCCTCGTGATCATGACCATCAGATGTGCTAATTTGTCATGCATCTCTACGACACCTATCCCTCCTAGCCTCTAGTACTCTGGAAGCTCCAATGATATGACACATGAGGGTCATCATATCGTGGGGAAATTATTTCCAGAGGTCTGGGAGCCTATAATCAACCTTGATCTCTCTAATATTAGCTGAGTAGACTCCATCATCAACCATGAGTCAACACACTCAGTTTCCCAACTCCATCCTGAATCAAGTGTCCACCCTACACCGCACCTGCGCGGGCATTTGGACCCGAGGATCAGGTTTGTCACCCTAATCCTCTGCCTCCGCCATCTCCTCATCAACATTTACAGTTGAATCATTTAGTGGGGGTGGAATCATGTCCCCAATAAATGTCCCAATATCTACAAAATATATAGTACACAACAATAATTAGACAATTTAATTAAACACTTTAATAAAACAAGTTAAAGAACGTGTTAGCATAAATTTGATAATTCTAATTAATTAATTAAGATAATAAAATGAGATCATATTAATTTAAAGAAAACAACAATATTATCTCTCGCATCGAGTAGCTCATAATGTGTGAACAGGATGTTGGTACACCTTCTCCAATCCAAACCGACGTACGGACACATCAACATCAGACATGAGTGATCATCAACACTGGCTAGCAACTCTAGTGCATGAGTAGATATCTTGGTTGGAAAGTCATATTGGCCCCTCTTGGGCAACATCTCCTCCCACATATGCATCCACATGCAACATAGGCTTATGGCCTCATCTTTGGGAACCTCTCAAAAAATAAAAAAAAATAACTCTGAAGCAAAAGGGAAGGTAAACCTCCCATGTACCTCAGAATGACATCTATCTAATGTTGTACAAAACTGTCACAAAAAAATCGTAGACCATCTCACAAGTCGTGTCACTTGGAATAAAGAAACGACATAAAATAAAAGTGGGAAAATAATGTGTTTCCCGTCACTGGTATGGTGTGCAATTGTCATAAGTATTAGTGAGAGGCACCTCACCTCCTTTGGACCACGACACAATACGTCACTAACCATTAGATACCTAAAAATTTGTAGGAGAAATTATATCATCCATTATGTATCTCTGGGAGTACACCAAGTGAATCCCTACTGCATAGCTGACAGTGACATCTGGGAACTGGGGAAAATCCTACCCTCTCCTAGATAGGCAAGTAATAAAATATATGTCCTCCTCAGTGGGCTCGTACCACTGGTCAAGACCGACTTGAAAAACCTATCAGTGGGCATCCCACCTGTAGATCAACTATCTAAATAACCCACTATGACCTTTCAAGGATGTAGCCTCCTTGTATAAATTGAGGAGGCCTACCTCCCTTAGGAGCAACTGGGTGGCTATCGTAAAAGGGTGAGGGTACAAAATTTGATCCATCTCTCATGCCCCCCTCAACTGAATCGCATTATAACAATCCTCCATATGTTCTTGTTATTCCCCTTGTCCTTTCTGTTGATGTTGCTGAATAATTCACATATTAAATACATTATTTTTATTAAATGAGAAATTTATTTACAAGTATATATAATTTGTTTTGA
Organism: Pinus albicaulis; assembly: GCA_034641835.2. Taxonomy (NCBI): domain Eukaryota; kingdom Viridiplantae; phylum Streptophyta; class Pinopsida; order Pinales; family Pinaceae; genus Pinus; species Pinus albicaulis. The sequence goes on along the minus strand of CM076570.1, from coordinate 303,597,909 downwards.
AAAAAAAATAGTTGGTGATGCCCAAAAGAATTGTCACACACTGTAACCGGTGCATACTTTTTTATTGCACACCGCGCTTGGTGCACATGGAAAATGTTCACGCCCCGCCAAACAAGGGAATATTTTTATGTAATGGACGACCAAACTATCCACCATGGGGTGGATAGTTTGGTCAGCGCACCACCCAACAATAGTACATGGTCAATGGTGTGGTCCTCTAAACGACCGCACCTTTGACTATGTAATGCTCTTGGACGGGTGGTGCGTTGACCTATCTATCTTCCCCAAGATTGTTAGTTTGGTCAACGCACTACCCTCGTGATAGTACTACATAGTCAACGGTGCGGTCTGTAATATTCCTAATTTACCTTTTAGCTAATTAGAATATTGAATTTTTTCTTCCTTAATTAATAGAGGAATAAGAGGGTAGAGGGACCCATAAATCCCATTTGTAGGAATAAAAACCACTTCTAATGTGAATGTGGAACATTATATTAGCTGAATAAAGCACTCTTGGGTGTGAATAGGGGCTAAAGCATGTCGATGGGATCAAGGTTGACCAAATTAACAACATTTTCATGGAGGGAGTGGAGATAGTAGAGGACAACGTAGTTATGATGGAGGAGTGTATGCATGAGAGTAGCAGCTTTAATGATTGGGACCAAGTGTGAGGAAGCTCACAAAGCATATAAGGAAGGGGATGGAAGTCGTAGAAGTAATTATGAATATTTTTTATGTTTGGTCTTTTATGACTTTCTGCATTCTTCAGCTGTTTAGCGGAGTGTGTTGTGTTGTTTAGCACAAGGGTGTCTTCGAGCGGAAATCCCACCCTCATCCTCTAGGGACTTCTAATGCCCACTTAGGAGAGGTTCATTAAGCTTAATTTCCATAATTATTCATCATTCCAAGCTTCATCCATCATTGGCAATGCAGTCCCCTTCAGAATCACATTATTTTGCAGGGTAGTTGCAGTGGAGGGTTGAAAAACCCAATTTATGAGCTAGTTTCCAGGTGGAGGGAGCAACCCTTCATCCAGAAAGATATAAGGGAGGAGTATCAACTATTTTCTTGTCATATCAGTTATCTCCCTACAATTATTGAGTTTTAAAGCATAAGTTAGCCCTAGGGCTGCATTTTTCACATAGTGTATTTCTAGAAACCCTTTTTGGGTTGTTTTGGAATTGTGCTAGAGAGCCTAGATCTCTGATCCTAGAATTCTTTGAATACTATATCATCAAATATTTGTGTTTATATTCTCCAACTGTAGTTATTCTCACTTGGACTGCGTAGTCATGACATTCTGGCATTTTGTGTATTAGCAATATTTCACATTTTGATGTATTGGATCATGGGAGGCTTGTTTGCCTTGCTTGAGTGAATTTTCTCTCAAGACATTGTACTTATTTTCTTCTATTATACATAATGAAATGTGTGTATCATTTTCTCATGTTTTGATGTATTCATATTTACTAAAATTTCTAGTTTTATGTTCAATATTCTAATTTTTTCCTGTTTTCGAATATTACAGTGGTATCAGAGCATAATATTGGCTCAGCCTATGGAACAATCATTCTATTACATCCGAAGATAGAGAATACATTATGGACCAGACAAGAAGATTCAAAAACTAAGAACACAAAAATCCATTGAAATAAAAAGTGATAGTTTTGTGTTAGATGTTTCTAGAAAATCAAGATGAATCTCGAAAATTCAAGACATGGGTTTTCTGGAGAATGGACTAATTTTTTTCCCTATAGAGAAATTTTCCAAAATTTGGTTTGGATTGAGAGAAGAAAAAGGTTCTCTAATAGATAAAAAAATAGAAAACGCAGACATTTGTTGAATAAAAAGCGACGGTTTTGAGTTAGCTACTTCGGGGAAATGAAGACAAATCTTGAAAATCTAGAAATCGGTTTTGTCCAGAAGAGACCAATTCTATCTCCTTATTAGCAGTTTCTCCAAAATTGGTCTAGATTGAGAGAAATAGAAGGTTCACTGAAGATATTTTTCTCATATTTGTTGTGGTGGTTTTTTTTCAAATTCTTACAATTACAATACCAGATTCAACTTGTTTCAGAGTTCACATTCGACAAAGAAAATTGTGTTCCAGTGAAGGAGGTTAAAGGCAGTCTCCAATGGAAAAAGAAGGATATGGGAAGCATTTTGGCAACCTCCACCTCATAAATATGCAAGATTTCATCAAAGAGATCAAGGAGATGTGTAATATCCCAAAATAGGGAAAATCTACAATAATGGGAATATCTTAAGATATTCCAAAATTAGAGATGCAATAATATATAGACACAATTTTGGAGTATAAGAAAGCTATTAACTCATGATATGTGTTAATAAACACATAACCATCATCTAGTGTTACAACAACAACTTATGCTTCATTTTATGATCCAAAATTTGGGGAAAAGCAGCAAAATAAACCCCAAAAACATTATTCCCAGCTATTTGCATAATAACAGAGGAAAATAACCATGGTATTCCTTATATTATGCCGTATGGGACTTACATACCAAATGGGAGCAGAAACAAATCACTCTAGCTAAGTTAAACAGATCTCTCGATCCCGATATGGCTCAAAAAAGACCAAATCCCATGATTTTTAGCACACAAAATGACTGAAGCAACGTACAACATGATTCAGTGAGGTTTTCTACAAAAAATAATGGTCCTCAACAGATCTGGAGTTTATATTATTCAAGAGTGAAGAAAAATGGGGATTCAACCCTTTTTATACAACAAAAGACAACCCAGCAAGGGCCTCATGAAAGTACATGTATAAAATGAAAAAATATGCAGATCTAGATTTGGAATAACATAGTTATACTGAATCTCTACATAAATATGGCTGAATAGTACAAGGAGAAGGATAATATGCTTTATACAAGAGTTTCGGGAGAAGGGTTGGCCCTTCCATCAAGAAACAAGCTCAGAATCAAGGCTATTGAACCTGCTGCTGCAACACTGAAACAAACTACACAGTTCCTATAAGTGACTGCGTTGTAGAAGGTGGGGAATGATTTTGTCACATTCCAAGATGTACAATATGCTAATAAATATTCCTTATAGATCTTTCAAATAAATGGAAGCCCCCTCCTCTAAAAGATAATCTCACAAAGTGGTGTTGTGATCTTTCCACTGCAACACCATGCAACACAGTGTTTCCTGCTACAGGAATAACATTTTAGCTGAAGTAGGTGGCTTGGCCTTGAGCCCGAATGTGGATAAATGAAGTAAAAATCCCTCAAGAGGCCTCTCAAGAAGGGAGAGGGATTCCCAAATAGGAATTCCTTGTGCTAAGCAGCACAACAATCTCAGTTAAACAACTAGAGAAATAAAATAATCATGGAGACCAAAATCAATAATCAATCAACTCCTCAAATGTCTTCCATCCTCCTCCTTATAGGTTTTTTGAGCCTCCTCACCTTGGATCCCACCCATTATGATTTCCAACATCACATGATCACTTTCCCTCAAAAATTGCATTGTATCTCCATTAAGGCTACTCCTCCTTATTGCGTTGTTGACATAGTCAACTTGACTAAATCAACATGATTCTCTTCCTGTTCATACATGGAAAGTGAAAAATCCAGCTACTAGGATGTCCCCTTTTCATACAAAGAGGGATTTTATGCTAATAAAAGATAAGTATGGGTCTATTTCCCCCATTTATTCACTTACTAAGTGCAAAAATAAAAAATTAATATTCCTATTAGCTACATGCTAATTTAGGAATATTACAATCCTTCCCTCCCAAATGTTGATTGTCCTCAAGAAACTGCAAGGATAGAACTGGAAAGTCTCATTCCCTCTTCCTGTAGCATCCTCATATGATGATCTCTTCCAAATAATACGATGTTTTCTCAACAATGAAAGTCCATAGTGCCTCTCCCGAGCATACAAGTTAGCATTTGGTGTACATCCCAAATGGATATCATTATGCAAAAGTGAAATACTCAAGGAGACAACTATGTGCTATCTAGAGGTCCTCTTAAGGCATGGAGTTTGAAGTGCATGGGGAACTATCATTCCCAAGTGAAACCTCCACACCCAAGCTATCATCCATATAAAATGAGTCACCTTCCAACATGGAAACTCATGAAATATCCCCTCCACCTTTGGCTCATGAAGTGAAGGTGGGTTGAATAGATGACCATGATAGGCAAGAGGGCCTATCCCATGCTGTCCTCCTCTCCACTTATGATAACTGTAGAGTTCATGTTGATCTTGTGTTGCAATAAGGTGTCCCTCAAGTGGCAAGAAGAAGATTGGATCTTCAAGGATCCTTGCTCCAATTTCATGAGCCATACTAACCCAAACCATCCCATACAAGATGAATGGCACATCATCACCATGATATGGCATCCAAATCAGAAAAATGTTGAAGGTTGTGTGCAATTTTGGATGGTACAATTTTTTTCCCAAGTGGATACTATATAGTATTTCCAACTAATGTTTGAGAATATCATGTGGCAAGTGGTTGTCTAATAAGTTACAAGTTGTGCATGTTTTCTCCTCCACCATGCGGTAGTAAGCAACAATATATATCAGTTGTAAATAATTAAAGTAATAATACACTTGCCCAAATTCATGTATAGATGGGCTGCTAGCATTACAAATATTGGCCCTAAAGTGACCATGAACCCCCCAAATACTCTTGCTCTCTTGTGGAGTAATGCACTGTTCATATATGGTGAGAAGATACAAATACTCAATGGAGTAATCAAAAAGTACATAAATGTATTTCTTAGCATGCATGGTGAGTAAGCTAAAGTGAGGTCCATGAATGAGCCCTCCCATGAGAATAGTCTCATAAGAGTCTGTAGAATGAGAGGATGCATACTCCCCTTGGAACACTCCATTAGTAGAAGCATGCTCCCAAGCGACAACACTGTAGGCCTTAGTGATAAGGCTCTTGTCACTCCATGACTTCTCCCTTTGACATTCCATATGCCAAAGCCATCCACTATCATGTTACTATGTGAGAGGATCTCCTTCCTATATGGAAGCCTCTTATGATCCTCCAATGCTGAAGGGTAGCCTCTTTGCACCTTGAATGTGCCTTCCCTCCCTCGTGATATAGCATGATAAGTATGGGAAAAATTATGCCCTTACTCTCCCAAGTGTAACCATAGCAACAAGGACTCTTGCTGCCTCCTTGCATTCTCAAAATGAAAATCATGGAGCAATAAGACATTGATGGACATGTGAGATGTCTCATCAACATAGTACAACCTAGCTCCCTTATACATCATGTGGTAGTTATCCTTCCTCCCAACCCAAAGTTCATACATGAGATACACCTCAAATAGAAATATGTGTGAATACATGAGACATACCTCCAACAAGGGAAAGTACATGAGCATAAAATTTAACATATGATGTCCAACCTCTCTCTTAACAAGCACAACAACCATGCCTTCTTCTTATGCATCCTATAATTGAGACTTAAGGCATGAGACAAGGAAATAGAAATTTTTGGGCAGTGACCATACTCACCCAAAAGCAACCAACACAACCATGCTTCTTGTTGGCATGTATCATAGATCTGAAAGGGGTTTGTAAACCTCTTTCTCCAAACTGCCATCCACTCATCCCAATGTGGGTGATGGATCTCATTCTACAAATATTCGGTATCCTCCCATGGTAGGACACCAACCTCCTCAAATCTTTGAAAAACTTTTCACATCATGAAATGTTGAAGTGAACCTCCAATGGGAGCTCCCGATGAGACCTCGTCCTCATTCATGGCCTCTCAAAACTAGAGAGGCCTTAGATCTGTTGCAAGTAGAAGTCTCTCTTTGAGCTATGGCATGCTCATTGAGAGAGTGTCATCTATAGAGGAGAAAAAAAAATTTCATCTCAAGATGTCTACCCTTTGACATCTCTTTCTCCATGGTTTCCTCAATGAAGCTGTTATCTGAGTTCTCCCATGAGGAATGGGTCCTCCTTTCTTTACTGCTGCTATTGGACAACATAGTGCAATATTGTTGCTATAAATTAGCACCAAGTGATGATCATGGGTCATACAAGAGCAGACTTCTACAATCTTATGAAATATTTGCTACAATAATAGAAAGTGGAAATGCAATCATACCTTGATGGACTTTGGGAACACCTTGCATGGCTGTAAGATTTCTTTTTGCCACTGTGTTGGCTCCCTCAACTGCTGATGTTGAAGGTTGCTCCTCCAATGTTGTGACAGCGCTGATATAAGTCTTCTCAAGAGGTGGTGAGGGCTCCTCCCTCTCTTATTGTTCTTCATCAAAACTCTTGCTCAAACTCTGAGTGAAATCTACAAGAGTAGATACTCTTGCATGACTTATGTGACTGAACCACCAAGTGCTTTCTTTGCCCTTCATGTGCAGTGCTACAATCTCTACTGCATCTCTTTCTACCACTGGATGTAGTAGGAAGAATGTTGCAAGTATTCTTGTCCAAGTCCTTGCTAAATATGATCTCACAAAAGTAGACAATAGAAACCTATTTCCCTTCATTCTTCTTGTGCTGCAAGGTCTCCTTTCTTCCTCCAGTTGAATGAACTGTGGGAAGGCTAGAGTCTCCTTGAAGGCTCTAGGTTGAGACTTGTATTCAACAAGGTATTCACTTCGAATCTGATGTTCCAAGTGTCTCCCATGCTTCTTGTCTTCTTCTTCATGAGATTAGGAAGTGCATGGCCCTTCCTCTTCTTGAAACCCTTTAGGAGTCTCTTGGCATATCTTCTCTTTCAACAGCTTAACCTCCTGGGAGAGGTTCTTTCCAGATCTGAAAAATGATGAGAGTAAACTCATCCTATCCATAATTTTGATAATACTCCTTATGATAGCTGGAACTCACAGGCTGAGACAAAGATCATGCTCTGATACCACTATAATATCCCAAAAAAGGGAAAATCTACAATAATGGGAATATCTTAAGATATTCCAAAATTAGAGATGAAAAAATATATAAACACAATGCTAGATCACAAGCAAGCTATTAACTCATGATATGTGTTAAGAAACACATAACGATCATCTAGTTTTAAATCAACAACTAATACTTCATTTTATGATCAAAAAGTTGGGGAAAAGCATCAAAGTAATCCCAAAAAATGTTATTCCCGGATATTCGCGTAATAAAAGAGGAAAATAATAGTGGGATACCTTATATTATGTCATATGGGACTTACATACCAAATTGGAGTAGAAAAAAATCACTCTAGCTAAGTTAAACAGATCTCCCGGTCCCGATATGGCTCAAAAAGGCCCAAATCCCATGACTTTTAGCATACAAAATGACCGAAGCAAGGGAATACATGATTCAGTGAGGGTTTATGCAAAAAATAACGTTCCTCCATAGATATTGAGTTTATATTATTCAAAATTGAAGAGAAATTTGGATTCAACCCTTTTTATACAACAAAAACAACCAGAAAAGGGCCTCATGAATGTACACGTATAAAATGAAGAAATATGTAGATCTAGATCTAGAATAACATAGTTATACTACAAATATACATAAATGTTACTGAATAATACAAGGAGAAGTATAATATGCATTATACAAGAGTTTCAGGAGAAGGGTTGGCCCTTCCCCCAAGAAACAAGCTCAGAATCAAGGGTCTTGACCCTGCTACTGCAACACTGAAACAAAGTACGCAGTTCATGTAAGTGACTACACTGTAGAAGGTGGGGAATGATTTTTCCACATTCCAAGATGTACAATCTGCTTAGAAATATTCCTTACAAATCTTGCAAAGAAAGGGAAGCTCCCTCCTCTGAAAGATAAGCTCAGAAAGTGGTGTTGTGATCTTTCCACTGCAACACAGTGTTTCCTGCTACAGGAATAATGTTTTCGCTAAAGGAGGTGGCTTGGCCTTGAGCCTGAATGTGGATAAATTAAGTAAAAATTCCTCAAGAGGCCTCTCAAGAAGGGAGAGGGATTCGTAAACAGGAATTCCTTGTGCTAAGAAGCAAAACAATCTCAGTTAAACAACTGGAGAATGCAAATAGTCATGCAGAACAAAATCAATTATCAATCATCTCCTCAAATGTCTGCCATCCTCCTCCTTATAAGGTTTTTGAGCCTCCTCACCTTGGGTCCCACCCATTAGCATGTCCAACATCACATGATCACTTTCCCTCCAAAACTGGGTTGTAGCTCCATTAAGGCTACTCCTCTATACTGCATTGTTGACTTAGTCAAATTGACTGAATTAACATGATCGTCTTCCTGTTCATACATGGAAAGTGAAGAATCCAGCTACTAGGATGTCCCCTTTTCATACCAAGAGGGATTTTATGCTAATACAAGATAAGTATGGGTCCATTTCCCCCATTTATTCATCTACTAAGTGCGAAAATCAAAAATTAATATTCCTATCAGCTGCATGCTTATTTAGGAATATTACAAGATGAGAGTGGAGAGACAATGGAAATTCCCAAAGGGTTGCAAAATGGAAGAAGTTAAGGTACATCACATCATTGGTATGAGAAACAGGTACTGCAACAAGCTTCACAACAGCCGACTATTCCTACCTCCCTAGCAGTAGGAAATGGGGTTGGAGGACCACAAGAGTAGGAGGATTTCAGTGATTATTGTCTGGAATATGAATCTAAGTCTCAAATATTCAAAGAACATATAAATTTCTAGAAATTTTTTGAGATTAAGGAAAATAAAATACCCCACAGCTACAACAGAGGAATAGGGTACAGACAGGGCAATGACCTACAACGTACCATGGGTAGACATTTTCTACCTACTTCTGATGGGTCATCAAAGAGTACGACAAAGGCTTGGGAGGAGACAGTTGAGCATACACTCGTTGATGAGACACCACCCATTGCTAAGGTATCCATTGATGGGGTGTCTAGGGTTGTGACCAAGTTCTCTTATGATAGCAATGCATCACAGGTTGATGAGGTGTCCAGAAATTAGTCCACCATTATTGAGGCGCCGATAGGTGCATAGGCCTCTAGGTTTATGGAAGAATTTTCGGATGACAATCACATGCACTTGACTAGTGAGCATTCCTTGCATATTGGAGTATCTATGGAGGAGGGTCTATAGCCATCCTTTGGGCTATACCTTCAGGAGGTGCTAGGATATAGAGAGGTATTTGATGATGGTTTCACATAGAAGTGCCATCATTTTCAGGTCGGCCTTCCAGATTTGAAGGTGAAGGCCACATCAGTATGGGAAGTTATCCTGTGGCAGAATGAGGAGTTTGAGGGAATCATAGATGTTTGTGCTGAGTCAGCGGCAAATTTGGTCCACACTAGGGAATGATTAGATTCCCTAATGGTGCAGTTATAGGGCACATTAGAGTGTTAGAGCATGTCGCTTCAGGCACACATCAACAGGGTGCATCACTCACACGATGGAGGGAATATTATATGTGCGCGGATTCTTTCATTTCATACTTTTCAAGAGGTTGAGTGGCAAGAGGTATTGAGCTGATAACCCATGGAGCAAGCTAAGCAACTGGATACATCCATGGCCACATTTCAGTAGAGTCCATGGATTACCAAAGGGAAAATAGGGTGAGATTACTGTTGGGATCCAGGTGGTATTTACCATCACATGATAGAGTTAGTAGGTGATGGTAGTCATTATGCAATGGGTTTGATGTTTGGGTGCACACATATTTTCAGATCTCTATCAGAGCCCCAGACATCCCTAGTGATAGGATGGTTTGAGAGGAGGGTACACCCTTTTCAAGAGCTATCTCAACATAATTACCATGCATGGAGTCACAGGGTGATTAGCCTACATTCGTAGGAGCTGGTCGGAGGAGGTGGCATTGGCAGGCCACTAGAGAGTGCACTACGTAGATACGATGTTGTCCAATAGGATATGGTACACTTGAGTTAAGGAGGATATAAGCAGTAATTCATTTTCATTGGCATGTGAGGAGTCAGGCCACTCTGATCCTGTAGAACATATGGGGAGATGTATTCCACCTCATGGAGGGTTTACTAGTAGAGTGGTGGATCTTTTGGCCCACGTAGGATACATGATGGTACAGGTTGCTATAGCCATAATTGGCAGTATATGGTGGTGTATAAGGGTAGTTTGGAGCATACAGTGGCACGACGAGGAGTGCGGAGACACTTAGTGGTATGCAGTGACCCATGATACGACACAGCAAAAATTTGGAGCGTTACCTCCAAGGGTAATTATGGATAAGGGCATTAGGTGTACCCTAGCATACAAATGAAATAGAGAAACCACGTTTAGCAGAGATAGGGATACGAGGGTTTTATCGACAGATCCGAGGCAGAGAGAGGCCTAATCACTCATGTTTGAGCGATGGAGATGATGTGCCTGAGGTAGAGCAAGGGGACATTCCTTATGTATGTGAGGACGAGGACTCGTATTCATATGAGTCAGTGGGGTTGAATGAGGATGCTTATAGGGAGCATGAGAACTCATGTGAAGCTGATGGTAGTAGGTCAGATTTGTCTTCCAGCGTGCAGGGTGAGCAGTCAGAGGACTAGATGAGAGATATTCATGATTATGAATCACTTGTGATGATTTAAACTGAGCAGCATATGGTTGAACATGGGGCAGATGAGGAGGATGTTATGCACATCATGCATGAGATTCCATTGGGGGAGAGCCATATGGAGGCTGACAGTGAGCCAATGCTAGATATGTGTTTAACATTGGGGTCAGCCATGGAGGAGGAGTTGTTGGAGACTGTGGTGGATCCATATTTGGGCCAACCCATTAATGAGGTATTGTTAGATGCATATATAGTTAGCAGGACTGTAGTACTTTTATGGAGTAGCACTCTCTACGAGTACATCGGTGGGGCTTGTAGTACACCTCGCCCACTTGAGCATATCATAGAGAGAGGGGCCTTCCCTTTGAGCTAGCTCTTGTTGACAGGCAGGACAAAGTAGCATGAGTTGAGTGTGATTTGGCGACCACACTTCACACATGTTTTGTATCCAAATATCACCACATTGGGTTCTTCAACCATGATATTCCAGCAGGAGAACATGAATTGGCTTCCTATGGATGGTATGATCTTCTAAGTTAGGTGCATAACAGAGCAGAGACCCATAGACATGACAGGTACTGCAGTTTATAGTTGGTAATGGGGCACATGTCAAGGACTCTTTAGTAATCCATCCCGACTTTGAGAGAGCAGGATCAACATTGGACTAAGTTGGGGGAGAGAGGTGATGAGTTGGTATACGGTTGGTGGGGAAGCTTGTACAGTCACATCTACATCACAATAGGGTCCATGGAGCATTGATGTGTGTTGGCGGTCTTCACCTAATGAGGCAGTACCTATATCCAACTACAGTGTGAAGTCCAAGCTAGAAAACTTGGTCAATGACTAGCCATGGCGGCTATTATAGCATAACTTGACTCAACTAAAAGTCAAAGGAGGTTCAAAGTAATTTAAGGTTGTTGAAAAAACCTTATTAAAATTAAAAAAAGAGGTGCAACATGTTCAAGAATATAACTAGAAGTTCAACATATGTTGCTCAATAATTCTCCTTGTTTCATGTCATGGATGTATTTTGTGCCTTAATGAGTCTAAAAGTTAAAAGTTATAAGCTTGAAATTTCGAGTATTCATAGAGGTGGAAAAGCACGAGAAATCTAATACTACATTGAACAAATTTTAGTTGCCTAAAAAAGATATGAATTCCCTAGTTGAGGACGGGTTACCTCATCTTTGGTCACAAATTGATATAGCCCCTTTCATTTCCTATGAATGATACTGGTTAATGAAGCTAGAGGAAATATTCTTTCTTATCATATTTTGGAGAAAGATGTTATGCATAAAATCAACAAAAGGATGCCTAGAAAGATAGAGGAATTACTTGAAATAAATGGCAATGGAAAAGTTCCTTGAAATAATGAAAAGATGTTTATCCAATTCTACATACGAAGTCATAGTTTAGATTAAAAAAAAAAGTTTTAAATCCATTTGAAGAACTGTGCCAAGATGAATAACTAGGAACAGATGACTACACATCTCAGAAAACACAAACATTCCAAGCACAGGAATCTCGGGCTCAATTTCCAGCAAACGAAGAAAAATTTCAACAAATCCCCGACATGGGTTTTATGTAGAGAGACCCCAATTGACTTGACGTGGGAATTGACCAAAATTTAAAAGTGGTTTTAGATATTTCACTACTTCCTTAAATACCAGTTTTATTTAAAAATGTCATTCAAGTTGTGAATTCCTGGCAGAATAAAACATAATCGTGCTTCAACTTCAGATGAGGGTTTGTTTCTCTCAGCTTATATGCATGATCCCTTTGTCAACACTTTCAATTCCCTACTGGGCTTTTGTTACACCATTTTTTGGTCATCTAACCTATTATCATTAGATGAACCCAATTACACCATGTAAGACCAATTTTACCCTAAGTAAAATTGCTTTCACTATGTGAAATAACTTAGTAAAACACCTTTATTATGTTGTTTATGGTCTACACAGAAAACCCCAAAAGGAAATAATAAACAAATCTATATTTGCTTATATCTCCTCAAGGAATAATCAGTTAAACATCAATTTAATTATTATTCCTAGTTATATTTAACCCAAAACAAGGAAATCAATTAAATAAATCCTTATTTATTTGATTATTTCCTAGGAATAAGTTATTTAATGACTCATCATGCTTGAGCGTGCCTCTGAAGACCGTCGTGTTGCATTGGAAACTCTTGAAGTGGCCAAAAAGTGCACTAAAGCTCAGTATGACTGAAAAGTCCACCCTCGCACCTTTCGTGAAGGTGACCTTGTTCTAGTATATGAATAGGCCCACGATGCCCTCAGTCATGGAAATATTGACTCATTATGGCTAGGTCCTTACATCATCAGTAAAGACCTTGGTATGGGGGCATACCTTTTAGAGGTCTTCGAAGGCGACCCCCTTCCTAATCCTCACAATGCACTCCATCTTAAGAAATATTACCCTTAGCATTTCCCTTTCGAAATGCATGTTTTATTTTCTTTTAGATAGCTAGCATCTGTTTGTTTTTCGTGATTTTCTACTTCACCAGGACGCATGTTTTCCACGAAGGGTCACTTCAACTCTCCTCAAAATCAGATATCCTCACTTACAACACTTTTCCTTGGGGCACCACATTGCCTCCATACTTGTTCTTGTTTGTGTCTATTTCCATCATGAGATACCATCTTGTACTCATCCTTTTATGGTCCCCTTTGGATCTCCCCCCATTTCATCATCATCATTAGTGTTAGTCTATCAGTCGCTCTACTATTTGCTCTTGTGCCTTAGTTGAGGATCCCTTATTGCCTCACTTACGGTGGATCTCCTTCTATTGACATCAGCTCATTCACTCCGGAAGACACGTCTAGAGGGCGGTGTACCCTAGTTCCAGCTTCTCCACTTGTTCAGTTCCTCGAATCAGGCAACGAGATTTATCATTACCCTGTGACTTGATTGTTTCTCCACTCAATCTCCTTTTAGTATGATCGAGATTCTATACTTGATAGTACAGTGATGCAATAGCCTTTATTGGTGATTCCTAGGTGTGTGTGAGATGTCTCAACCCTCATGAGGGGTGGCCCTGCAAGTAGCCCCCCACATGCCTAGATGACCTGTTCATTGCAGCCTTCAATGCAACTCCATATATTTGATGATGATGGCCTTAGCCGCTTGCAACACCTTTTTGATTTGCATGTATCAGTTATATTTTGTGAGCCCTTCCCCATTTATAGGGGGAATTTGGGTTGTATTTGTATCTCATGTACTCAGATATTATTGTATAAGTCCTGGCAGTTATTCCAGGCACAACATGTATGTGGAATTCATCATTCTATCTTTCTGGCTTGTGTTTATGCCAGCATGTACTTTATAGTTCGGTTCCGTATTTACTCGATGCACTATTATTTTGTACTTTGTCTCGACAGGCATAGGTATGCCTCCCCTGCCACCTTTAGCATAGGTACCATCTCATAAAAAGAGACGTGTTGCACCTATAAGTCTCGTTTCCTCAGGGTCTAGTCCTTTAGCACATTAGACTACCTTACATTTCTCTCTGTGACTTCCCTCTTGATTTCTGGTGATTGAGTTCTTACAACGTACTTCGGTCATACGATTTTCCCCTAACACTCGTATGCTGGGGGGAAATTGTTACACCATTTTTTGGTCATCTAACCTATTATCATTAGATGAATCCAAGTACACCATGTAAGACCGATTTTAACCTAAGTAAAATTGCTTTCACTATGTGAAATAACTTAGTAAAACACCTTTATGAAGTTGTTTATGGTCTAAACAGGAAACCCCAAAAGGAAATAATAAACAAATCTATACTTGTTTATATTTCCTCAAGGAATAATCAGTTAAACATCAATTTAATTATTATTCCTAGTCATATTTAACCCAAAACAAGGAAATCAATTAAATAAATCCTTATTTATTTGATTATTTCCAATAAAAAGTTATTTAATCCTTATTTAAATAATTTTCCTAGTTAAATTTGACCAAATGATTTATAAATAATTAAATAAATCATTATTTATTTAATTCTATTTCCACCATTTCCTAAAATAATAAATAAATCATTTATTTATTTATTATTTATAAATAAAGGATTTGACCCGAGTCAAAATCCTTTTCCCTCCAACAAATATAATAAAATATTCCTAAAAGGTGGTTCTAGAAGTTGGTTAATAATATTTTATTCATGCACCAAGTTCTAGACTACTCTAATATTTTGTTATAAATAGAAGGGTTTCCCCATTCATTTGCCACTTTTCATTTGCATATTAGATCACTCTGCATCTATACTCTTCATCTGAATTTGAGCCATTATCATTGTAACATTCTTCATCATTTACCATGTGAACTCCCTTTGATTTCTATGTTTGTTTGGGTTTTCTACACTAACAAGAGAGAGAAATGTTAGATCTGAAATGCTGAGGACTTTCAAGAACCCATCCCATTGAGGAGAATTGGAAACACCTTTCTTGTTTTCCTCTCAGGTGCCCCTTTAATATAAAAATTCTTTCAAAAATATTGTTTTTGTCTTATCTATTGGATGCATGGAGCAACATTTCATTTTTCCTGCTTAATGTATTTTTATGCATAGATTTGGATTTGTGGAGCTTTATTTGGATCAACTAACTGCAGACTTGAAGATATTGACAGCCATAATTTATGTTAGGGCTATTTGTTATGCATAGCTAAAGTGGTCTTTTTTCGACAAAAGATTGATACTAATAGCTTCCATTGTAATGGTTCACTACAGTTGGAGGAAAAAATCATATCTAGAGCAGAAGATAAGAATGCTTCAAGAAAATGAAGGTACAAATGCTACACTTGGAAAGAAATTGGGTGATTCAAATCCACATTTACCCAGGTTAGAAAGAGAGAAGCTAGAAATGCAAACTATAGCAAGAGTATATATGGAGGCTCATAACAATGCAATGGTGGAAGCATCCTGGTGCTGAATTCTCAAGGTAGCTAGAAATCAATGTACATTAGCTGAAGTAGAACTCAAGAAATCTGAACAAAGGGCAGGTGAAGCTTTGGATTTTTTATCAGCAGTTAGAGTCATAATTGTTAGCAATCTTGGGGGTTCTAATCAATCTTTGGAAATTGAGACCTCAACTACTAATGGAATACCAACACATATTGTCTCTGCATCATTGGGAACAACTTTTGAAGTAGAAAAGGAAGTTGCGGAAGCTGTGAAAATATTTTTTTTTTTCGTTTGGCTCATCTTCCATATTCCTCCATAAATTATTTATTTAATGCTAATGATGATGCATGTAAAAGTGCAAGAATGAACCTACATGAAAATGATTTTAAGTTCAACAACAATTCAGAAAGTAAAGATTTCACTTCTGAAGCATGTTCCCAAAGTGAAGCTCAAATTAGAGGTGAACATCAGATTGACTCTGAGTTGGAAATAGATGGAGATATTAATTATCCCAAGACAAACTCTATATAGATTAGGAAGAATGCAAGAAAGGGACTAGTTCAAAAACATAAAGACCTTAAAAACTACCAATCTAACAGACAACTTGTGAAATAAATTATAGTTTCTAAAGACATTATTGACTTAATGCATGGGAGATTATAGCTTCTAAAGGAATTCAAGCTGGTCTCTGTTGCAATGATTGTCACAACCCAGAAGCACAAGTTGTACGAAACATATGAGAAGAAGTAACCTCATAAACAATTTTTCCCAAACTTCCATCAAAGAAATCGATGATTTATATTCAATGCCGCATCACTCTATTAATTTTTAGAAACCACCAAAGGTGTCTCCAAAAGTGGTTTATGGTTTTGGGGAAGCTATGTGCAGATATGACAATGGGACCCACACGCCATCCATGTTCATTATCTCTACACCCATAGATTGACAATTTGATCCTCCTTCAGTCTAATTAAATGCTAGTGTTCAAATGTATAAAGCTTGTAAAAAAATAAACCTTTCAATATACTATGTATATTCTTATTAATAATATATATAATGTTAAATAAAAAATGTAATTTCATTATTTAGAAGATAATTTTGAAAGGAAGACTGTCAAAAATTGTTTATTAATTGTTTTATAAATTAGTTTTATAAATGATTAGGTAGATGGCTTGGGGGAAAAAAGATAAAGTCTAGAAATTTGATTGGGTGGGTTCGGAATTCTAGACCTCTAGAAAAACAGAATTTTGTACTTATTTTTTTGATGAATTAATGAAAGAGGCATCAATTTTCCTGCAACTGGTGTTGGCGATTCATGTTTCCTGTGTCATATTCTGTTTTTTCTTCTTTGAATGAAGTGAAGTAATGTAGCTTTTGATCGCTTAATTACATTTGTAAGTAAGAATTAAATAACCATAATATATGCTCCTTCACTCCAACTTTTCTCTCTACACAAATTAATTCTGAGACTTAAAGTAATATATTTTGTGTTACAACATATTATTTTGAGTTTCCCAACAATTCTTCTTTTCATTCAAATATCAGAAGTTAAAGGCATTGTGAAATCTTTTATAATTTCATATTATTAAGGGTTTTAAAGAATTAATTTCCATAGGAATAGGAAAAATACTGAATTATAAAAATTGTTTCCATAAAATATTTTTTTTCAAATGTCTTAAGTATTGATTCCTTTCACAATCGAGGGATTGTTTCTTAAGAACAAACATTTTTTGGCACCATTTCCAGGGACAAAGACATGAAGTTATTTTTCCTTGGGCATTGACATCTATTTCTATATGGTAAACAAGATTTAGATATAAAGTTTGGTTGTTTATTATTCACCCTGCGAGACCACTAATGAAGGTTTCATTAGATGAGGAACTATGCAGGCAAGAATATGATAAAGCACCATGGAAAACACAAATATCAGAATTTCATTTTTTTAAAGGAAGTTCTATTTTTTACTTTCAGTTTAGTGATATATTTTCCTTTACATATCAAGGGGATTGTTTCCTGCTTTATTTTCTTAGAAGATTGTAAATCATTAGAAGTACATTCTTTATTGGAAAAAGAAGATTTTTCTTCTACTTGTATTATTAATTTTGACACAGCCTTATCTCCTAAATATGAGAAGAGAGATGACTGTTGCATTGAAATTCCTGAAATTAAATCACAATCTGGGCATAAAGCTGATGATTCATCATCTTTGGGTGATAATACTCCGCCTCATAAACAATCCACTACTTTTCAGCTTGCAGCCAAGATGATTTTCAAACCCTTGGTGCTGCCTATATATCTTCATCTATATCCTTTAAAAAGCTTTAAATTTTTGTGAAGTTTCTCTGGAGAAAGTGATGATGTTCCAGCCGAACAACATCTCCTAGAATTTTAGTACTTTCTGGAAAAAAATCAAATATTTTATGAAGATGTGGCTTTAAGGATGTTTTGGCATTCATTAAATTAGGGTGCTCAACAATGGTTTCATTGTTTGGAAGCAAGTTCAATTAGTTCATGGCAAGGTTTTCAAGGTATCTTTCTTAGATATTGGGGTCAGCAGAAGTCACACAAAAAACACCTTTTGGAATTATATTCTATCGAGAGGCAGAGTAATGAATCTGTCGTTCATTTTAATAGAAGGTTTCAAAAAAATTATTTCAGTATGCCAAAAGAGATTTAACCTCCTGAGGCTCATGCCATGGTGTATTATTCGAAGGCTCACTCTATTGACTTAGATTTTTATCTGAAGGAAAGAAAGCCTTGTACTCTGGAGCTGATGTTTCTTTATGTATAGGAAATTGAAGATAATTTTTGGTTTTGTAGAATTTTTTCTTATCATGGTGAAAGAACAAGTTTTGTTGAAGACAAAAAGTCTTGTCAAGAAAACAATGGAATTTCTTTACAAGAGAATGCGAGCTTAGAGATAAAAAAGAATTTTCAAATAATGTTAGAGGATGCCCTTGACCCTGAGACACAAGAATTTAAGCATTCTAAGGATTTAAATCAGAAATTTTTTATGACAGCTAAACTACACTTTGAAAACCTAGAAGATCCTTATAATTTTCATAATTTTAGTGACTTTGTGAACAGGGGAGAAACTAGTGGAGCTCCTCAAGTTTTTTTGTAGGAGGACAAATAATTTGGTCAAGAATTGGCATTGTAAAAAAAACATTAGCATTATGGGGAACAAGCAATGGATTTCTCTTCTCGGCCTAAATGGTTGTCACTAGAAAACAACAATCAATTTCCTCATGCACAACCCAAAATTGATGATTCAAATAATGAAGGTGGCTGCCCTGTTCTAAAGAATATACATCAGCAAAATGTTAAAAATAGGAGGCAGCTGAAATCTTGTCTCATCAGCTCTATGATCCAGTGGTTGAGTATATGACAAATTTATTTGATCAATAACAATCATTTATGTAGAGGTATGTGCAAATATTTTTATTTGGAAAGTTTTCATGGTACATCCCCATTTTGAATTTTAAACTTTGATAGTATGGAGGCATTAAGTCTAACACGTAGATGTTGGGTTGGTGCCATTGGAAGGATGAATTCACCTAATTAAGTTCAGCCATGTATATATATAGGAGTTGTACATAAAGAAGCTCAGAAATTGAGCATTTTCAGTTGTGGTATCTCTAGTTCAGTATTTTCAGTTTAGGAATAAAGGAATAAGTACAACGTGCAATAGGTTTTAGTAATATTTCATACTGGGATAAAATTCAATTTTGGTATGACTCCATGCCTAGTAAAGACTACTGGTCTACAAGTTCTAAGCACTTTGCTACCAAATTTTTGTCCCCAATTGGAGCCATATGTTGAACATCATTTGACTAAGCTAAAATTCAAGAAAAGTTCTGATTAATTCAAGGTTGTTGAAAAATAGTTATTAAAATTCAGAAAAGAGATGCAACATGTTCAAGAAGATAACCACAAGTTCAACATATGTTGTTCAACGATTATCCTCGTATCATTTCCTAGATGTGTTTCATGGCTCTATGAGTCAGTAAATTAAAAGGTACAAGCTTGAAAGTTTGAGTATTCACGGAGGTGGAAAAGCATGAGAAATTTGATACTACATTGAAGAAATTTTATTTTCCTAAAACAGATACGAATTCCCTAGTTCAAGATGGGTTACCTTCTCTTCACTGGAAAATTGATCCAGACCCTTTCATTTCCTATGAGTGACACTTGTTAATGAAATTGGAGGAAATATTATGCCTTATGATATTTTGGAGAATTTTTTTTTGCAACATATCAACAAAAGGATGCCTAGAAAAACAAAGGAACTGCTTGAAATAAATGGAATTGGAAAAGTTCCTTGAAAGAATGAAAAGATGTTTATCCAATTCTACATTTTAAGTCATAGTTGAGATAAACCAAAAGTTTTAAAGGCATTTGAAGAACTGTGCCAAGATTAAGAGTTAGGAACATATGGCTGCACATCTCAGAAAATCCATAGATTCCTAGCACAGGTATCTTGAGCTCAATTTTGGGCAAATAGAGAAAATTTTTTAAAATTCATAACATGGGTTTTGGGAAGAGAGACCTCAATCGAATTTATCATGAGAATTGTTTAAAAAATAAAAGTGGTTTTATATATTTCGCCAGTTCCTTATATTCCATTTTTATTTAAAAAGATCATGCAAGTTGTGAATTCATGGAAGAAGAAAACATAATTGTGCATCAACTTCGAACTAGTCTTTGTTTCTCTCAACGTCTATGCATGGTACCTTTCTCAATGCTTCCATTTCCCTACTGGGCCTCTATTTTAATGGTTCACTACAGTTGGAGGATAGAATTGTATCTAGAGCGGAAGATAAGAATGCTTCAAGAAAAGGAAGGTACAAATTCCACACTTGGAAAGACATTGGGTGATTCAAATCCACATTTACCTAGGATAGAAAGAGAGAAACTAGCAACTAAAACTTTAGAAAAAGTAACTATGAAGGCTCATAATGTTGCATCGGTTGAAGCATCCTGGGGTTGAATTCTCAAGACAACTAGAGATCAATTTACATTAGCTGAAGTAGAACTAAGGAAAGTCGAACAAAAGGTAGGTGAAGCTTTTGATTCTACATTAGTAGTCAGAGTGATAATTGATAATAAACTTGGGGGTTCCAATCAATATTTGGAAATTTAGACCTCAATTATTGATGGAAGATCAACGCATACTATCTCTATGTCATTGGAAACAACTTTTGAAGTAGAAAAGGAAGTTACGTAAGCTATGAAAATAGTTATCTTTTTCAATTTGGCTCATCTTCCATATTCCTCCATAAAATATATGTTAAATGTTAATGATATGATTCATGTAAAAGTGCAAGCATGAGCCTACATGAAAATGATGTTAAGTTCAACAATGATTCAAAAAGTAAAGATTTCTATTCTGAAGCATGTTCTGAAAGTGAAGCTCAAACTAGAGGTGAACATCAGACTGACTTTGAGTTGGAAAGCGATGTAGATATTAATTATCCTAAGACAAATTGTATCGATATTAGTAAGAATGCAACAAAGGGACTAGTTCAAAAACATAAATATCGTCCTAAAAACTACCAATCTAACAGACAACATGTGAAAGAAATTATAGTTTCTAAATAGCTTATTGACTTAATGCTTGGGAGATTAAAGCTTCTAAAGGAAGAGGAGTTGGTCTCTATTGCAATGATTGTCGCAACCCGGAAGCACAATTTGTACGAAACATATGTGAAGAAGTGAGCCTGTAAACGGTTTTTCCCAAACTGCCATCAAAGAAGTTGACGATTTATATTCAATGTGACATCACTCTATTAATTTATGGAAACCACCAATGGTGCCTCTGCAATTGGTTTATTGTTTTGGAGAAGTTATGTGGGGACAAGACAATGGCACCCACACACCATCCATATTCATGATCTCTGCAACCATACATTTACAATTTGATCCTCCTTCATCAATTTATTCTATGTATTAGGAGTCTAATTTAGTTCTAGTGTTCAAATCTATAAATCTTGTAAAAAAGAAGCCTTTAAATATACTAAATATATTATTATTAATAATATATATAATGCCAAATAAAAAATGTAATTTCATTATTTTGAAGAGTGTTTTGAAAGTAATATTGTCAAAAACATTTTATTAATTGTTTTGTAAATCAGTTTTATAACTGAATAGGTAGATGGCTCGGGGGAAAAAATATAAAGCCCAGAAATTGGATTGGGTGGGTTCGGAATTTTGGACCTGTGGAAGACTAGAATTTTGTACTTATTTTTCTGATGAATCAATGAAAGAGGCATCAATTTTCCTACAATTGTTGATGGTGATTCATGTTTCTTATGTCATATTATTTTTTTCTTCTTTGAAATGAATTAATGTAGTTTTCAGTCTCTTAATTACATTTGTAGGTAAGAGTTAAATAACCTTAATATGTGCTCCTTCACTCCAACTTTTGTCTCTTCACAATTTCATTCTCAGACTTAAAGTAATATATTATGTGTTATAGCATATTATTTTGAGTTTCCCAACAATTCTTATTTTCATTCAGATATCAACAGTTAAAGGCATTATGGAATATTTTATTATTGCAGATTATTAAGGGTTTTAAAGAATTAATTTCCAGAGGAATAGGAAAAATATTGAATGATAAAAATTGTTTCCACAAAACATTTTTTTTAAATGTCTTAAGCATCGATTCCTTTCACAATCGAGGAATTTTTTCTTAAGAACCAACAGTGGCATTGGGATCTGAGAGGATTGATTGAAGACAGGTATGGTGAGAGATCTATTTGGGATCCCAGTTGAGGGGTTTGTTCTTGGTAGCCTGACACAGGGGCATAGTTGCACTTAGGGGTTTTTATGGGATCCGAGAATTGGTCTCAGTTGCATTGGGTCAACAGGGTGGTCTGCATCTTTTCAGTTGCTTGAGGATAAGCAACATTTCAGTAGGGAGGACTATAACATTCCTAATTTATCTTTTTTCTAATTAGAATATTAATTTTTGTCTTCCTTAACTAATAAAGGAATAAGAGGGTAGAGGGACCCATAAATCCCATTTGTAGGAATAAGAACCACTTCTAATGTGGATGTGGATAATTATATCAGTTGAAAAAAGAACTGTTGGGTGTGAATAGGGGTTAAAGCATATGGATGAGGTCAAGGTTGACCAAATCAACAACATTGTCATGGACGGAGTGGAGATAGTGGAGGATATCATAGTTATGATGGAGGTGTGTATGCATGAGAGTATCATATTTAATTACTGGGACCAAGGGTGAGGAAGCTCACAAAGCATATAAGGAAGGGGATGGCAGCCATAGAAGGGATTCTGAATAATTTTTATGTTTGGTATTTTATAGGCTTTTTTATGCTTCAGCTATTTAGTGGAGTCTGTTGTGTTGTTTAGCACAACGGTGTTTCCAAGCAGAAGTCCCACCCTCATCTTCAGGGGACTAAGAGTGCCTACTCACGAGAGGTTCATTAATTTTAATTTCCACTATCTAGCATCAGGCCAAGCTTCATCCATCATCAGCAACAGAGTTCCCTTTAGGATCAATTGCGTTATTTTGCATGGTAGTTGCAATGGAGGGTTGAAAAAAACCAGTTTGTGAGTTAGTTTCCTATTGGAGGGAGCAACCCTTCATCCTGAAATATATAAGGGAGGAGTATCAGGTATTTTCTTGTCATATCAGTCATCTCCCTATATTTATTGAGTTGCAGAGTGTAATTCAACCCTGGCATTGCATTTTTCACATAGTGTATTTTTGAAAACCCTTTCTGGGTTGTCTTGGAATTGTGCTAGAGAGCTTAGATCTCTGATCCCGACATTTTATGAGCACTATATCATAATATCTTTGTATTTCTATTCTCTAGCTATATTTATTCTCATTTGGACTGCGTAGTCATGGAATTCTGGCATTTTGTGTATTAGCAGTATTTCACATTTTTATGTATTGGATCAGTGGAATCTTGTTTGCCTAGCTTGAGTGACTTTTTTCTCAAGTCATTGTACTTATTTTCTGCTATTATACATAATGGAATGGATCTATGATTTTATTATGTTTTGATGTATTGATATTTACTGCAATTTCCGGTTTTATGTTCAATATTCTTGTTTTTCCTGTTTTGGAATATTACATATTTAAATGACCACACCACCGTGTTATTTTTTAAATTCTATCGGTGTGCATTTTCTAGATACCACACCAGAACTGGGTGTGGTTTCCGTTAACATTGTTCACAGTGTGGCCTATAAATTTACATGTACCAATGCAAACGGTGCGAGTCAAATGACTCAAATGGACCACAAAACTATTTTTTTTTGTAAACGATTAATTTTAAGTGAATTTCAAATTTTAATTTGCTAAAAGGTTTAGTTATTTAGAAACAAGTAGAATACATGTACATATGTGCGTTGGCGAGGCATATTTGCTGAGGAATTGAAGAAACCAAATCTTCCCACCATTTTCAAAAATTCGAACTCCACATAGTGGGAAATGTACGACAGAAATGCATGCAATGGGAGCACCGATGGCAGGGTGCCTCATAGAAGAAAAACTCACATCGGTGCTTGAGAGGTCTAGAGGACTTAAAAAGTAAAAGTGAGGTTTTTATGACCGGTAATTTGTTTTTAACTAGCCCTTTTTTGGTGCAAAGGATTTTGAGACGCACTGAGTGGTTTTATCAATGGTACACCCCACATAGTTACGGTGTGCTAGATTACGGAGATGTACCAAGCTTGTTTATACATTGAGAACCAGTGTGCTAGAGCACTTCGACACATTGGGCGGTTTTGTACGAAGAGCACAGTGTCTCGGTATGCCAATTTTTAGTACGCACCAGTGTGTTGTGCATAAAATGCAGTGGTACATTTTATGATGAGAAACGGACTGCAAAAGAAACATTTGCAAAAACCTCCACCCACCAACCTTCTCTAGAGACCTCTACTACAATCAGATATCTGGGCTATTTTTATAAAGCCTTTGTTAAAAACATCCACTAGAGGGTCTTTTCCTTTTAGTTTTATTATCATGAAAAAAGGTTGTCCATCTCTTCTAGTCAATCATATTTGAGTCAATACGCCAATTATTACTTAATGCCCATGATGTAGCTTATGCTGAGTTGAAACAAAAAAGAAACCACCTTCTGACCAAAGTCATGACCTCTAGAAAAATAAAGAGATCCTTTTCCCATGCATCATTATTTTAGTCTCATAAATTTTTCATGAAGAGATCTCTACCATAGAATATACCAACGAACACCTTTTTTGCAGTTTCCATAACATCCCCAAACCTAACCCCCTCAACCAAAGTTAGGTTCTCCTCTTGCAATTTAACCTTAGTGCACTTACCTTTATTATTCTTCTTATTTGATTCCTGGATCCATCTTCATCCATTCGATAATGCCCTTGGTTTACCTTTTGAGATCCCCTGGGAGGGTATTGAGGATTAGAGGGAAAAATTTCTTTGCTACTATCTATAGACCCATCTTATTTGGAATTCTAAGGTTTATTCATTGTATAAAAAAATTAACAAGCCTTAAACACATGACCAACCTTGTGGCAAAATTGATATCTAAAAGGGATATCCTCATAATCAAGAATTTTCTTGTATGAAAACCCTCAATAATACAAGTTCATTGCTATGTGTGTCCAAAATTACAATTACTCGAGCAATGACCATTCTGCGAGATTCTTCATATGAGCTATCAACTTCAATGAAGGTCGTCAACTTATTCCCAGTGAAGCATAAAATATGTTGGGACCAAACCTGCATGGGAAGGCCTGGTAGCCACACTCAAACCAGGCTTACCCCAACTTATCTCTATTACCATGAAACATAGTAGTCCATTCGTCAAGATGATGAGATTTGATTCAATACACTAATTCTTACCTAATTCCCATGTTGTAGCTTCTAATAAGCTAAAACAAAACAAAAACCAACTTCTGACGAGATTCGTGACCTGTGGAAAAATAATGAGATCCTTTTCCCATGCCTCCTTATTTGAGTCTTGTAAATTTTCCATCAATAACTCTATTCCATATACTCTGCCAACCAAGACCCACTTTATGGTTTCCATAACATTCCCAAACCTAACCCCACTAACAAGAGTCAAGTTCTCCTCTTCCAATTTAACCCTAGTGCACCTATATTTCTTGAACTTCTTATCAAATATCATCATGGTTTCCAGGCTAAGGCTTATTATTTGGGATTCCACCTACCAAGATCGTTCCTCATTTTCTTGATTTACAATGAAATTATTGTCGGTTGCTCCCAAACCATTATATGAAGGTCGTTTGGAAAAAATCCCCATTTGCACCCCAAAAAAATCCCAATGATATCCCTTGAGGAGCTTAGGTAACAACCAAACCCTTGACATCCTTCATGAGATGCTCCCAAATACCCATCCACACACTGTAGCTAAAGCGTGAAATTATCCACCACCAAACTTTCATGAAACGTAGGTAAACCCCTAGAAAAACCCTCACCTTCCCATTAAGAACTTATAGAACCCTGAAAACCAACTTATGGACAACGTCAAGAAAAATTTTGGAATTCCTCTAAACCACCTCCCACTGAGCTAGACTAAACCAACTCATAGGGGAAAACCATGAGTGGGAGATACCACCGACCATACCAAAAATATACCTAGATATTGATCCAAACGTGGAAGCCCTCCATGGTCCTCCAACCCTCTAGTAACTGATTGAATTAATGAAGTGCCAAAAATTTCATTTGAGCTCACTCACACTTCAAAATTGTGAACCCTTAAAAAATACAAAGTCTTCAATAATGAAAAACCCTTTCCATGCACTAGTGATGTTACCCCCAAAGAACAATAGGAAAACCCATTCGCGATGGGTGGAACCAACTCTAGAGTTGGAAGGGAAGAAAAAATATCATAGTCCAAATTTCTAATTGTCACCTTAGGATTTAGAAACAGAGGATAAGGTGGCACCATATAGATAGAATCATTCTTATAATGGTCCTAAGTAAAATCCAACTCATCCTCTACACCCCTTATCCTTCTCTTTCACAAACCCTACATTGTGATAACTACACCGTAAACATAAACCCTATCTAAATACTCCCACCACTATCATATATGCTTTGAATTCCTTCTCCTAAAATTTTAGAACCATTTCTTTCACGAGTGACACTTAGTAACCTCATAGTAAGAGAAATTTACTAACACCTACTATTGTTGATTTTACTAGAGTGTAGATCCCAAAACCACTCTTGTTATGACCACATTTAAATTAATGTTATAATATTGTCAGAAAATTATTTTATTTTATTAAAATTATATTATATTTATATCTTAAGGCATTCTTCTTTGAAAACAAATCTGCTAAGTGCCACCCCATACAAGTCCGCAACAACCGATGAAATGTTAGACAATGGAATAGTTTTATACTGCCTCATAAAAAAATCGTTCCATGTTAACTGATTCTTGATTTAATATGTTTAACAGAATGATGATTTTATAGGCATCGGGGGTTCTGGACATGGTTTTGTAAGTTTGAAGCTAGAGAAGTGATAGTGTGGAGGCCAGAGAAAATGTGGCTACGAAACAGTTCAACCTCTCGGTATCTGCGGCGGAAAACAACAAAGGCACTATGTGTAGCATGCCTCACACTATCCGAGCCCTACTGAGTCTCCTTGGATAAGGGACTCAAAGAGGAAAAAAGAATTCTCCCATGGCTCTTCTCAACCTATCGTTATGTAAGAGAAATAGGCCCATTATCATAGCAGGTGCTACAGTTCCTCTTGTTGTGGATCTCCTCAAAATGGTGTCTCGACGAGTTGGTCTTGATGCTGAAATTGGATGCCACTATTATTCCCTTATTTTACAAAGCTAAGCCCTCTCATTTATGATGGACGGACAAGCCCAAAGACACTGACCAAGTGTATGCAAAAGGCCTGGAAATTCTCTGCCAGATGGGCAGGGATGTGTTTGTGATTTATGAGAGTACAATATTTTAAACCGCACATTTGGGAGCAAGAAATGAAATATTGAACACAATTTCCATATCATTTTAAATAGAAAAATAATTGTAATACGCAATTTGGAGGTTCACTGAAAACACACCAATTCATTATCAGAGATTTTATTTTGAATACGTAAGTTCTCTTTTGGAAAAAAAAATTCCTTATGAGAGAGTTTATTTTTAATACCTAACTTCTCTTTTGGAAAAGAAGAGTTCCGCGAGTCGGGATACATAATGGAATTGATATAAACATGGATGACTCAATACTCCATGTAAACACACAATTTCCTATTCATATATATTCAATAATTACTGATTCAAACAATATTAATTCGACAACAATCAGTTATTGATCGAACAGAATTTTTTTATTATGATGTTTCCAATATGGAAGATTGGTTTCCATTATCATCTCATCGTGGGGGGAGGAGGAAGAAGGGAGGGGAGTCACCACTTGATTTATGAAGGCAACTCGGACTAGGGTGAGGGAAGTAGGAAAGATAAAGGGAAGCCACTAGGTTGATTAGCAATTTTGGGTTAATGTTCATCTAGGGTGGGTTTGCAAGAGAGATTGTATTGGTATACCAACAAGTTAAAAATATCCTCACTATTTTAACCTTATATAATTTTTCATGCATTTTAATGTGAATGTAGAATCACAAGTGTTGTCTCAACACCTATTTAAATATAAAAATAGTAATTGCTACATCTTCATCTCATTTGGTTCATACTATGTCTAAACATTCTAATTTGTTACTAGTTGTATTGGCATTCCTATAATAATAACACATACATCATATAAATATCCAACATCAGTGAGCAAGCCAACCATAATTCAAAAGACCTACACGACTGCAAGAAAACCTGACACTAATGATAGTGATTTAATTTGGTTCACAATTGTCTGTTCCATTCTATAAAAAATTGTGATAGATTCCATTCCACCCCATGGTTTTAATATAATGTGATAATGGCACTCCATAATAGCAAATCTTGTATAGAAAATATATCAAAGAGTAGTGATTTTAAATTTTTTTGAGAATTTAGTTAAAAAAATATATGCTTCATATTGTTATAAAACATTTAAATATAATAAGAGACCCTTGATTTTGACAAAGAAATTAACATTTTTCCTATTTATTCATCACAATATCTCATGTCGTTATCGGTTTTTCTATGTTATTTTTTCCAATGCTACTCACAGCTTTTGTTTACAACATTTGGTACAATTGCTAGTTTTTATAATTTTTAAATTTGAAATATTAAAAATACAAATTTTAAACAATTATAATATTTAGTGTAAATAAAAAAAATAATAATAAACCAACAAACCAACCACCAAACTTAATATATATCAAAATATTGAAAAATAAACTTAGAATATGGATAAACTAGTTTAAAAAGGAAAAAACTAAAAACATGAGTTGTGTTTATCAGTAAAATACCCTCTTTTTGTTTATATAAAGATGAAAAATGTGTAATATATGTTTTTTAATCAATGTGTGAGTGGTATCTGTAACACCTTGTTTAATTTTAAGGTTGAACTTAAATATTTGTCCTCATACATTTTGAAAAGATAACAAATGGAGTATTCCCTTACAACATTTTCAGTAAATTTTTTGTGATGTTTCAAAAATAGTTAATGAATAAATTATCTTAAGTAAAATAAAGAAGTAACCAATTGGTAAAATGTTTCCAAGATACCTGAGTAAAAAGGGTGAAGACAGTTCTGATAGTTACCATTCTAAGAAAGGATTTAGGGAAAAATCCTCGAAAGGAATGGGATTCTATGCATAAGGAAGGAAGAGTGAAATAATGGGATATTCGCTATGAGTAATGTAGAGTTAGAAATGTTACCAATGGAGCTCAATTAACACCCATAAGAAGAAAAGACTGAATTTCTTTCCTGAGCTCTACACTTCTGGTCTCATTAAACACCTAGACCCTACTGAGGAGCAAAGGGGAGTTGAGGATGTAATCGCCTCCCTCATGGTTTGGAGGACCATTAATCTCAGAAGAAAATAGAATTAGGTACCGCTATATTTATGAATTCTAGTTATGCTTATTTTCTTAAGTAGGAAAATAATTCTACAATTACTATTTACTTAATATAGTGCTAGTATATACCAAATTTAAAGATTTGTATGAGATAAATTTAACTGGTAGTACTGTGTGAGAATTTTCAAATTTGAGTTAAGTACATTTTTGTATAAAATACTAAATGGATCCAAATTTTTACGAGAGAAGAAAACTATATAGTACTGCAGTAAATAGTATGAAAACATATACAAGGAGAAAGTGCAAGAAAATTTCGGTTATACAGGAGAATAGACAATAACTCATAAACTCTTCAGATTGCAGTAAATACCAAAACCATTTTTAGAAAATCTAATAAGGATTAGTTCGAAATAGGAACAAATGCATATTCCCACCAACGGTGGTACAAATTGTTACATAGAGCCTTGCCAGAGGGTTTAGAACTCGATTCCAAGAGGAAAGGGATTGGATTCCTGTCCCAAAGGAAGAGGGTCCAAACAGGAAAACGTTATAGAGGAATACATAAATATAACAAGTGCAGTAGAAAGAAACTAATTTAACAGTCTAGAAACAAAATAGGGAATTGTATTCATTATTAATATAGTTCGACCAAAATGATATAGAGACTGCAACTCGTTTCAAGATAAATTAAACAGAGGCAGAGATAATTACATAATTTATATCTATAAAACCAGTGAATAGCCAATCATATGACAATGCCAAAAACCAACAAATTCGTGCGTGATCGACCGAGGCATAGCCCGACTCCAAAAAGGAAATTAAGACTTTCCTACCCTATCTAAGCTAATTTGTAAGATTTCTCCAAACAAAACATGGGTCTAGGAGGTGAGTTATGCTCATGCCACCTATAGCCTTAAAAAAAATATATATAACTACTACTGTTTAAAGGAGAGAAAATCCTCGCCAAAATGAAAACCTACACCAATGAAGAGAATAATGTTATTAAGCGCAGAGTGAGAGTTTTGAGCCTAAACCCTCTGCCTAGAAATGAGAGTGCTTACCCAGGACGACGATGCGTATGAGGTGGAAGTCGACAACTCCAGGTAGCAGCTACAATATGAGCCATAAAATTGTCATTTGTCATCATTACAGTCAGAGGGAAGAAAGAACAATAAAATTACCTAATACGTAAATAAACCTGTCTGTATAATTATAGAAAAGAAAAACAGAGTAGGTTTAACATAAGACTAGGGATTTACCTAGAGGTGGAGCCAGTAGAAATGTTGAGGACGAGATGTTTCCAGATGGAACATCATTGCACACCTCTAGGGTTCATCGAAAACTTCCTGGATAGTCTTTAGGAGTAAGCCAAAACCTAATACAATGGTGAAAGGTAAAACGAAAAACTCAAATCCAAAACAAAAATTAAAAGAATAACATATACACAAGAGTGAACCATGAATCGAATAAACCAGTACGATGCATGGAAGCCAAGAAGCGATGAAGGAAGGCCCAACTTGAAAATGGAGGAAATCCCCATAGAAACTCCGTTAATGGTACCATAACTCCCGAGCGGCATTTTGTGAGCACTGGCACAGTTACAGAAGGGAGTTGTAGAGCTGAGAGTAGACCCAGGAAGAGGAATAAGGAGAAAAAAGTTGGAAGGATAGGGTGGGTGGTTATCCTAACCATCCCCTTCCTCCAAATCCACCATAAATCTCTTAGATCTAGCATAAATGACCCAGATGGAGCCACGAAAAGATGAAGAACAAGTGTCATCAAAACTCAATGTTTTGTATTAATTATTTGGATTACAGAGGACTAAGGGTTGATTAAATATTTGTGTGGAATAATTCACAATTGATATTCATACAGGAAAGTTAAACAACACCATACCTACAACAGCCTTTTCGATGTAATGCTTGGCCTATAGGTGACGAGGCACTAGTCAGAAAAAAAATTTTGTCAACCTTTGAAATACATGCTAAATATGATTACTTTCCATATCAAATAAATAACATGTATGTATAGTTTATGGATATCGTGTCTTATACATAATGTGGTAAGTATGCCTAGGTTGGATATTATTCATTATAAAACATGTAAGTAAAGTTGATGGATATAGCATTGTATACATGATGGATTAAGAATGCTTCAATTTCATATCAAGGTAATAGTCATTTTTATTTATTTTTATGTATATTTGCTATGGTTTAAAGTTGAATAGTTGTTACAAGTGGTATCAGAGCGTGGTTACACGCTGGGGCGAGATGGGCCAAACAAAACAATAGGATAATTGTTCATTTGATATTATCTCTCTTTCATAAAGTTTAAATGTTGGATTTGCGTAAATAATAGGAACATTTTTGTGCCAAAGCTACAGTGAGGAGAGGCTCTAGTCACCAGACACCGAGAAACACAAGGGAAATCCATCCTATGACCAACGCGGAGGTCAATCCATGGACAAACATATTGCTTGAGACTGTGCAACAACTCCAAATAGAGATGCTCAAAGTTCGTGGTGATAATGAAAGATTGATCATAGAACAGGAAAATATATTAAAAATTTTATCGGATCGGTAGAATCACCCCAATTCAAAATTGATTCCTGAGAGGAACACTCTGGATGAAGGAGAACAATAGCAAGCCCTGCATGATAATCCAGAAGGCAGCAAAATGTCACAAAGTAATAAGAGTCGAACTTACCATGAGGCTGAATCTGGAAATGTTCTAGAACAACAAGAGTTGAAGAAACAAAAATTGGAGTTATAGGGTCAATTCAGGAATATTAAGCCCCCCACCTTCGATGGAGAGGCTGAAGAGATGGCAGAAGCTTGGATCATATACATGAACAAGTAATTTCAAGTGTACTAGTATAACAGTAAACTGAAAGCTCATTTAGCCATTTAACCACTGCGGGAGAAAGCAACATTGTGGTGGGAAGAGGTTAAGAATGTGCATGGAATAGAAGACAAAAATGTAACTTGGGATGAATTTCAGCAATATTTCAAGGATAAGTATTTGACGAAATGTTTCTACGATGGAGTTTCATGATCTCAAACTAGGACAAATGTCCATGGATGAGTTTGTTACAAATTTTACTTCTTTATTGCGATATGTATCATATATGCATGATGAGAAGGTGAAAGTGCAGTGATTCCTAAATATTTGTTAAGCACTAGAAGGAACCCGCTGAGTAAAACAAATGGAAGAAGTCAATCGAAGACCAAATGGGCTGGTGAATAGCGGCATACAGAAGCCTCTAGCTGACCTCATATTGGGCCATCTCAAAAACCTTCATTGCAATGTTGGGGTTGTGGGGAGGTGCATTGTTTTAAAAATTGTCCTCATCGAGGAAGAAGTGAGCAGGTGGAAAAATTGCAATAGGCATCGACTATGGGGGACGTGGCATAGAACATACCTAGAATCAATGCAGCTTTAGAAGATCGGCAAGAAAATTACCTACCAACCATGATAGAGTTAGAAGGTATGATACAAATGCAATATGTTTCTATTTTAGTTGATTCTGGGGCCAGCTTGAGCTATATACATCCTTGTATAGTAGAAAGTTGTAAATTATAGAACCAGAAATTCAAGAATCCCTAGTTAGTTCAACTTGCTACAGGGGAAAAAAGACAGGTAAATGCCAAAATTCTAGATTTTGAGTTGAGTATTGGGAATCAAAACATTTATGTGGAACTCAACATTTTACCACTAGGATCTTATGATGCATTACTGGGGATGGATTGGTTGGAGAGGCATTGGTCATTGGTGGACTGTAAGGTCAAAGTTAGCTATTTTAAATCAAAGGATGGAACAAGACAGGAACTGCAAGGCACTAAAAATCCATTACAGTTGCCGCCTATTAGAGCATCTTAGTTGATTAAATGCATAAGGAAAGGATGCAAAATGTATGCCATAAAAGTGGGATTCACCAAATCTAAGGATAAGACTATTTTGCTGGAAAATATCCCTATTGTGAAAGAGTTACAGGATTTTTTTCCTGAGAAAATTCTAGGATTGCCACCTAAAAGGGACATAAAATTTAATATAGAACTAATACCCAGGGCAAAAACTATATCCCGAACTCCTTATAGAATGAGTGTGCCAGAATTAACCAAGTTAAAAATGCAGCTATAGGAATTAATGTATAAATGCTACATTCGTCCAAGTGTGTCCTCGTGGGTAGCACTAGTGTTGTTCATGAGAAAGAAATATGGCACTATGTGCATGTGCATGGACTACCAACAGCTCAACAAATTAACTGTTAAAAATAAATACTGCTTACCATGCATAGATTACTTGTTCGACCAAGTATAAGAAGCTATAGTGGTCTCCAAGATTTACTTAAGACTAGGATACCATTAGATCTGAATCAAAGATGAAGATATAAGAAAAACAACCTTTTGTACCTGGTATGTCCATTACGAATTTGTGGTGTTACCTTTTGGATTAACCAATGGACCAGCCACCTTTATGAGCTTAATGAATGGAATATTTCACCTATACTTGGATAAATTCATTCTGATTTTTATTGATGATATATTAATTTAATCCAATAGTATGGAAGAACACAAGGAGCATCTACACATTGTATTGAATATGTTAAGGGAATATCATCTCTATGCTAAGTTTAATAAGTGTGATTTCTTTAAATAACAGATTCAATATTTGTCGCATGTCATTTTTGTAGAGGGGATTGTGGTAGACCTGGAGAAGACAAAAACCATCATGGAATGGAGGGTACCAAAAAATGTGGTAGAAATACGTTCATTTATGGTTCTGAATGGTTATTATCAATGATTTATCAATGGATTCTCCAAAATAGCTTTTCCCATCACCTCATTGTAGTGAAAGGGACGAGTATTTAAATGGACTTAGGAATGTCAGAACAATTTTGAGTTATGGAAGGAAATGTTAACTACTACTCCCATTCTAGGGGTAGCAAACCTGAGTAAAGAATTTGAGGTCTGCTCGGATGCTTATGAGGCGGTAGGAGTAGTTTTGACTCAGGAAAAAGCAGACAAGGAGAAAAAGGAAGCAGTCTGATTTTGAACTCAATGATAAGCAATTTTTTATTTTCTGGAAGAGGATATATATACCAAACCAAAAAAATATGAAAATAGTTATCCTTGATGAGTATCACCAGAGTTCCTATGCGGTACATCCAGGATACCAAAAAATTATGATTGCTATTAGAAAAGATTATACCTGGCCTAGAATGAGGAAGGACATTGCGGAATATTTGACCAAGTGTCTATAATTTCATTAGATCAGGGTTGAACATCAGCATCCCGCAGGATTGCTTCAGCCTATTCGATTACCAGAATGGAAGTGGGAGGTCATCTCCCTTGACTTCATAATTGTACTACCCAGAAATAAAAGGCATAACGATTCAATTATGGTGGTATTTGATAGACTCATAAAAGTGTCACATTTTATTCCTGTCCAATCTACCTATAAGACGGTACAAATTGCTGACATATTTATGAGATAAATTTTTAGATTTCATGGTACTCCCTGAGTAGTGATTTCATATCGTGATGTTAAATTCGCTTCAACATTTTGGAATATGTTACTTAGTGGCTTGGGGACACAAGTAAATTTTAGTACTGCTTATCATTCGCAAATCGATGGGAAAACAGAAAGAGTAAATCATATTCTTCAAGACATGCTACGCATGTATATAATGAAACATCGAGCAAAGTGGGAAGAGTATCTACATCTTGTTGAATTTTCTTACAACAATGGACACCAGGAATCCCTTAATATAAGACCCTTTGAGAAATTGTATGGGAGGAAATGTCGGACTCCTATGACCTGGAGTAGTCTAGAAAATAAAATGATGCTTGGACTAGACATGCTGGAGGAAATGGAGTGTGAAGTGAAGAAAATCAGGAAGAACTTGAAGGTTACTCAGGATCGGAAAAAAGTATATGTTAAAAAAAAATAACTTTTCGGGAATTTGTGGTTGGGGATCACGTGTATCCGAGAATAAAGCTGAAGAAAGCACACTACGGTGGAACATGTGTGCCATGTTGGCCCCTAGATATTGTGGGCCATTCGAAGTTTTGGAAAGATTAGGACCAGTGGCCTACCGACTAGATCTACCAAGCCATATATTGGTAAATAATGTGTTTCATTTATCATTACTGAAAAGTTATGTAAATGACCCCAAATATGTGATACAGTGGTAGGGTATTCATGTAAGTTAAAAAATCATTATGAGTGTGACAAAAGTAAATATTTCTGATCTTAACTAATGATACAATTGTGCCCTGTAGGGAGAACTCGATGGAGAGTTCTTCGTAGAACCGCAACCTATTCTAGAGCGGAGAGAAATAATGCTCCGGATGCGAGTCATCCCCCAAGTTAAAGAGGAGTGGAATCACTTTGGTGTGGAGTAGGCTACTTGGGAGGACAAACATATTATCCAACAATCTTATCCAAAGCTATTCTAAATAACACTGAGGACAGTGTTTGC
Source organism: Pinus albicaulis (assembly GCA_034641835.2). Taxonomy (NCBI): domain Eukaryota; kingdom Viridiplantae; phylum Streptophyta; class Pinopsida; order Pinales; family Pinaceae; genus Pinus; species Pinus albicaulis. Next base: position 303,562,043 of record CM076570.1, on the reverse strand, counting down.
TTCAGTAGGGGAAGATGTAACACCTTTTTTAATGTTAACACTGAACATAAATATTTGTCCCGAAACATTTTGAAAATATAATGAATGGATTATTCATTAACATCATTTTTAGTAAATTATTTGTGTTTTTTCAAAAAGTGTTAATGAATAACTTATCTTAAGTAAAATAAAGAAGTAACTTATTGGTAAAATCTTTCCAAGATACCTGGGTAAAAAGGCGGAGACAGTTCTGACAGTTACCATTCCAAGAAATGATTTAGGGAAAAATCTTGGAAAGGAATGGGGTTATGTGACGATGAAAGGAAGGGTGAAGCTATGCAAGATTTTATATGAGTAATCTAGAGCTGGCGATGTTACCAGTGGAGCTCAATTAACACCTGGAAGAATAAAATACTAGATTAATTTCCTGAGGTCTACACTTCTGGTCTCATTAACCACCTAGACCCTGGTGAGGATCAAGGGAGGAGCTGAGGATGTAATCTCCTCTCTTATGGTTGGGAGGATCATCAGTTTTAGAGGAAAACCATCGAAATTAGGTATTGTCATATATATGAGTTCTGGTTATGCTTATTTTCTTAAGTGGGAAAATAATTCTGTAGTTATTGGTTATTTAGTAATGTGCTAGTAAATACCAAATTTAAAGATCTATATGAGATGAATTTAACTAGTAGTACTGTGTGAAAATTGTCAAATCTGACATATATACATTTCTGTAGAAAATACTAAATGGATCCAAATTTTTACTAGAGCAGAAAACTATATAGTAATGTAGTAAATAGTATGAAAACAAAAAGAAACTTCTTTTTTACTATACTCATAGCAAGTGCAAGAAAATTTCCATTAAACAGAAGAATATAAATTAATTCATAAACTGTTCAAATTACAGTAAATACCAAACCCCTTTTTAGAAAATGTAATAAGTCAGAGTTCGAAATAGGAACAAATGCATATTCCCACCCACAGTGGTACAAACTGTTACATAGATCCTTGCCAGAGGGTTTAGAACCTGAATCCCAGAGGAAAGGGATTGGGCTCCTGTACCAAAGGAAGAGGGTCCAAATAGGAAAACATTATAAAGCAATACATAGCTATATAACAAGTGCAGTAAAAAGAAACTAATGTAACAGCCCAGAGACAAAATAGGGAACTGTATTCATTATTAAGATAGTCTGACAAAAACAATAGAGATATTGTAACACAGTTCGGGCTAAATGAAACAGAGGCAAAGATAATTACATAATGTATATGTATAGAATCAGTGAATATCCATTCATATGATAGTGCCAAAAAATAGAAAATCCATGCATGAGTAACCAAGGCATAACTCAACTGCAAAAAGGAAATGAAGACTTTCCTACCCTATCTAAGCCAACTTATAAGATTTCTCTTGATAGAACATGGGGCTAGGAGGCAAGCTATGCTCATGCTACTTGTAGCCTTGAAAATATATATATATATAATGACTACTTCTTAGAGGAGAGAGAACCCTCGCCAAAATGAAAACCTGCACCTATGAAGAGAAGAATGGTATTAAGCACAGAGTGAGAGTTTTGAATCTAAAGCCTCTGCCCAGAAATGGTAGTTCTTACCCAGGACGGTGAGGCATATGAGGTGGAAGTCGAGAACTCTCGCTAGCAACTACAATATGAGCCACCAACTTGTCATCATTATAGCCATAGGGAATCAAGAACAATAACGTTAGCTAATATGTAAATAAACTTGTTTATAAAAGTATATAAAAGAAAAATAGAGTAGGTTTAACAAAAGACTGGGGATTTACTTGGAGGTTGAGCTAGTAGAAATGTTGAGGACGAGATGTTTCTAGATGGACGTCATTCTGCACCTGTATGGTTCGTCTATAACTTCCTAGATAGGCTTTCGAAATAAGCCAAAACCAAATACAATGGGAAAAGTTTAAACAAAAAATCAGAACCAAAACAAAAAATAAAAGAATAATATATACACAGTAGTGAGCCGTGAATCGAATAAACGAGTAGCATGCATGGAAACCAAGAAGTAGTGAAGGAAGGCTCACCTTGAAAATGGAGGAAATACCTGTAGAAACTCCATTAATGGTACCATAACTCTCAAGTGGAATTCTGTGAGGAGTAGTGCAATTACAGAAGGGAGTTGTAGAGCCGAGAGCAGACAGAGGCAGCAAAATAATGAGAAACGAGTCGAAAAGATAGGGTTGGTCGTTACCCTAACCATCCCCTTCCTCCAAATCCACCGTCAATCTCTCAGATCCGGCATAGATGGCCCAGATGGAGGCACAAAAAGATGAAATACAAGTTTCATCAAAACTCAATGAATTGTATTAATGATTTGGAGTAAAAAGGACTAAAGGTTGATTAAATATTTGTGTAGAATAATTCACAATTGATATTCATACAGGACAGATAAACAACACCATACCTACAACAGTCTTTTCGATGTAATTCTTGGCCTATTGGTGTCAAGGCACGGGTTTGAAAACAAACTTTTGTCAACCTTTGAGATACATGCTAAATATGATTACTTTCCATATCAAATAAATAACTCATATGTATAGTTTATGGATATCGTGTCTTATACGTGAAGTGGTATGTATGCCTAGGTTGGATATTATTCATTATAAAACATGTAAGTAAAGTTGATGGATATAGCATGGTATACGTGATGGATTAATAATGCTTCGGCTGCATATCAAGGTAATAGTAATTTATTTATTTATTTATGTATATTTGGTCCGGTTTAAAGTTGAATAGTTGTTACACTATGTCTTGGTAAAATACCATTTTATTATATACAATAATTCAATATATTTTAGTGGCATAGATGGTTTTAGTATCACATTATACTATCAGGATTTTTTTTGATGTCATTGCACTTAGCAGCACCCTTTAAGTTAATATTGTACAAATGTTGTAACCTAATGTAAAGTCAATAGTTTAATTCACTCAAAAAATAAAAACAAAAATAAATTGAATAAGGTAAAGATGTAATCAAATGTAATATAAATATATTTTTTAAGAGTGAAAATAAAATAAAAATAAAATTAATTCTAATAGACTAAAATACTAATTTTAATAAAAATTATCTATTGCATTTAGTTATAGTATTGAATCATGGTATTTATGTGGAATATATCTTATATTATAATAGAAATATAATAATGTAAAAAATACAAGAGGTAGAAAATTTTATTGATTCAAGCAATAATAATTCTAGTTTAATTCTTACATTTCATATACTGATTACTTATCAAGTAATGAAAAAGAATGAGATCGAAAAAATGGAGTACAGATTACCCTTCTCAATATTCAAGGATAGTTAAATAGATTACAATCTAAACATCAATACTGGAATAGAACTCGACTAAAAATGAAGTAAAACCAAACTATCTACGACACCTAGAAAACAAGAGAATTAAATTAAATGACACCTAATTGACAATGACACTAGTATCTCAACATCCCCTTATAATCTCAATTGTTACAATTGGAGGCACTAACAATGCCTAATTTCTAAAAATGTGAAGCTCGGTTAAACTTTTTGCCCTTTTTTGAGAAACAAATTTCATTTTTTCGGTTCTTCAACTTTCTGCAAACTATAACAATTTCTCTGTGTAGAATTTCATTTTGCGATAAAAATGAAAGTTGTCAGAAATTTTGTTAGCTTTCTATTACTTATTTTTCAAAAAAATTTCATGTAGATTTGATATGTCAACTTAGCGTTTCTTTGAGTGTGTGTTTCTTAACAATCAAAGGATTCATAAGAAGTCATGTTATGACGCAATGTTGTATTCATTGAAAATTTGTGTTTTTGAGAAAACAAAATGTGTTACAACAATCTAGATAGAGTCTACTTTGGTTTCGTCATATTTACAAAGCCAATGGATGCATATCATAATTACTAGAATTTTTTGAACTGGTCCAATATGAAAAACTTCATATTTTGGATATGTTTCGCGACGCAACAAATTTCTTAACATATAAGTTATAAACTAAAAATCCAAAAGCTACCCATTAGAGACAACGGACCAATGTAATGCTCCATAATTTTTTCAATTTTTTTTACAATGTATTTTGGGAGATACAAAATTTTGCTTTCACTGAATCACAAAGACCCTCAAAAATTGTTTGCACCAATTTTATTAGAAAAATAATTAAAATTAGTATTTATGAAATTCCATAAAATTTATATTTCCTGAAAGTAGATTCAATTCTGAAAATGCTTGTCTTGGTTCCGACAGTTAATTAAAAACATTTCATGGAGTTTAATTAGGCCAAAGGTGCAGAAACGTATTCAGAGCCTGGTTTTTGCGTAACTAGTGACGCGCTTGTTCTGCCAAACTTTTATTAAACATTCGGCCGAGCTATGTTTTTCACCAACGGCTTGTTAAGTCTAACGACTTAATAGTTTGGCCAAACTTTTAATCAAAATTTCGGCCGAACTTTTGTATAACTTTCCGTCGGCTGGGAAATTTTGCGGAGCCCCTACTAAAACACATTTCGTGGAAATATAAATTGCTGCGAAATCATTCACAATTTTCGTACATTTCGCACATTTCATATGATTTTACAAAGATCTTGGTTTGGGTTCAAAAACTTTTCTTCAAAGTTTGGATTTAAGAGCATTTCTTAGAAGCAAACTGATTTTGCAAAGAATTGTTTTGGGTTTAAAGAATTTTTTTTGGAAGACATTTCTTGGACGCGGCCTGATTTTGCAAAAAAATGTTTTGGACTTAAGAAATTTTATTGGACGTACATTCAAAGGACATTTATTGGAGGTATGTACGTGTTTTGAGTTGAAGTAAATCTTTTGAGCTTCCTTTCATTTTTATAAGACATTTTTCTCTCGAATTTTTTAAAGTAAGTGTTTTGGATTGGAGTATGTATCTTTTACAAAAAATTTAAAATGAATTTTTTTAAATTAAATGTTTTGTGATGTTTTTTGTAATCGAGTAATTGTCTAATTTTTTGAAGGAAATTTTTTGAACTTCATACCCTATTATCATGGGAAATCGAAGAACTTGTGCAAGAAAATATGATCGAAAAAGAGACCCTGAGGAACGTAGAGAAGAGACGAGACAATCTCGCAAAATAAAGTTAGAAGCCCTCTTAAATATTGAAGAGGAAAATCAACCTCAAGCAGAAATTGAAGAAGGCATGTAAATGTAAATATTATGATCTATTGATATATTTAAAATTTTCCTAATGTAAAATGTGAAGCTTAATTTTTATTTGATGAACTAATTTGAAAAATATTTTGTTTAATGTAAACAGACAGAGATATTCCTCAAAATATTGAAGAATAAAATCAACCTCAAGTAGAAATTGAAGCAGGTATGTAAATGTAAATATTATGATCTATTGATATATTTAAAATTTTCCTAATGTAAAATGTGAAGCTTAATTTTTGTTTAATGAACTAATTTGAAAAATATTTTGTTTAATGTAAACAGACAGAGATATTCCTCAAAACATTAATGATGAGATACAAAATTTTGAAAGAGAAAGTGAAAGAGATATTGAACCAATGATTGAAGATGGTGAAAATATTGAAAGAAATCCAAATAAAAAAATTGAATCACAAGGTATATATATATATATATATATATATATATTAAACACATGCACATATCATTGAAATTATAGATACATTTATTAATTTAGTTATTTATTGAATATGTACTATTTCTTCGAATATGTACAAATGAAATCACTATCAATAATGAGATGTTAGAAAATGTTGACACTAACACATATGGAGATAAAAAACCTCACCATGCTATACGATATCATGTTAACTGCATTTTTGAAAAGTATTTCTTAAATAAGTGGGTGACAGTTCAGGCCCAAATGTTGAAAGGTCTCCTATCATTAAGGAAATTAAAAGAAGCTACGACACTATTGGGTATTCGAAAATCAACCAAAGATAAAAAAATTAAGGAATATGTGATAAAAAATATGAGTAGTGCTATAATGTCAATTAAGAGATCTAGAGAGAAAGATCTTTCAATTGTACGTAGAGGAATACAAATGGAAATGGTTTCATCAAGTACTTAAGAGAATCGTTTCGTAACATCTATGGCACGAGCACTAGGAACCTCACGAAAAACTTTGCACAAACATCGGAAATTTCAGCTGCAAATAGATGTAAATGATGAACTCGCTTGTTGGAGAGCTATTTGTAGGCAACCATACAAAGATAGACTTGGAGAAAATGTTAAAAAAATAATATATGAATATTGGAAGAACAATTCGCGTGTTTTGCCAACTGCAAAGCATGTGTTGTGAAGAAGAATAGCATGAAATCAGTACGAAGAACATGAAAAATATTTCTTGAAAACCACTCAGATATAGTTATTCAACAAGTTCAAAGAAGAGAATCGTCAAATTCATGTTTCACTCAGTACTTTTGTTCAACAAAAACCATGGTATGTAAAACCTATCACCGTACGCGACACTTGTTGTTGTCGTTATCATGTGGAATTTGAGTTATATTATGACACATTCCTTGATTTTGGTAGAACATTATGGAAGGATTACCCTCCTCCTTCCACTATCCATGATTTCATATCTCAAATTCTATGTGAAAGAGAAAGCGATGAACTATTTTACAAAAGAAAGGTGTTGGTGGTAAAAAATGCGATGATTGTGGAAATTTGACAAAATTTAAAAACAAATATCGTATTGACATAAATGATCAATCATTGTCCAACATGAAATTGAAATGGAAGAGATATGAATATATCGATACATCGATCCAAGGTGCAAATAGTGTTAAAAGAATTGAATTACTAGAAGACGAAATTTTTCTGATAGACTTTTTGATAAAGTTTGAGGCAGAAATTTACAAACACACCAAGCATTCCCATAGAGCTCGATGGAAAGAATTGCAATTCAGAAAATCTCGTGAAGTTTTTCCACCAGGGACCATTTTGTAAGTGATTGATTTTGTAGAAAACTACACATTTGTTCCATAAAAATAAATTCACAGTGAATACTATCATTCTGACCAAGTCTCCATGCTCGTCCATATTATATATAGACATGCTGAAAAAAATGTCGATCATATAGAAAGCACAAGTGAAAATCAACATATCACTAAAGAATATCACTTTTATATCAGTGACGATCGTACACATGATACATGTTTTGTACAACATTGGTTTGGAAAAATTTATGATTCATTGAAAAATCGTGGAATAACATTCAATGAACATTGGATATGGTCCGACGGATGTGAAAGTCAATTCAAATCTACACGATCATTCTTTTGGTTTTGTTATCTTCATAACAAAACCTGCATTAAACATTGTTGGAATTTCTTTGAGACTGGCCATGGAAAAGGAGAACATGACGGTGCAGGAGCATGCATAAAATGAGCACTTTGAAGGTATCAAATGAACCACTCTGCAAGCCGACTTGTGAACACTGAAGAAGTTGTTCAATGGTGCATCACTTCTCTAAGCCATGAGACTAACCCATCAAGAGAAGTGCGAAGGTACATTCAATTTAATTTATATTGGAAATCTAATTTTAAACATTGTACATTTATCATGCAATGATTATCTTTGATTGTATTTTGATATTATATTTACAAATTCTTCTTCTAATTTTCCATATAAAGGTTTTTCTGGCATATTGGAATCGAAGACTTAGATAGATCAATTGAAAGTGACGTTGAAACAATAAAAGGGACTCGAAAATTTCATTCAAGTCAAATAAAGTCGTCCAGAAATGTGTTTGCATTGGATAAAAGAAACTATTCTTGTTTTTGTGATGTTTTCATAGACAACACAAAATCCAATGACGTTTGTGAAAATAAAATGTATGTGAACGATTAGAAACATACAGAGCTAAATACAAAGGGAAAAATGTTTGTTACAATGTTTGAAGAAATGCAATCAGAGGAAACTACAATATCATCTGATGGTGATAGAGTTTATGATCTTGTTAGAGAAGGTAACATTTGAATTATTTTCTAATGATTTAAAGATCTAGAAATAAATTTAAATATGTATAATTTTGTTAAGTTTATTTTATTGTGCAGGAGATGTTTTTGCTGTAATTGCACCTATTGAAAATGATGGAAACGTGAAGTATTATTTGATGTGTTGCACTGAACGAAAAATGAAATTATTACAAAACTATAATGATCATGGATTTCAATATGACAAAGGGTATATTATACTGAAAGGTTATTTTTTCAGACAAACTCATCAAAGTGGAGACTTTGTTTACTTTGAAGACTATGAACCTGATTCCATAAGTCGTCAATATAGTCACTTGGTGTGTGCAACACGCATAAAGTTGATAGAAGTTCAATCAAAGAAAAAATAAAAAATTAAGAGATGGAAAATGTCAAAATCCAATCATGAACGGATTATTGAAGATGGAATTCCATTAGAATTTTTTTGAGTGAATCATCCAACAATATATTCTCTTTAGATTTAATATGTTTTAGAACTTCCAGTACCCAACTAAAAATTGAGCTGCTTACGTTATTTGTGCAAGTGTTTGCACATGTACAAATTGTTTTGGTACAAGCACGTGCTCTAGTATCAACTGAAAGTAGCTTTTCTATACATGTGCAATGATGAAAAATGTTATATGTATTGGATATATATATATATATATATAATGAAATTAATTGTTCTATTTTTACTATGTGCATTGATGAAAAATTATTTACGTACTCAATATATATGTTCTAGAATGAAATTAACTAGAACTAGTTTTTCTATGTGCACTGATGAAAAAATAGTTGGATTTTCTGGTAAAAATTATGGACACAATGTAAATAAATCATCTGCAGTATAGTTTTGTACGAAAATTCATTTTAGACAAGAGACTCAGAGCACTTCTCCGACTTTTGGTGGGATTTGACCCACATCTCTAATCCTGATTGAAAATCTAGTACAAAATTTGTTTGTCCAATGGTCGAATATGTTCAATGTGCATTGATGAAAAATTTTACTTTTATTGGATATATATGTTCTAGAATGCAATTAATTTTTCCAAGTAGTTTTTCTATGTGCATTGATGAAAAACTAGTTGGATTTTCTGGTAAAAAGTTTCCACAATGTAAATAAATAGACAAGGCTACATATTTGAGTGCATTAACGACATTGAACCAAATTCAACAAACATATATATGTACTAGAATTATATTTCCAATCAAAATTAAAGGGATAATTTGTACATATATCTACTTCTTTAAACTCTTTTTTCAATTAGAGCTCAATTGATACATGGTTAGTTGCATTGAAAAACTATGTTCTTCCTATTGGAAATTTTTTCATTCAAACAAAACTACATGGAGAGATCAAAAGCAATCTTAAAATTCCAAATGTACTTCAACCATCCAAAAGGGATTTGTGCAACATTACTTGACATTCCATGCCAATTATGTTGAACAACTATCCAATAGAAACATTTAACATTATATAACACATGTACCAAATGTAGATTGAAACCATCCAAAACTTTAAAATTTTAAAAAAATTTCATAATATAGTGTGCAACATTAAAAAATTAAGCATCACATGCGAAATGTAGATTGAAACCATTCAAAACTTAAGTTTAAAAAACTTTTTGATTATATATATCGTTACTTCACATGCCATGCCAATTATAGTTCAACTAGATCCAATAGAAACATTTAACATTATATACCACATGTGCCAAATGTAGATTGAAACCATCCAAAACTTTAAGTTTTAAAAACCTTTTGATTATATATCGTGCAACATTAAAACATTAAACAATTAAAGTTCATTAAATATCACATGCAAAATGTAGATTGAAACCATCCAAAATTTGAGTTTTAAAAACTTCACATGCCATGCCAATTATAATTCAACTATCTAATAAAAACATTTAACATTAAATATCACATGCCAAATGTAGATTTAAACCATCCAAAACTTTTAACTTTTAATTTAACAAAAAAATATAGATCACAACACTACTTCACATGCCAAATCTACTCCAAGCATCCAAAACTTAAATTTTAAAAACAAAACAAATTATAACACATTTCATTACATAACATGCCAAACGTAATTTATATGAAAACATTAATTTATAGATGACAACATTACTTCACATTCACATGCCAAAAGTACTAAAACCATCTAAAAATTAAATAAAACAAATTATATTAACAATGTAATAAAATATGTCCAAAAATTGTAGATCTCACAAGTATCAAACTGTATCAAGTTTAACAAATTTTAAGACCATCTAAATCTTGAAATCAAATCTAAAAATCATGTCCATCAAATAGAGACGGATCTAGCTTCTTTCCTATCAAGGTGCCAGTCCACGCCCTATCATGTGAAGCATCATGGGAAACCTACATACACAATGCACATGTACTTGAACATTAAAATTTGATGTTTTAAAAATGAATGAGAATATATATATCTATAACTTCATGTAAAAAACAAAATATAACAAAAAAATCATGCAATACCTCATAAGGTTCCCTCTCCATTTGATGAACAGGTTCTCCCATAGGAACATCTGCAGTGGTAAACTGTACAATATACATGTACAGTTAAATAAATAAATAAATAAATAAATAAATATATATATATATATATATATATATATAATTTATATAAATTAAAAAATTTCAAATGAAAATGCACGTGTACATATATAAACTTATTTTCAATAATATTAAAAAAAGGAACTAAAGACAACTTGTTCAAATGCTGTGGATGTTCCTATCTCTGTCGCTAGAGTCCTCGGATTAAAGAAAACTTCTATGGGAACCTAAATTCAAAAAAATTTAAATAACTCAAAATATAGATCTCTCTCTCTCTCTCTCTCTCTCTCTCTCTCTATATATATATATATATATATATATCTCAATTTTTAATGGAATTTTTTGAGGTAGAATATATGCATATATAACTTTTAAACATAAATTTTAAACTTGTGAAAAATTGTCCATACTTGTGGCTCATCTCCCAAGGAAGTAGAAGGTACATATCCCAAGGAAGAAGAAGGTACCACCATCCCAAAAACATCAGACGGAATCGGTACCTGTTAAAACATTTTATCAAATTATATATATACATACATGTACATGTGTGGCAACAATTATTTATTTTAAAGTCACTTAAAAAACACTAACATACATGTGCCAACATATCATGATGGCCAGACCCAGCTGCATCGTTTGAGCCAGAGGTCCCGAACGTAATATTAACATTTTCATCACGCATCATGCCTGAGAACTGCAAATGGTGTTTTAACGTATAATCATACATTTTTGTTAGATTAATGTACACATACAAATAAATGTATACATGTACATACACATGTATTTATTACAAATTGTACACATGTATATGTAAAAATAATTTCAAACCCTAAGGTCACTAACACATACCATTCCGGTGCCCTCTTCCTCATGAAAAATTATGTCTTTCAAACCATTGTGACAATTTTTTGCATATATTCGGAGATCTTCAACATTCATGTTGTCAATCTCCTCATCTGTACAATACACAAAATTGGAACGTGCATTTTCACGTGTTCTTTTTCGATTTAAACAAAGATAAACTCCACCAAATCCACTATGAACATTTTCGATCATAAAATCCCTTGCTTCTCGACTCCATCTCAGACCGCAGAGTTTCAACTCGAAACGGTCGACTCACCAATGGTGGCTTTGGGTGAGGCAACTCCACATCTCTCTTAGCGCTCTTACGGTCATATAATTGACCTTTCCCCGAGCCAAAAAATTTTGACGGAAGGTCATTGTAGTTAGGTTTCATACCCAAAAATTTTTTGCATAAAACATTTGTGCAAAATAAATAGGAACATCATCGTTCCATGGAAGCCTTCCATAGGCCGCAAGGTGCCTATCATACAAATAACAAGCCATGTCTGGGTGCTTGAAATACTGCACCTTCAACATTTTTCTTTTTGGCCCTTCCTTTTAATTAAACATTGACTTGGCCACTTCTTTTATAACTTTTTTTTTACGTCCTCCCATTTATCTGGACTGATTACTATTTATTTTCTCTTTCTCATCATTTCTACAAATGTATCAGTCGTTGGCCCACCATTTCTGTACACATTTACAATTTCGCCCAATGAATGTGTAACTATTTCAAGGCTTTGTCGACTCTCAGTGGGTAGAGACAAAGCCATGATATCTCTTTGCAATTTTGCATGAAGTCTTTCACACCTTTGTAAGGTGCATTGTGCCATGTTGGTTTCCCATGGTATATCAGTAATTTCGGCCGGATAAGTTGTGCTAGGTTGACAAACTTCTTCTCGAATGTAGCGGGTTGCCCTGCATCTATTTTGACCACTAGTTGGAACATTTTCAGCCTCTGCATCAATATATATATAATTTCGTATATTAGAAAAAACACATGTAAAAAAAGTTGTACAAATTTAATGAAAAATTATTGAAATTCATGGAAACCTTGATGTTGTTGGTTAGCATCTTCTCCAACATGATCCTGCTGAGAAACAGACCCAGAATGACCCTACTGAGAACCAGACCCAAAATGACCCTGCTGAGAACCAATAGCCGTTGATTGGCCTTCGGGGGAATAAATATCACCCCCTTCACTCAACCTGCTACCACTCATTGATGGCCCTCTAGGTCGATTTGAACCACCACCAACCTCTCGAGACGAGGGAGAATCTTCATAAACAAATACGAATTTATAGTCAACTGAAAAATACATTCATGTGTACATATAAATACATATACATATATTCATTGATTAAATTACGTGAACCATACCACAACTGGTTGAACCATGGGCACGCTCCATGGATGGAGTAGAAACCCTTCTCCTCTTACATCCTAAAAATTAAAAAATGAAACTTATTAACAACTAATTTAACTCACAAAGTTAATTAAAAATCAATTCCATATGTACACACATGTATGGAGATTTAAGATTATATTTAAATACCGTGAACACCCCCCGATCCCTGAACCTCCATATGGGATTTAGCTGATCTTCGTCATTAATCCTCCATGATATATATATCTATTGGTAGAAATTTACACAAAATAGATAAATCAGAAAATAAATTTGTAATTTAGTGTACACAAATTATGTAGAACACAACTTTCAAAGAAATAATTGATGTGTGAAACTCAATTTAATCGAAAAAGAAATTATAAAAATGATAAGTTCACCAAATTGCGCTTTACATGGTGGGAGCACACTTGGTATAAAATTTACCACTTATACACTTTAGTTTGTGGGAGAAATGACACATGTACATAGTTTGCCTTAAAGTTGCTGTGTTTTATGGATATTAAAATGAAGAACTTCTATTTAGATCCATTCCAAAGATTGACTGTAGGGGCATTTACTAGATATGTCACCTTTCATAAAATATGAGATCCAGAGGCTACATGGCCCTTTACAGACTCTGCCTATAGAACTTGTAGAAGTAAACACTAGAGGCATTAACAATATCAAATAATGTTTTCATGCTCAGACATGGGAATGTGTCTCTTTCCCTACGTAGAAAAAAAGTTCAAGGTATTTAATCTTCATAGACATGTCATCAAGCAGGTCAATGTGATCATCCCCAAATTACTTTTCATGAAATTAGGCTTGGAATCCTGTACAACCTGGTGGATGGAGTTGAGTGGGAACTAGGTCAAGGTCTTTACAAAATACATGCTAGTGAATAACACTTACTAGGTTATGCCAACAAATAAAGTGGGAGAAATGTTTTCTCCTCGAGGTTATCCAATTGGGTGTGTAATACCAACTTCACCCATTTCTTAACAGGTTTCCCTCTTAGGTTACAAAGTTTCTTCACCTTATTAGTTATATATTTTTCAATTTCCCATAGATTCCTTGAATTTTTTCTCCTACCATCTCCCTCTCTCACTCCCCAAATTATTGTCATCAAACATTCCCCATTGAGGATATGGAGCAATGTTTGCACCATACTTAGAACTGTCATTGCTACTAATTGAAATTGGAGATTCATGTACATACTAGATTGCTTTCTTAAGTGGCTGTTACTTGGACCATATCCTGAGGTGAGTTTGACATGATGGTCATATGAGGCTGGAAGCTACGTGGTGTAATTTTCCTTATATCTTAAGAAAAAAAGAGCAAAAATGTCATTTTCGATCATTTTTTATTAAAGCTTCTGCATACAACAGATGTTATAACAATTGCAACACAATCATGTTCCATGAGCATGAATTATGAATGTTGCAAGCCAAATTGCAAGGAAATTTGCATTTATTTTAGGCAAAAGAAGGCTATGACATTAAGGTCTATGCTAGACCTTGATGAGAGGATATAATACCTTAAAGAGGCTACATATTTTGGTGACGTCACTAATTGTTTCTCTATTATTGTGTTTGTTAAACTTTTTTATCCCAGAGGAGGGTGTTATCCAATGTGAATTTGAAACCCCCCTCACATTTTTCAATGAAGTTTCTATCTAAATGTTAGGGAGCTACACAAATTATAGAAATTCAATATGATGTGCCAAAAACATTACAGACATCCCAAAAACAGAAGCCACCTATTATACATGTCAGTTAAATCTACATGGAACCAGCAAGCAATATGTTAAAATATAGAATTATGAATCCCTTCAATTAGTTAATATATATATATATATATATATATATATATATATATATATATGAAGAAAGAACCCAGAGGACTAGAAATAACAATATAGTAGAGAAAAAGAATAGTATCTCAGAAGCTATAATTGTAAGTCATAAATTAATATCATATATTCCAATTTCAGCACTAAACGCAAACTCAAAATAACATAAAAGTAGAGACAACATTGTTTTACATGTAAGTAAAAATTGTTAATGCAAATATGAAACATGGATTGGCATAATCATGCCTTCATCAATGAAATTTCATCAGACCATTGAACAATTGTGTGCTAGAACAATATTTAAATAAGTTAAAGGAAAAAATTGACCTATATTGTACAGTTTATGGGACAAAAATCAGTATGTAGAAATATTCACTTGGTTTTTATAATTGGATGGAGGAATGAATTAAAATGAATTTGTATGTCTTCTTGTTTTAGAGCTCAAATTTTTAGGAAGGATTTAAGTATCCACATTTCAAGAATCACTTGAAGAGGTTGATAAAGAATATAGGAAGACAAAAAACTAACCAGTGGTGTAATAAATGGATTTCTTGGGAGGTAGATTGGCATATGGACTTTTGGTAGCTAGAAATTTTCCAAATAAGTGAATGTATTTGAAAACCAAACCTCTAGTTTATTTTGGTTTAAAAAAGTTCTAGAATTTGAAAAGTGAATTCCCTCTCTCTTCCTCTTACATGTCCAATGATCGGAATCTAGATTGAGGGAAAAAAATTTCCAAAATAAAAATTTTTCATTTTATTTGTTGTACACATGAGTTTTTAAAAGCTATTTAACTCATAAATTTCTCACAAAATACACTTAAATCTTGACACATAAACCCCTTCCCAATTGGCTAACTTTAGACGATCCTAAACACATTTTTATTTAACTGATGAGGGAGATAGCCCAACAAAACTAGTTTGTCCATATTCAAATGAAGTTGGTATCAAAGTACAATTTAGCTCATTTTAGTCAAAGTTAGAAGAATTAGCTATTGTTTTTTGTCTTCAATTTCCTCTCAAAATGAATGTGTATGTTCTTTTGAGAGAGACACTAGAGGAATAAGGTCCAAATTTTTTATGAAATTGTGTTATGAAAGTAAAGGGTTAAAGGCAAACATGTACAAGGCATAGTTGAGCCAAATGTTGTTGAGGAAGGGCCTAATTATTTGGGACTTGGTTATGGAAAACATGATGGAGAATTCTCCAAAGCCAATGAGGCACATAAAGCTATTCCAAGAAAGAATTTTATTTCGTGTTCATTACCTCAATTTTGTGAAGTTTGTGTTCATGATGAATGGAAAGTTTTGACACCCACTTTGAAAGAAGATGTTAATAATCATGCAGCTAATGAGAATGTAAAAGAAGAGGATTTTGATAGCTCTAGAGTCATTGAATTCATTGCTAGTATTCAGAGGAGAGCCACTACCTCATCAAATTCACTTCCTCAAGAAGGCGACAATGGTGAATGTTCAAGGTATAAATTTGCCTTTAATCAAATTTCTTTTGATTATGATAAACATGGTAAATATTCACATAAGATTTGGAAAACAACTTGCATGTTCCTTTTGTGGTTTGAATAATCATAATGTTTATAGATGTTGGAAGAAGATATCCATGCACATGAAACTTTCTAAATAAATGAGGCAAAAAGTCAAAGGCCCATTGGACAAGGAAAATGATGTTGAAAATAAGATGCAATTGTTTATTACTCATTGTCATAAGAAAGGTCACCTTGTAGACAAGTGTTGGAATTTGTATCAAACAAGTCATCCACAACATTTGAAGAAGGTGGAAAGAGATAATGACAAGAATGGAAAAGAGTATTCCATAATCGATGAGGGTCAGGATGATTCACATGATGATGAAGTGCAGCTAAAAGAAGCGCCATTGAAATGGTTTGGTAATGGATGGTTAGACTTCTTTTCTAATTAAGGCCTCGCATGTATTTTGATGCTTCATGAATTTCTTTGCAAATTCAAAGTATGGTGCATGTTGCATGAAGAAAGATGTTGAAAGTAGAGTTATGTTGACACACTTAAATGCAACAAATATGGAAATTTGTACATGAGCTATTATTTGACTTGAGAGTCAGTTGTTTGAAGAGGCATGTTTTGTCGACTTGTATTTGGTTGATGGTTTTGTACACCAATATGTAAGAGTAGATGGATATATTCACATGATGTGAATTTTTTTTCTTTGAAGGAGAAAAATGATATGTTAGCGAGCTATGTTTCTTGCATGATGTGTTTTTCAGTTTGATGGTTTTTTTTGTGACAAGACGTCACAAGATTTTGGGAAGGTCCACTCTTGAGTGAGAGCCTCATGATTACAACCTAATCATGAGAATCAAATGGGAGTGCATCCTTATTTTGAAAAAAAATAGGTTTCTAAGCTACCTAGGACTCAAACCATTATTTTTAAATTTGAAATATCATGGTGTTGTTTCAATGCCGAAATCCACAACCCTAAAATAAATTGTTTTATTCTTTTTTTGTAGGATTTAGTTGGTTATATTAAAAGTCAGTTGAATTTAAAATTCTTGGCTTAGTGGCATGAACCAATCATATTGTGTATTAAATGAGGAATTTCACTCTCCCAATCATTTCTAAATCACCCATATCACCAACAAAACATGTTTTAAAAGAACATACTTTGGTAGGGGAAAGACCTTAGGTTCTTTGATTGTGCACATGTGGTGTGAAAAATTGAAATTGACAATTTTCAAAAAAGTGAAATTATGAATGAAACCACGAAAACAAAAAACCCAAAAGTTGTAAATGATTTAAATAGACCTAATTAATTATTTACTAACATAAATTTTTCAACTTTTAGCAACTAAATGATAAGTAAAAAAATAAATAAATTTGTAATTATGGTTCGAATGTTACATAATCTTAAGAAGCATTTTAAATTAATTCTATCTCATAAAAAGTATCCCTCCTAACTTAACAAATACTATCTCTTCTCCTAAGGTTCACGACCTCCCTTACTTAGCACACAAGACATAAATACAATTAATATTTCAATATGTTAATTCCTATCGAAACAAATGAAAAGTTGTATATAGATGGTTTCAAATATTATAAGGTTTTTGATATGGTTGAGAGAATGTGGAAAATAGAATCCATAAACAAATTATTTTTCAAAACGTATTACTTTCAAAGTATCAATAAGGAATGTACAAGGGTGTTCAATGAATTAACGCTATTTATTTAAATTCCATGATGTATATCTTACTCATAATTTTAACAAATTATTAAATAATGATCTAGATTGGATAATTATATTATTTGTCATATATTTTGATGCTTATAGAGTGAAAAAATTGAATGAATCAACTTGTCGGGTCATTTTAATGGTGGGTGGAGAATTGGGGTCTAAAACCTTTTGGAGTCATTTTTAGGTATTAAATGACATTTCTGGGGGTTAAACAATTATCCCTTGTGCCAAAATCTTGACCATTATTCTACACTTAAAGACATATCCAATGGTGCAAGAAAAACATCAAATGAAGTTCATTCAAAATTTAGGCCTTTAGTAAGTTGACCTATCGAGTTGACTACCATGGTACAAGAGAATGTCATTTTAGCCCCATTACTCATGCATAGCAAGCTAGCTACATGTGGAATTTTAACAAGACTCTAAAAGGTCTAAAATCACAAACCTCGTTAATGGTTGACGGAGTCAAATCTTACACCTAGTTGGCTATCATGCTATGTTAAATGCTTGGCCACTAGGAGGAATAAGAGTTCCATTTTGTGTTATTGTATTTTGTTCTATAGTTGAAAATACAACTAGGAGTGTGAATTTAGACAGAAAAATGTATGAAGTTAATTTTTTATAGCAACCTTACACGCCAAAAGTCTTATCTAACTCTAGAGCGATTACCTCTTTCTTTGTACTTACATATTTTTCATACTAGAAAAGAGAGAGTAGAGCATGTTTACATTTAATGTTGTTTTTATCCCATAAGGATTTCCTAGGGAAAAAGGAGTCTAGAGCATCATTACTTTTTAGGGTTGCTTGTCTCCCATAAGGATTTCCTAGGAAAATAATTGTGTTGATTGTCTAGAGATATGTATGTGTGTGTTTCATTATGTTCTCTATTTCTTACGTTATGTTTCATTATGTTTTATATTTCTTACATTTCTGCCCTCCTATTTTTCTTTCCAATCAAGGTTTATAAAATAACATGAGAAGCAACATGAGACTTGGAACAATCATTTTCATTATCTATATGGAAGGCAAGAAGGATTATATCCCCTTAAGCTTAATCTTATGTAGTTTTTCAATTTTTATCATATATTTTTTGGTAAGGGTAAATGTTTTTTATCTATAGTAAGTCATGAGTTCCCCAATTTTACCTTATGTAAAGCATGATTCTAGGATTACTACAATTTTTACTTGGTTTTTTATTGTGATGATGCCCTGTCTCAATCACTTGGCCATCTCTTAATGGGTAGTTAAATCTTTATAACAATACTTAAGTAATATTTATCTATTTGTATTATGTGAAATGTAAAAAATGGTATACTATTTTTCATAAAATTGTGTTGAGTTTATCATATATTTCGATGAAAGTTGATTATATGACACGTTTTCTTTAAGAGGATCTAACAATTTTGTTAAGGTATGAATTTGCAATTTTGTGTGGCTCTCTATCAACCTTCACTTCCTCATTTCTAGAAAAAATATACTTGCTCATTCGTATACCCAATTTGTATTCAAATGCATGAGTTTTGAACTCTCGGTAACTATGTTTTTCCATGCAGGAAAATTATATGTCACATTTTATACTAACTCTAAATATTATTTTTAAGTTTCGATTACTCTTATTCTTTTATATAATTTAACATTATATATAAGTTTAAATTGAAAGCTACTTAGATGAAATATAGCTTAGATATGGCATTTGCAAATTATTATCTATTTATTGAACTAAAGGACATAATTATTACACATGTTTAATTTACATTCAAATGCTTCTTTGATTTATCTCCTATAGCTTAATGTAATGCTAGATGTATAATTTAAGTTGAAGGCCCATGAGATAAATATGACTTCTATGTGACATTTGTATTGAATCATCTATTTGTTGTGTTATATGAACATAATTGGTACGCATATCTAATTTGCATTACTAATATGTCATGCTTCTTTAATTTATCTTTTATAGATGACCGAAGCATCCCTTTTTAATCTATCCCTTTTGACATTGAATATGTGGGCAATACTCATCTACATATTTTTCTATCATAAAGCAGTGAGTAAAATTGTATTCCATTTGTTTCAATGTTAACGTTAAGCACATGGATTAAAGTTTTATATAAGATACATTTCCACGGTGTACATTTATATCTAAAGAGTCCAAAATCTCATTCAAGACCATATGTTTTGTTCATGTAGGTTGATTGGCTATATTGCATTTCTTTTGCAGTTGTTGTTGTGAGCCTTACCATCTATTCGTTCTAGTAATTGCTGAAACTAATCTTTCACCTTTTTATTTTAAATAGAAATAAATTTTCAAAGACATTTTAATATGTAAAATTAAGGAAAACCCTTTTTTTCCTATGTCAATATGATAATGTCTAACATGTGCTTTTTATTTCTACAGTAATGACAGAGAACACTATTGTGGTTGAAAATGGTCTAAATGAAACCATACCATACACACAGCTCAATGAAAACAGAGTGCCTAATATAGCAGGCATAAAAATACTTTGCTACAAAATGATAAAACATGTGAGTGCAAAATTTAAAACATAAATCAAGATATCAAACACAATGATATTATGATGGAGAGAATATTTCTGCAGCCAAAATGAACATGCAAACCAAAAACTGTAATAAAAATATTACAACATATCATTGCAAAATTTAAAAACATAAATAACCTAACACACAAGGATATCTCAAAACACCTGAATGCATATGTAGAACAAAACCTGTAATAGAATATTTTGCTACATACAACACTGCACATTTTTAAAACATAAACTAACTTAGTAGACAATACTATTAAATTAGATAATTGTTTGTGCAGTTGAATTGATGTGCATAGAAAAATTGGGAATAGAAATATTTGATGCATACAACACACAAATGAAAAATCTTAAAAGAAAAATCAATCTTGCAAACAGGATGGTATTTAACTAGATAGAAATGTCCATATAGATTCAGTCAGAAACCTAGACCTGGAAACCTTTTTTTCAGGCAGAAAATAACATTGATGTATATTAATCAGTTTATATGCATATAGACATATTCTCAGCTATACAACGAGAAAAACGAGACATATCATCCAACAGTATACTTTACCTATCTAATAAAGATAGGCAAAGAATACAGTGGGAAACATATTACGGGGGGTTTTAACCACGTCCCATCATGATCAGAAAACCATACATCCCTATAGAAAAAGTAGAAATGATAGAGATATAGAAAAATATGTTATACATCAGCAGATAGACATTAGGAAAGAGATATGAAATTTTAGGAAAATCTTCTTTCTCTGGTAGAAGCAAGAGCAACCGCGGTGGGAGTCTCGATTTCCTGTAGCCATGGCAGAACAGACTGAGAGAGATTTTCTAAAGAAACCAAAATTCATTCAATTTCCAGGAAGTCTGGGAAGGGGAAATGACCTGGAAAAGGTGGCAACAGGTTTTGGAAGAATGTGGCAACAAGCTTCAAGACACCCAAGGAAGCTATTCAAGGGACAGGCTTCAAGACACCCTGGAAAAGGTGGCAACATGCTTCAAGACACCCAAGGAAGCTATTCAAGGGACCCGAGGAAGTTGAATACAAGTTTAATACGATCCCAATTAATAAAATCTTTGAAATTTCAAGGACACCATAAAGCCTAACATGTCAGACCATAAAATATTTATGTCAAAGCATAAAATCTAACCAGTGGCGTGTGAGCCAATGATTTGAATATTTAAAAAAGAGTATGGGTAATTTTTTAAAGATTTTGAGTATTTTTCAATCATTTCAAACCATAAAATATTTACGTTAGAGAATAAAATATAACCATTTATGTCAGACCATATTGAGCCCCTAACATGATTTGAGTATTTAATAAGGCGTAAGATTAATATTTTTAACATTTTGAGTAGTTTTCAATCATGTTATACCATAAAATATTTATGTTTGAGCATAAAATCTAACCATTTATGTGACCATATTAAGTCCATAACATGTAAAGTGATTTGAATATTTAAAAAAGCGCAAGATTAAAATTTTTAAGTAGTTTTCAACATAGTTACCAAGTTTGAATTAGCTTCCTTGGGTGTCTTGAATTTTCACTAGTACTGTTTCAATAAGAGGTCGTATATTAGCTAGAACATGTTACAGTGCTAAAATGACACGGATAATTATTGTCCAAGAAAATATTGCACAACTTAATAGACCTTTTCTAATAATTGTTTCTCAAAGGCTAGAAACCTGCAGCAAATGGAAACAAAAAATGCTGGTAATTTCTAGAGAATCAAGAAACAGGTAGTCCTAAAATGTAAAATGGAGGGAAGCAAATGGAAAGAAAAAATTTTGGTCATTTCTAGAGAATCAAGAAACGGGTAGTCCAAAAATGTAAAATGGAGGTTAGTCACGGGTTTTTGGTATCAAATTTGTTTCAGGACAGGTTCCACAACCAAGGCAGAATAGGTGGCAGTAGTCGAAGCAACAATGGAAATTGTGTGGCTCACAAAAATCCTAGAATATTTGCAGATGAAACAAATTAATTCAACACCATTCATGATCGACAACACTTCTGCAATAAATTTGGTGAAGAACCCGAAGTTCCATGATCGAACAAAGCAGATCAATACAAAATACCATCTGATTTGACATCATGTTGAGGCCAAAACTATCCATCTACATCATTGTTCCACAAATGAGAAGTCCGCATACATCTTCACCAAAGCACTTGGAAGAGAAAAGCTTGAAAAGTTCAGAACGACGCTTGGACTCACCAACATCCCTTCAAATTAAAGGGGGGAATGTTGACACCTAATCCTAAGCGATTGTGTGCAATTGTATTTTATTGTAATTTAGTAAATAAGGAAGTCCAAGAGACATTGGGAAGTGAATCCCAAGAGTCTCACCTCCATGTATAAGTACACACACAATATCCATCTAATGCATCTTCAGTTTTGTGGAGTTACCTCCTCGTCTAACAAAAATTATACACACATATATAATTTTAGTGATTTTAGGTAAAAAATTATTTACATGGAATTTTGAAGTATCCTAGAATGTTTATTATTTATCACTGCTAGCTTTGGTGATTTAGTTGTTTGTTTTGATGCTGCTTGGTTACCCATATTTAATAGTTGTTCATGTTTAATTCATTGTTAAGTCTTTTCATTGGCCTGTTAGGATGTATTTTTCTGAAATCCATAATGGCTAAAAGAATGAAATTTAAAAGAGAAAAAGAGAGGTCATATGGAAAACAAATTGTTTGCAAGTGTTCTTTTGAAACCATAGAACTTGCAACCCCAATATGGATTCAATACTAAGTAATACATAGCCTCTTCATCTAACATAGCTAGGGATTTGCAATACTGTATTTGAGTTGGCTAGATCCATTTCAAGATATTATAATGTTAGATTATTATTTCTATAGATTTTGATTATGGTAGTAAAATGTTACAAAAAACTAGAAACTGCAAATAATATTATTCTAGATATATGTAAAATAGACATATTAGAGAAGATCAAACAATATTAAACTTTTCATAAATAGTTTAGATAAAAATACATTTTCTAATTTTGATTGTAAATTCTAAGGCTTAAAGCAATAATTTTTCTAATATTTTTTTTTAATTAATAAATAAAAAAGAAACATTTTCAATCAAAATAACATCCAACATATAATAAAAATAATAAAAACAATTTAAAACTTCATACACTATGACATTACTATGACAAAGAGCATAAAAATATACAAGCAAAAAATCCTTTTCTATAATAATGGAGAGCTTCAAATATACAAGAAAAAAAACTTTGAGCCTCCTTGTATCCTAGAGAAAGAGTTGCTCAAACAATGATATTTTAGACAATTAAAACTTGGAGAAAATCATCTGTTTTTGAATTTCAATTATATAAAAAATTAGTCAAATATAAGACAAGAGTTACTCATACTATAAAAGTTTAAATAATATTAACTTTCAAAAAAAATATTTGTAAATGACCCAAAATAAAAAATATTTATAAATTTCATTTACAGTAACTTAAATCCATATTAAAACATCTTGATAAATCTAAAATTAAATTAAATCTATATTACTTAATTTAATAGTTTAAATTCCTTAATTCACACCTCATGCAATAACCCCTACAAATTAATTAGTCTAAATGGGATTATCCATAAAAATTTGAACCAATAGTCTACTAAAAGAACAAGCATTGATAAATCCATTAAGAAAGCGTGCATTCGCTATCAATTCACAACATTTGAATGATGTAAAATAGCTTAACATTTCAAAACTTTTAAATGTGGTAAAATATGTTAACATTGGTATATTTTAAAGAAAAGAAAAAAACACATAGGAATACTTTAATCAAGCATTAATTTGAGTGGTAATATAGATTGTTTGCCTTTCTTCTGGATTTTATTGCATATTTTGAGTTTCATTTTACTCGTGCTCTGGCTTTTATTCAATTCAAGGTACGAAAACATTATATATATACACTTTTCGTTGTAAGGCTTACTGAAAGTTTCTACCTTATTTCCTATAATTACAATTGAATGTCTAGTACTACCTACATTTCTATCGTTGCATCCATTACAGTTGGAAATAATGAAATATCCAGGGACGGTGCACATTTTTTTCGTTTTTTCTTCTGCAATTCTGGCAGAACGAACGTCATATTATACAACGTAGTAAATCAGGGTAAACCTTTTACAGTATCACAGTAAATAAGGAAAACTTTTGGAAATATCCTACCTGATCAAAATTCACATTTCTCACTTGATTTACGCTATTTGGATGCTTTATTTGGTTGTGATCTTGAATGTAGCACTACATTATCTTTATGAATAAAGTGACATTTTCTTTTTCAGGTGACAGAATTGAGAATGTGATGGATTTAATTTTCCTACCAACAGTGTTGTAAACAAAGAACTCAGACTACTGCTAGATATATATATTCAAGTTTCAATAAATAACTCTGCAAAATTTTTTCCTGTTTCTTGAGTTTGAAAATAAAACCCATACATTTATGGCAGAAAATTATAACTTAGTTTAAAAAAGAAGATATATTTATGCTTTATCTTGTATTTATTTCCTTAACACAAAGAACCAAAATAAATCTATGATTCAGTTCCCAAACCTATCAGGATCGTTAGGGTATGTTTTCTTTAGTATTTTAAATAGAGGACGAGTGTTATCGTGTTAATAGAAAGTGCATATATATAAACCATCACCATTAATACTACTTGAAAAAAACTGTAATAGCATTTGCTTTACGTATTTAGCATTCTCTGAAATTAGGGTTTTGATTTTATTGGAAGGCAGGGCTATGGTGTGAACACATCCCCTCTCAGCAGTGAGATTATATTATTCATTGTGTGCGTGTGGAGGTCTTGCTTATTGAAGGGCTTATCTAAGTTAACAACATGTGTTCCGTTGGTCTAGTTGTTGGTTGCAGGTAGATAATCCTAATTCAAAATTTACGTTATGAAAAATACATTACAGATGATATTCAAAACCCTGGACTACATTGGCGTCACCAATAGAAGGAAAATTAAATCTAAATCTGCTAATGTGATCTTTACTTTTATCACGATGAGATACCAAGCAAGCCAGAAAAGAAGTTCGAGCTTGAACAAATATTTGTTGGCAGAAATCACATCACTAATTTCCATAGACATCATTTTTATTCATAGACACATATATCTTTGCTTACATAATTTGAAAAATACTATTTTCTAAAAGGTAAGGTCGAACATACTCGATGAAAGGAGCAACAACACGGACGAAAGGAGCAACAACGTGGACGAGAGGAGCAACAGTGTTGACGGGAGGAGCAAAAACGTGTGAATAGAGCAGCAGCGACAGTGACAGAAATTCACGTGAATAATGAAACAGGTAAACAAACCAACTTTGCGGGAAATTTATTTATAGAAACTAGTTTGGCCGAACTATTTTAAAAGTAAAAGTTCGGCCAAACTGTGAGTTCGATTGAACTTTTGTTGAAAGTTTGGCTGAAAATTTGTTGCCAGTTTTCCCATCTCTGGCAAAAATTATGTTTTCCTGCGCCGTTAGTGTGCCGTCAATCTAAACGGAATCACGAGTTTGGATGAACTTTCTAAGAAATTTCAGCCGAACTATTACATAGTTCGGCCGAACTATTGCCAAAAAAAGTTTTCGGCCCCTGATTCTCACAAAAGTGTAACCCAGCTTCACGTTTCCGCCCATTTGTTACTGTGGAGTCTAGAATTCTATATTTTTTTGTGATGATGATGCCTTTGGAGTATTTTCTAATGCATCGCTAAATGACGTACATATTTTATCTAATTCACTTTGATTTTGTGAATCTGATTGTTCCTCTCTAATTTCTTTAATTTCTTTAATCATATAACTGGTAATCAATACATCCTGTGGAATTCATTTTAGTCTCTGTACTCTGAATTCATTGAATTTATGTATTTATTCTAGATTCAGGTTCAATTTGACAAAATTTAGGATTACTTCAAAAGTTCCGATAGATTTTAAAATATCTTTGAATTTTTCATCAGTGTGTACAACAGGTTTGAGTTTGACTGACAAAGTGAATTTATTAGCCATCTTTTCTAGGTCAAATTGCCTGGAGGGTAAAATGGGGAGCTTCAACAGCTCAATATTCTGACATTCTTTCAATGCGTAATTAAAATTTCTGAGTGTAAATAAACCACATGAAATTGCAAAATTTGGCCATAAAGAATTTTTATTGTCTTTAAAATATTTAGTGAGTCCATTACCAACAGTTTGGTAAGCGACTTCTCTTGCCGTCAACTTATCTAAAACATATAAAGGAAGAATATGCGGGGGAGCGAAGCTTCCAAAAATTCTTATATATGAAAATGATTCTTCAACAAAAAATCTCCCTATCATTTGAAGGTCTGCAAGGGCTTCCTTAGTGAACCTAGGGCTCACTGTGTCAAACATAAATTGGACGGTAATACAACTCCATAGCACAGCCTATGAAAATGTGGTGCATAATTATGTTCCCATATCTCTTTATGACTCAAATGTATCGGGGTAGGGTCTTTAGGGGTCCATTTCCATCCCATAACTGGAAATTTGGTAGAAAAACAAATGGCATAAAAAATATATGCAGTCATAAAAAATTGGGGAATAGATTTGGGGAAGAAGTTGTGGTTTGGCGATATTCATTAATTTCATTAACTAGATTCTCAGAAAGGATAGTCACCGAATTCATTATGAGGGAATTAATAGAGGAGTCAATTATGGGAAGCCAATTTAGGGATAACTTGGTGTTATCAGGTAAACCATATAATCTTCATAACATTATTGCTGCAAAATTATAAGGGTTTTCTAATGATGCGATAAGATACATACCAGTTTTCTCATATTTGAACTTGTTGTATAATTTCCTCCAACCTTGAATTTCCTTGAACGGGTCTTCGTTCTTGTCAGAAAACTTTGCAACAAACTGACTGTTGTAGGTATCTTGCGAGTCGAGCAGCTTATACATGATTTTCAGATCTTTAGGTCTAAAAGAACCTAGAATATCATCCTTGCTGTTTCTTAACTGTCTATCTTTGATCACCGATTTTTCAAGCACCCATCTAATAATGTCAGTATATGGAAGAAGAGTAGATCTTGTTGCTATCCTATGGAGGAAAGAGCATGCAATATCTTTGAATTGTAAATTTGAAGGTGTTGCATCATCGGCAGTCGCCGTGACTTCCACTACTTTTGGCTCTTTCTCTTCAAGTATAGTGTAAATAACTCGCCATTTAGTAGCTCCTCCATCAGTAGTGCAGACAGTATTAGAGACTATAGGTGCCATTCATGTTTGTTCGAATTCTGCCACAATCTGTTTGTCGCCCTTCTAAATAACTTTGCGGATGGACATATGTTGAAAGGAGATCCCTATTAAAGACAGAGTAAATGATCAAATGATGGAAGATCTATTGAAATGATATGTTTTGAAATAAATAAATTCGGGATAAAGCTATATCATTAATTAATCATGATGCATCCATAACTATTTACATTGGGATGATAAAACATAATTAATACTTTCTGACATGACTTATTTTTGCGTAAAAACCTTTATTCAAACCTGTCAAATAAATCGAAACATGCCCTTTGACCCTGTCTTAATAATGTGTATTTTCTTTTGTTTATGTGATACATGATTACGCGATATCACAAAATCACAAAATCGCAGTATCGCAGCATCGCAATATCGCAATATTGCAATATCAGAGTTTTAGCAAGAATTGCTTAAATTTTTACAATGTAAATTTGCGATATGCGATTTATAATATCGCATGCGAAATTTCAAATCGGCGATCACAAAATCAAGATTTCGCTAGTTTATTGTTTTAACTAAGAAAAAATTTGTGCGAAAATGTGATTTGCGATGAATATGTTTTATTAAAACTAAAAGCAGTGTTATTTTTGGATTTTGATTTTTATCAAAATATATATATATATATATATATATATATATATATCTATCTATTTCTGAGAAGCGTCCCTATTTCTTATTTATCAAAGGTCTAAATTATTTTAAAAAATAAAAATGGGGGGAGTTGTTGCATAGCACAACACGTCATTAGTGAGTGAACACTTTCATGTTTTCAGGGATTTGTCTATTTTTTTGTACAAAGCAAACCCTATTATTTTATTCTTTTGGTAAGTGTACAAAGACCAGAAATGGTCCACTATGTTCCCCACCTACTCATTCATTTTTTCTCCAATGGCAGCAGCCCCTGAACACCCTTGGTCGGAGTATCACACACTCATGTAAAAACCACCATGACAGTCCTAACTAGTTTATACCCACCCTGGAAGTCCTACCGACTCTAGGGATTTCCCCATCAGAAATAGTTATGACAAGTGCCAAGCTACTTTTTATACTCCGACCTTCGGCCACTGAATCCCGGTCATCAATTTTCAGTCACCACTCGCCACCATGCCTATGTTAAACCCATCACATCTAGGATCCCAATCCTCCATATCGGCAAACCCCTCGTTTGGTTGAGGCTTCCTTTTTATCGACTCCAACAACTACTTTCCAAAAATGAATTGGTACCTTGGCTCACCCCTCTCCATAAAAGGGGCATCCTCGAGTGGCACTGTGGGAGACATAATTTCCCACAAATTTCATCGATCCTCTTGACATTCGACTACAACACAAGCTTTCATGTCAAGATGGTATCGTACCTTACAACCTTGCACTCGTGCCTTCATAAGCCTCTCTTT
The DNA here is from genome assembly GCA_034641835.2 of Pinus albicaulis. Classification (NCBI taxonomy): domain Eukaryota; kingdom Viridiplantae; phylum Streptophyta; class Pinopsida; order Pinales; family Pinaceae; genus Pinus; species Pinus albicaulis. Next base: position 303,532,973 of record CM076570.1, on the reverse strand, counting down.
TAGCAATGGTTACATGGGAAGGTCCCAGCCAACACCTATCCGTACAATGTGCATTTACATGCCATACAATGTTTATGCATATGGGTACCACATTCCACCTATTTTCAAAGAGAAAATTCCCCTGAGGGCATCAACAGTCATCGTCATCAACCAACATATCACTACCATATTAGTGACACAAACAGAACATGTATCTGTCAAATAGATTTGTTTAGCTAGCCATAGCATTATGTGCATGGGATATGCCTACCTCGTAGAAAATTTGTATATATTGTATTATATTTTCTTACAAGGGTCCCACAGGACATGGTCATTCTTCGAACCGGTGTAGGGTATCTCCAATTTCGAGCTACACGCAGGTCTCTCTCTCTCTCTCTCTCTCTCTCTCTCTCTCTCTCTCTCTCTACACAGAGTATACATAAAATAAACTATAATGTATTGCGACTATACAGTTCAACCTAGACCTCAAACATTAGGCGCAACTGTTAACACTGTAAAATCGTACAAGAAAATACGACATTATTTAATGTCAGGTAAAAGTATTTACAGGGCTAAGAGACATTAGAGAATATGGAAAGTATTTAAAAATATCTAAGGTATGAGGAAAAAATCAAATTTGAACTAGTCATAAATGCTTTTGCACACAAAATCCTTCGATAAGCATGCCTTTTGACCCAAAAATTGCACAATCCTGGTAGTGGTGGAAGTCACTTTCCAGGACCAGAAAAGGCACACTCCAGGACATTGATCCCATGCTTGAAGCTGCCTAAGGACAACCACCCAAGCCTCCTTAGGACATCAAGGTCACCCACAATGGAATAAATGTGACACACAATGGAATCACCCTCCGCTCTTGGGTCACCATCCACAATGTACCAAGAGAGGGAAGGAGGATTTGAATTCTCCTATAAAAGGCCACCAAGAGATGAATAACTCAAGAGCACATTTTTATGCTAGCCAGAATTTCCCCAAGGAATAGCAGCAGTGTGTGATCTAGAGAAGATATAGAGGGGACTCGATTGTTGGCCATCCAACAACTTTATTCCACCATAGTAGAGAGAGGGAGACTTTACGCCAATGAAAGCTTGGGAGTAAAAACATCCTTGCATCAGAACATAGAACCCCAAGTTCTAAGGGCCCATTGGAAAGTGGGTTAAAATTTCATCCTCTTTTCCTACCAATACTCAATAAGATGGGATGTAAGCACCATCGTTTGGATTATTGAAGTTGTTTGATTCTATTTATAGCTTTTGTGTTATTTATTTTAGTTTTAGTTTAATTTTTATGTTTGAATATGCATGCTATTTCTCTATCTAGTATGTTTATGTTCCAAGATGTTGCATTAGCTTGCTTGAATCCATATATTTTCTGCCTGTGACCAATAACTTAAGAGGGTAAACCCCACCCTTTAAGGTGGTGTGATTTCATACATGTGTGCACCAAACACACTAACACAATTGGTATCCACTCCTGCAATGAAATTAAAATTAGGGTCACTAAATAAATGGCCCTATCACTATTTGAATTGTGGCTTGAAGACAAAAAACGTCTGAAGAATGAAAGATTCAATGATCCCAATATTTCACCTTATATTTATGAGAAGTTCCTGTATGCATACGGGAAGTTCCCAAATAATGATGAGTTTCCACAATATTTTTTTAGGATTTTGTATGCTCAATTACGAGAGCACATGGACCCTAATTATATAGATACAGGTTCCAAATTATATGGAGCTGGAAAAGGTCATGCATATGTATGACTTGATGCTATGCGAGATGTTGAATTTAGGCCTCCAACACCTTATTTAGCACCTCAACCACCTAGGTTAGTTACACTTCCATAGGATTTAGCCCTTATCTCCGGTGTTGCATCTCAGGTGAGTGAGAAGATAAAATAACATATTGCAACTTCTTTAGGAGGGGTGGAAGTCAGCTTAGGGACAAGCCAACCATCATCTAGTGTAGGATTTCATTCATTTGTGACTATTCCAGATGACGTGTTGAGGGATATGGAGCGACATTTTATTCTGGAGTATGCATCCTCCTGTAGACACCATTATGAGAGAGCCATTAGACAACAAATGCACACCATGGGTGAGGTATGTACAATAATGCTTTGATCTATTTTAAAATACACATTTATAAGATGAGCTATCATGCATGTAACATGTTTTTTTGGTTTATATACATTTAGTCTCCAAAATATTACGCCAATATATTTATTTAACTTATGCAGTTTACAACATTCTTATATCAACATTGCTTTTTCCCTGATCCTCATTCTATAGATCATGGACATGATCATGTACAGGTGCCACATTCATTACTATCTATCTATATTTTTGTACGTCAAATTGAAATTGAATTTATGTCACATAATTTTATATGGTATGAATCTTAACATTATGGTATGAGTCTTAACATAATTTCCTTCAGGTTAGCACTACACATGAAGGGCTTCCTGAAGACATGATACCTTCATATGTTCCAGTGGTCTCACAGGTATTATATATCTATATTTTTATGTTAAATTGCAAGCGACTTTAAGATGAACATAATTTTATATGGTGTGGCTCTTAACATTATTGAATTTTCAGGTATGTGCTACACATCAAGGGTTGCCTGAAGAGATTATTCCTTCTCAAGTTCCATTCATGACACAGGTATCAATACTTTTCATTAAGAATATTTATTATGTTTGTTATCTTTATTTTCACAAAATTTTCTATTAACTTTGGTTTCTACTTTTCAGGCTACAGATAATATTGAGATGATGCAAAATGAGCCTCAAGGAGATCATGTAGGCTTTGGGTTAGAGATTCTACATTTTTAGATGAGTTTAATTCTATAGTGGATGTAGGAATCTACCAACAATTTGGACTTTTGTTCCATATACTTCCAATTTTTTTATTCCTTTCAATAGTTGACGCAAGAATTTATGCTATCGAATCGAAATTATGATAAAAAGGTAGTCTGATAATGTCATGAAGGGTGAAATTAATGCAATTACATTATTTATTTTATCATTTCATTCTTTACATGGAAATGCGTCACCTTGGAGGTGAGTGATAGAATATTGAACAAGCGATGGGTGATTCACAATGTCAACTGCATCCCCAACATGGATGAAGCCACAGGCTTCACTTCCATAGTCAACATTTTAGTCTTGCCATGTCCCATGCCTTCCAACATAGATCTAAAGCTTTTACAGTGTCCCATGCCTTTCAGATGATCTAAAAAAATATCATTTAATACAAACTCAGGAGTTTGGAATATAAAGATATTAGGAAGCCTATGTAGATCAAGCACCTTGCCAACAACCAAGTTCCTCTTCAAGAATTTCATCCCATCCTAGATCCACTACAGCCCTAGAAGCAATCTTTGTAATGGAGGTATTTGTAGGGACATAAGACCGTGCGCAATTTTGGTCTGTATGTTATGCTCTGACCTCCAAAGTTTTTCCCTTTTAATTTTTATACCAAGGATGCTTGGAACTCCAAGATCCTTAAGGAAGAAAAAATATAGCTGACCCAATAACTTTTAATCATTTACTCATCATCATCATCCTCAGCACGAACATTCAAATCATTCAACTAAGAAATCAATTTACTCTTCTTTCTTCATAGGTTAGTTTCCTTTTTATGTGCCTTCACATTGGACATAAGACTATGCCCAATTCTGGGCTCTATGCTATGCTCTGGCCTCCAAATTTTCTAACTTCAAATTTTTATATCAAGGATGCTTGGATCTCCAAGATCCTTAAGGAAGAGAAAATACAACTTACCCTATAACTTTTAATGATTTACTCATCATCATTGTCCTTAACACCATGATTCAAAGCATTCAAATGAGCAATAAATTTGTTATTTCTTTCTTTGTAGGTTATTTTCCTTGTTCTCTACCTTCACATTGGACATAATACCATGCCCAATTCTGGGTTGTATGCTATGCTCTAGCCTATAAAGTTTGTAGCTTCAAAGTTTTATACCAAGGATGCTTTGACGTCAAAGATCCTTAAGGAAGAGAAAATACATCTGACCAAATAACTTTTAATCATTTACTCATCGTCATTGTACTCAACACCAACATTTAAAGAATTCAACTAAGCAATGAATTTTTTATTTCTTTCTTCATGGGTTAGTTTCCTTGTTCTCTGCCTTCACACTAGAAATTACTGTGCCCAATTCTGGGCTATATTCTATGCTCTAGCCTCCAAAGTTTGTAGCTTCAAATATTTATATCAAGGATGCTTGGACCTCCAAGATCCTTAAGGAAGAGAAAATACAGATGAGCCAATAACTTTTAATAATTTACTCATCATTGTTTCATTGTCCATTTTCCTATTTTGTGGTCAGTTGCTTTTAGTTTTTTGGATGTGCTCTTTATTATATTGACTATTAATCAAGGTACTATATTCAAAGGATCCCAAGATTTCGTTAAAGTTTTAATCATTTTTCTAACAGATTAACACATTTTATATTGAATTGATAATGTTATGGGAGGAAAGAGTAACTTCCGGTGCAATTAATGATGGGGTACAAAATGGTTTGGTAAGATTATTATCAAGGAGTGAAGAAGGTAGATTATACATAGATGCTTTTGTTGATTTTTTATTCACTTTCAAGTTTCAACTGTTATTTTCTGTCTCTTATGGCGGCATTCTTCTCTACCAGCCCGCCACTAAGTTCTTACCAATGATAGACAAGATATGAACTAAGTCTATTTAATATCCTGTTTTATGTTTCTTTATATTCATTATAGAGAGGAAAAAAGGCTTGATTTTGTCTCATAGCTACAGATGTATTCAACAGTGTTAAGTCCATTTTTGATCTATTTACCAGTTTAGAGCTTGTGCATTGGAACTTTTGATAGCATTTTTGTTGGCTAGTATTTTGTAATATTCCTACTTAGCCTAAGCTAAGAGGAATGTAAATTTTTATCTCATTTTATGTTGCATGAATAAATGAATAAAGGAGGACATGTAAAACTCCTAAAAATAATGAATAAATCGATGCCCATATGAACAAGGAAAAATCTAGGAAATGTAAACAAATCACTTACAGGTGTGAAAGGGGTTTGAGCTATGAGACTGGGTCAACCTTGACCAAATCTATAGCGCTGTATAGATGCAATGTACCTCATGGATGGATAGCGCAGTTCTAGATGGAGGCCCCTCATGTGAAATGAGCTAATTCATTGAAGTGGTTTAGGGTTTGACAAGGCCTTCATCTTATAAAAGGAAGAGGAGATCAGCAAGGTACGATTGTTGATTGTGCATATTTATGAGTATAGTGTCTATTTAGAAATATACCATTCTCTGTTGTTTAGCTGAGAATAATGCTCCTTAGCACTTGGGATTTCCTATGCAGGGATCCCACCTCCTCCATTGAGGATTTCTTGGAGGGGTCTTGCTAATTTCATCCACTATCAGACATTTGGCCAAGCTCACCTTTCAACTATAGTGCTGGTCCTATTCAGGATTAGGTTTTCCTTGCAAGATGCAGCAAGTGGAGGTCAGATCTGCTCAGATCTAGGCCATTTCAGGCTCTCTTTTCATTGGGAAAGTCTTCTATCCCAAGGGAAAGAGAGTTCTAAACCTTTGGAGCTGATATTTCACATCTTGGCATGAGGCCAGCTCAGTGCTTTAGGCTACAACACATTTTTCCTTCCAGTACTGAGTTATTTTCAGAGGAAGATTTGCAGGGTGTTTTGATCCCCTTTCTGGGAAGAGATCTCTGGTGCTGGGCCTTGCCTTTCACTTTGCTGATCCATGGATTAGCTTGTTGATCCATGTTATATATAGATCTGATATGTTCCTATTCTAAAAAAATCTTCAAAAATTTCTGAATAATATTGCAAATCTTCTACTTTAAACTCAGATCTACTCTCGGTATTGCATGATTTGATAAAAACCCCAAGGGGATCTTGTAATAGAGCCTTTCTAGTGTACATATCTGAAATAGATCTGATATTTTGTGCACAGATCTGATCTAGATCTGAAGTGTAACATTCAGCTACTGTAACTCCATAAAATAATGTTGTTAAGCAATTTTGCAGTGAATACATGTGTTGCAACCCTCTTTTCTGAAGAGTTCCTTCTCTTATGTCTTCTATATTCTGTTTTATAATGTAAGAGCATCATTATGGATCTGGTTTGCTACTATATATTCAAAAGTTGATATTTATTATTTTCCTTCTACTCATGCTTTCAAAACTGTGTTATTTCTGAAGCAGTTTTTTGTACATAGCTGCAACCCCTTTCTTTGGGTGTTTTTCAGCTAGACTAGGTGGTGGGAGATCTATTTACCACACCTAGTTTTATTTTTTTTTGCTCTCCTTTTGGATCTAGACCCCAGATCCACTATTCTAAGGGATCCAGGACTTTTAAACTCATTTCAGTGCACATATTTCCCATAAGTGCGTTATTTCGACAGGCATTGCTGTGTATTCCCATTTGGGGATATTACAGTGGTATCAGAGCTCCTTTCTTGGCTCAGCCTCTGACTTCATTGAAGACCCAAAGGAAAAATTATTGCATAAGAATATGAGCCTCTTACTGAGAGGGAAAAGAGGTATTAGAATAGAGGTCACAATAAATTTTATTACACCACTAATGATCAAGACAAGGGTAAAGCCCCTGAAACTGGAAGTGATAAAGAAGGAGAAGAGTTTGCAAGATCTCTTTTGATAGCCATGCAAGATCTTACTAGAGAGATGAAAGAGATGATACTAGAAAAACTCAAGGAGTCTCCCAGGAGGTCTCATCCTGGGGAAATCTCTGGCATATCTCAGCACTGGAATGATCAACTAGTGAACCAGCCACAAGCTGCACAACGTTTTAATATGCCTACCTTTTTGGTTGTGGAGAATGAAGGGATTCATGATCAAGAATACCTTGAAGACTATTTGGTAGAGTATGAGTGCCAGAATCAGAGATTCAAGGACCATCTAAGTTTTCAAGAGTTTGTCATCTCAAGGAAAAAATAAGACCAAGGCATCAGTATAGAGATGGTGGATTCACTCATAATCATGATCGACATCACTCCATGGGTAGGTTTGTTTTACCCAAGTTTGATGGGTCATCCACTAGTCCTGCAAGGCATGGGTAGAAAAGTTGCATATCAATTTCCAGTTGAACAAGGTCCCTGAGATGGAAGCCATCAAGATTGCAGCACTGCACTTTGAAGGTGAAGCACACAACTAGTGGTTCCATAGGTTGTCTACATTGGGCCATGCCAATGTGACTACCTATTCTGAGTTTACTAGAAGATTGGTAGAGAGGTTTGAGAGAAAGGACCCAGAACCACCTTTCATTAGCCTTGCAAAGTTGAAGCAGTCAGGTAATGCAGAATCTTACATCTCTGAGCTTCTAAGATTATTTGTTATGGTTCCTGATCTATCTGCTGCAAGGAGGGTGTACATGTTCATTTATGGCTTGGATGAACCTCTGCATGGATTGGTTAAATCTACCAAGCCAATCACACTACATGATTCCATTGAGAGGGCTAGAGACCTTCAAGATGCCTTGCCAAAAATAAAGGCAACTTTCTAGAACAAGCCCTCTTACCTTTCTAAGGGTAAGGAAGAGAAAGTTGCTCCTTCGAAGGAGAGAACAATCAAGAAGCCTCTTGATATTGAAGTCTAGAGGGATCTAAGGAAGAAGAGGCTATGTTTCGCTTGCCAAGAAGAATGGGCACAAGGACATAGATGTGATGTTGGGAAAACACACTACATAGAAGTCTTCTCAGACGTTGAAGAGGAAGAATAAGATGATGAACCAAGGAGGGGTCACAATGCTGACAATGTTGAGGGAGATCCATCACCATAAGGAAATGGGAGTGGAGATTTTGATCCCATTAGAGGGACTCTTTCTTCTTTGAAGGGAGTACCTAAGTACTTGACCCTAAGATTTCATGGTTCAATCAAGAATGAGAGGGTATATGTTCTTATTGACAATGGGGCCACCCACAACTTTATTGATGCTCATCTTGTGGAAAGGAGGGCCATAGCCACTGATACCTTTGAGGGGTTTTCTGTTATAGTCCCTGGAGATAGAAAAATGCAATGCATGCATTATGTTCCATCACTTACAGTTGCCATGGGATCCTATGCTTTGGTTGATCACTTATTTGTAGTTGACATACTAGACACCAATGTTATTTTGGGTGTTTAATGGCTAATTACATTGGGGAAAGTCACCACTGATTGGGGGGCTTTGCAAATGAAATGGGTGGACAAGAAGAGTGGTACACCTCACATGATCATAGGTATGCATTCTCACCCATTTCCTAACACTTCAACACAGAAAACAGAGATGGATTTGTGCAATGGAAGCAAGGATCTCACTATCCCTTCTCTCATGTTCATGAGATTCTTGCAAGGGACATTCTCATCTGGTGGAAAACCACTAGGGAGGCCACCAAATTCAGTTTTAGTGGCAGATATCTCACTACTTGATGCTCCAAAATCAGATCCAGCAGGGAAGGGAGCATTAAGTGACACAACTACAGTGCTAGTAGGCTTGAGCAAGCACCACGAGGAGGGTAGTTCCCCTCTCTCATCATCCTCACCATCCTACATTTCTGATTCGGTGCTATTGGAGGAGGAAAAGGGGAGGTATGTCCTCCCTACTTGTACCTTTGGCATAAGAAATGTCAAAGAAGAGATCAGAAACATCGTAGGAAATATTATTGATGCATCATCAGCGTTGTCCTTGTTGGGGAGTGTAGATATATATTGGAGATCCCAGCTGTTGGTGGATTACTCCAAGGATCCCCACACTTGTATGATGTTGGATGGCTAAGTGCATGGAGAGGGTTATCTAATCCATGAGGGAGTCGTCTATCACTATGATAGGATATTCTTGCCTAAGGCCTCAAAGCTCAAGGAGGAGATGCTACAGAGGGCATTCAATGAGTTTTGTTTTAACCCTACCCATTGCATGAAGATCTACAGCACTATCATGAGATGTTTTGAATGGGAAGGCCTTGGAGGAGAGCTACACCAAAATTTTATAGAATTAAAGAGCTATGTGGAGTTGGGGCATCCAAAGGACTCTATGCAAGAGTCATTTCAGTCATTTCTTCCTTCTCTTAAAGAGGGAGTAAAATTTGTGCACAATTCCATGTTTCAAAGAAACATTGATGGTGAAAAATCTGAACATGTAGTGCAAGATTTATTTTCTAATTTGATGTATTCTTTCACCATGTTGTTGCAGGCCATGTCTCCCAAGAGGAGTGTTGTACCATATGAATCTCATGGAAAACTTTGGGCCACTGCAAATTCTGAACTCGACCACTCCCTTTCTATGCAAAGGGAGATTCCTTTTCATGATGGGTGCTTCCCAAAGGCACCAAACATATCTCACACTTTTAGCCATGGTGAGATAGCTTGTGTAGCAAGTGGTGGAGAAACCACTTACCATAAATTGATCTAATGTAGGCAGGAGATACACTGCGCTAGCACCCTATGTGGGATTCTGACACCCCTCCTCATGCTCAAATTTCTATTTGTATATATGCCATTATGCTTCCATACTTGGATGATATAGTTGTACTTTTCATGGGGTTGTATAGAGAGAGGATGGGAAGTTTGTATGTATCACATGGAATGGAACTTCTCTATGTACCTCATGCTACATGTTTTAGAGAGAGCATTGCTCTAGCCATGTTTATTTCTGTTGAATTTTTCACTCCTTGTGGGATGGGCTATTTACATATTATGATGACTTTGGAGGAACAATTCATGTTGATTTGGCTTGGTGAACACTTCTCTTATGAGGAGGACTTTCTCCTTAATGGTGTCACCAATGGAGGTGGAGAAGTACTGCAGCACTCACCCTATCAGTTGCTTGAGGAAAAGCAACATTTTGGAGGGGAGGATTGTAATATTCCTACTTAGCCTAAGCTAAGAGGAATATACATTTTTGTCTCATTTTATGTTGCATGAATAAATGAATAAAGGAGGACATGTAAAACTCTTAAAAAGAATGAATAAATCAATGCCCATATGAATAGGGACAAATTTGGGCCATGTAAACAAATCACTTGCATGTGTGAAAGGGGTTTGAGCTATGAGACTGGGTCAACCTTGACCAAATCTATAGTGTTGTCTAGATTGAATGTACCTCATGGATGGACAACGCAGTTCTAGATGGAGGCCCTTCATGTGAAAGGATCTAATAAATTGAAGTGGTTTAGGGTTTAACAAGGCCTTCATCTTATGAAAGGAATAGGAGAGGGGCAAGAGAGGTTTGTTGATTATGCATATTTCTAAATATAGTGTATTTTTAGACATATACCATTCTCTGTTGTTTAGCTGATAATAGTGTTGCTTAGCACTTGGGAGTTCCTATGTAGGGATCCCACCTCTTCCATTGAGGATTTCTTGGAGGATTCTTGCTGATTTCATGCACTATTAGGCATTTTTCCAAGCTCACCTTTCAACTACAATGCTGGTCCTATTCAGAATTAGGTTTTCCTTGCAAGCTGTAGCAAGTGGAGGTCAGCTATGCTCAGATCTAGGCGATTTCAGACAATCTTTTCATTGGGAAAGTCTTCTATCCCAAGGGCAAGAGAGCTTTGAACCTTTGGAGCTGATATTTCACATCTTGGCATCAGGCCAACTCAGTGCTTCAGGATACAACACAGTTTTCCTTCAAGGACTGCATTATTTTTAGAGGAAGATTTGCAGGGTGTTTTGATCCCCTTTGTGAGAAGAGATCTCTGCTGCTAGGCTTTTCCTTTCACTTTAGTGATCCATGGATTAGCTTGCTGATCCATGTTCTATATAGATCTGATCTATTCCTATTGTAAAAACATCTTCAGAAATTTCTGAATAATATTGCATATCTGCTACTTTAAACTCAAATCTACTCTCTGTATTGCATGATTTGATCAAAACCCCAAGGGGATCTTGTAATAGAACCTTTCTAGTGTATAGATCTAAAATTGATCTGATATTTCATACACAAATATGCTCTATATCTAAAGTGTAACATTCATCTACTGCAGCTCCATAAAGTAACACTGTTAATCCATTTTGCAGTAAATACATGTGTTGCAGCCCTCTTTTCTAAAGAGTTCCTTCTATTTTTTCTTATATATTATGATGTATAATATAAGAGCATAATTATGGATCTTATTTGCTACTATATATTAAAAAGTTGATCTTTATTATTGGCCTCCTACTCATGATTTCAAAACTATGTTATTTCTGAAGCAGTTTGTTGTACATAGATGCAGCCCCTCTCTTTGGGTGTTTTTCAATTAGACTAGGTGGTTGGAGATCTATTTACGACACCTAGTTTGATTTGATTTTTCTCTCCTTTTGGATCTAGACCCCAGATCCACTGATCTAAGGGATCCAGGAGCTACTAACTCATTTCAGTGCATATATTTCCCAGAAGTGCGTTATTTCAACAGGCATTGTTGTGTATTCCCATTTGGGGATATTACATATTTATTGGATTGCACCTTCTGTGAGGAATTTTTTTATCAAGAAAGGGATTAGGGAAGTTCAAAGCTATATTTTCATATGAGTATACCTTTTATCCAGGTTTTTGTATTACTAGTTGAGAAGACAAAAAAAAACAGTGGAGCCTTGGTTGAAAATCACAAATATTGCGTTTATGTACATTACCACCGTGTTCAAGAGGAGGTGAGTTATGTATTGACATGCAAGGGGGGAGTATTAGTAAGTTTAGCTCCACACAGTTCTTGTTATTTAATATATTGAAATAACCCTTTGTTTTATTTTCATTGTGTTTAGTGAAGCGATTTCATTTGATTGATATCCCTATAGGTATGTACATTTCTTGGTTGTGAGATCCAAATTCTTAGGTTTTTGACCTTCTAGATTTTCTTGCTTTTGTACTTTGTCCTTCTCTAAAATAATTTTTAATCCTCTGTCCAATTTTGCTGTCTAAATTTCCTGTGGAATTTCAAGGCGTGATTATGTTGGAACCAAACTTTAACTAGGACTAGAAATTCATTCCCATGGATCACTTAAATAATTGCTATTGTCTAATTAACGTTAAAAAAATTTTATTACTTACCTATTTTGCATATGTTTTGGAGTAGAATTGGGGTGAAATTGCAGAGCATGTAACAAGTGTAATTAAAGAGGGTGATGGTGAGGTTTTGGAATGGAAAATGTGCACAATGATGTCAGTAATGAAGGGTGGTTAAAGTATTTTAACTGATCACCATATCTATCTGTAATATGCCATCATTTTATATTTCAAAGAGAAGTTTTTGATAAATCTGCCTAGTTTTATTTGTAACTAAGAAATTCTCCAACTGCATGGACATGATAAGTTATGGTGATTTTTATTTCAGCAGTTTGTATTCTCGGATATTAAAGTCATAACTGTTAAGAAAAAGGGGAAAAATTTTATAACAACATGGTGTTTCATAACAACAAATTTGAGGTTTTACAAGAATAGGATAGTCCTCTTCACAATGCACACTAAAAAATTATTGTCCTTCCAAAGCAAGGCCTGAAAAGTATATTTCCAATATCGAACATATATATTACAAACATGCTACTTTACAAAAGTCCATTTGTGAATAGCAGTATAATAACTGAAAGGTTCAATATGTCTGCATGCAATATAACCCTACAGAAACCGGGTGAAAGAAATCACATTCTATCATTGGGTATTTTTTTCGTTTTGGAAAATAAGGAATCTTACATTTCATTCATTCTCACTAAAAGCACTTGGTCTCATCTTGGGGACCTCAAAAATAAATTCTCAACATATGCAAGGTTAAACATCTCCTTTTAACTTCCTGCTGGTAGAATTATGATGGCCCACATGGAACTGTTTTGAATAACCTAGCTATGATAGGGTGATTGAGTAATTGTGAATTTGTCAAACCAACTTTCACATAAACCTTTAGATAACATACTTCTTGAACTTGTTTGTTATTTGTTTGTTATTTGTTGATTATGTTTCTTTTGATGATTTTGTTTTCAATTGAATTTCCATCTTGATTCTGTGTCTCTTTTTTGGTTTTTAGGGACCATGAAGGACTATGAGTGGTAGTTAAAATAGATTCACAAACATGTTGATCCACCCCCGTGGAAGGGTTCTCCACCTTTCATATGTTCACTTCACTGTTTATGAAGCATGATGAGGTGCAAAATGGTTTGGTAAGATGTTTATATAGGAGTGTAAATGGTAGATTGTACATAGATGATTTTGGTAATTTTTTATTCACTTTCAAGTTTCAATTCTTATTTTTTATCTCTCAGGGCAACATTATTCTCTACCATCCTTCCACTGAGTTCTTACTAATGATAAACAAGGTATGAACTAAATCTATTTAATATTTTTTTTTATGTTTCTTTATATTCATTATAGAGAGGCAAAAAGGCTTGAGTGATCTAGGTGGATATTTATGGCCACTTTCCTATTCCACTCAGGGCCTCATCATTGTCTCTTTCATTTTTTCAGTTTCAGCACAACTTACTATTTTTAGTAATTTTTCGAGTCCTGAACTTCTGAAGCCAGTTTGAGGCCCAAAACGATGTCTTTTGGGCATCGTGCCTCCAGAAATAATGATTCCATTCCAAAATAAATATTCATATTTATAATGTGTATTCCTCGAATAGATCTTTCTAATGATGTATCATGTGCATCAAACGGAGATAGTATGCCAAAGTTATGACCCCGAGAAGTTGAAACACCAATTTACCCAAACGGGGCCCATATATTTGGCACTTCATCTCCTAGGGTTAGGTTTTCAATTGTTTCTCTATAATAAATATTCCCTCAAGCCTCATTGGAACACAGTTCAAAGGCCTGTAGCCACCACATCTCTTCTTAGAGTGTAAGATCCGAAAATGGGAATGCAGCAATGCATGAAAACAATAGCAGTGTAAATAAGATCATAAGGTGTGAAAGGAACACCTAGCCATCAAATGAATGTTCATCAGCAATAATATGTCCCATTAACTCATTCCAAACTAAGGAAATGCATAAATATAGGGCAGAAAAACGTTATTTATAGAGAATTATGCTATAACTATGAGAAATGGGACTTGGATCCCTTACTTCATACTGTATACATCTCACATGCAGAATGGGAGCAAAAAAAATTCTCTTTAGCAATGCTAAACATGTCTCCCCAAGTCAATACAACTCAAAAATGCCCAAACCCCATGACTTATTCCAACAGAATTCCTGGAGCATGTGACAGTGTTATTTTAATGAGGGTTTATGCATCAAATTAAAAGGAATAACATATCTAGATATTAAAATCATCCAATGGCTGAGAAAAATGGAGATCTCTTCCTTTTTATTTTATATGAGAATAACCCGACAAGGGCTCCATGAAAGTACAAATATAAAATACCATATCTGTAGATCCAAATCTGAAATAACCCAGTTATACTACAAATCTATATATATATATAGTATAATAATACAAGGAGTAGAGGAATATTCTTATACAATCCTTTCGGGAGAAGGGTTGGGCCTTTCCCAAGGAATAACATCAAGATTAAGGGTCTTGACCCTCAAACTGCAATACTCAGAAAAATGACGCAGTTCCTGCAAGGGACTGCTCTGTGGGAGATAGATAATGCTTTGGCCAAGTTCCAAGATGTAAAATATGCTCATAAATCTCCCTCACTGATCTTCCAAAGAACAGAGTGCTTCCTCCTCTAAAAAACAAGCTCCAGAAGTGGTGTTGTGGACCTTCCACTGCAACACCCTGCAAAAAAATGTTATGCTCTACAAAAATAATTCTGTAGCTGAAAGAGGATGCTTGGCCTCAAGATTGAATGTGGAAAACTGAAGTAAAATTATCCTCCAAGAGGCCTCTCAAGGTAGGAGAAGGAATTCCTAAATAGGAATGCCTTGTGCTAAATAGCACTGCAACTCTGCTAAATAGCAAGAGAACAAAAAATAGTCATGTAGACCATCAAATCAATAATCATCAAGCTAACCTAAAATGGTGGCCATCCTCTTTCTTATAAGCTATGCAAGCCTCCTCACTTTGGGTCCCACCCATTAGGGTTTCCTACATCACATGATCAATCTCCCTCCAAAACTGTGTTGTATCTCCATCAAGGCCACTCCTCCAAAACCATGCTGTTTGATTTGGTCAAAGTTAACTTCTTCAACCTGCTTTATCCCTTTTAACACTCAAGTGTCTTCAAGCTAGCTCTCATATGTTTGTTTAAACTTATCCTTGTTCATATTGAGCTATTTGCATTGATGATCCACTCTTTGCCATGAATGTTGTTGACTTGGTCAAACTTGACTTTGTCCACATCCACTTGCCCTTGTTCACACGTGATGGTGTCAAATCCAGCTACTAGAATGATCCCCTTTCACACCAAGAGGGTTTTTATGATAATTTAAGTTAATTATGGGTCCCTTCCCCCATTTATTCATCTAACAGGTGAAAAAATAAAAAACCAATATTCCTATTACTTGCATGCTAATGTAGGAACATTACAGTCCTCCCCTCCTAAATGTTGCTTGTCCTCAAGCAACTGCAAGGACAGAACTATAGAGTTTTCTCTCCTCCTCCTGTAGCATCCTCATATTATGAAATCCTCCAAGAAATATGATGTTGCCTTAAAAATGAATCTCCATAGTGCCCCTCCCAAGCATGCAAGCTAGCGTTTGGTGAGCATCCCAAATAGCAATCATCATGAAAAGGTGAAATAATCAAGGAGGTAACTATGTGCTATCTAGAGGTCCTCTCAAGGCATGGGGACTAAAATGTGTTGGGAACTATCATTGCTATGTAAAACCTCCATCCCCAAGCTATCATCCATGCAATATGAGTCACCCTCCAACATGGAAAATGATGAAATATCTCCTCCACCTTTGGCTCCTGCAATGTAGGTGGACTAAATAACTAAACATGGTAGACAAAATGGCCTACCCCATGGTGTCTTCCTCTCCACTTATGATAAGTGCAGAGCACATGCTGATCTTGGGCTGCAATAAGTTTGCCCTGAAGTGTCAAGAAGAAGATCAGATCTCCAAATATCCTTTCTCCCATGTCATGAATCATGCTGACCCACATCATCCATTCAAAATTAATGGCATCATCACAATTTGGCATCAAAATCAGAAAAATGCTGAAGGTTATGTGTAATTTTAGATGATACGAATGGTTTCTCAGGTGGATACAACACAGTTTTCCCAACTACTCCTTTAGATCATCATGTGGCAAGTGGTCTTTCAACAAGATAATAGTTGTGCATGTTTTCACATCTACCATGAGGTGATAAATGGAATTATATATCAGCTGAGTACAATGATAATGACAACACACTTGTCCAAGGTCATGTAGAGAAGGGTTATCTCCATCATAGAGGTTGGTTCTAGCATGACCATGAAGCTCATAAATAATCTTGCCCTCTTATGGAGCAATGCACTGTACATACACGGTGAGAAAGTGTACATACTCAATGAAATAATCAATAAGTACAGAAATATATTCCTTACCATGCATAATGAGTAGGCTGAAAGAGAGGTCCATGGATGAGTCCTCCCATGAGAATCTTCTCATAAAAATATGCAACAAGAGAGGATGCATGCTCCCCTTGGAAAACTCCATCAATAGAAACATACTCCCAAGTGACGGTGTTGTTGGCCCTAGTGATAAGGCTCTTGTCACTCCATGATCCCATTCCTTTACATTCCACATGTCAAAGTCATCCACTATTATGTTGCTATGTGGGGAAATATTATTCCTATGTGGAAGCCCCTCCTTATCCTTCAATGTTGAAGGGTAGCCTCTTTGCTCCTTGAATGTGCCATACATCCTTCCTAAAATATCATGATGAGTATGGAGAAATTTCTGCCCATACTCTCCCAATAGTAACCATAGCAACAAGGACTCTTGTTGCCTTCTTGCATTATCATGATGCAAATCATGGAGCAATAATATAGTAATGGAAAAGTGAGATGTCTCATCAACATAGTACAAACATTCTCCCTTATGCCACATCATGTGGGAGTTATCCTTTCTCCCAAACCAAAGTACATACATGAGATACATCTCAAACAGAAATATATGTAAATAGATGAGACATACCTCAAACAAGAGTAAACACATGGACATGAGATTTAACATGTGATGTCAAAATTCTCTTCTTAACCAACAAAGCAACTATGCCTTCTTTTTATGCATTCTATCATTGAGACATAAGGCATGAGACAAGAAAATATGAACCTTTGGGTAGTAACCATACTCACCCGAGAGTAGCCAGTGCAGCCATGCTTCTTGCTAGCCTTTATCATAGATCTGCAAGTGGTTTGGAAACCCCTTGCTCCATACTATCATCCACTCATCCCAATGTGGGTGATGGATCTCATTTTGCAGATGCTTGGTATCCTCCCATTGTAGGACAACAACCTCCTCAAACCTTTGAAGAACTTTTCACTTCATGAAATGTTGAAATGCACCTCCAATGGGATCTCTTAATGAGACCTTATTCTCATGCATGGACTTCCAAAACCAATGGGATATTGGATCTGTTACAGGTAGAATTCTCTCTTTGAGATGTGTCATGCTCATTGAGAAAGTGTCATCTAGAAAGGAGAAAATGTTTCTCATCTAAAGATGTCTACCCTTTGTCATTTCTTCCTCCATTTCTTCCTAAATGAAGCTGTCATTTGAATGCTCCAGTGAGGAATGGGTCCTCTTTACTTCACCATTGCTCTTGGATAGAGCAGTGCAACTCAATTGCTCTAGATTAGCAGTAAGTGCTAATCGTGGATCATGCAAAAGAATATTTCCATAATCCTTTAAAAGTTTTCTGCAATAATAGAAAGTGGAAATTCAATCATACCTTGATGGGATTTGGGAGCACCTTGTATGGTTGCAAGAATTCCTTATTCCACTGTGTTGGCTCCCTCAACTGCTGATGGTTAAGGCTACTCCCACAAGGTTTTGAGAGCACTGATACAAGTCTCTTCAAGTGGTGATGAGGGCTCCTCCCTATCTGATTTTTCTTCATCAAATCTCTTGATCACCCTCTGACTGAAATCTACAAAAGTAGATACTCTTGCATGACTTACGTGACTGAACCACCAAGAGCTTTCCTTACCCTCCATGTGTAGTGCTACAATATCTACTGCCTCTCTCTCTCTCTACCACTGGATGTAGTGGAAATAATGCCTGAAGTCCTCTTGCCCAAGTCCTTGCTGCAGATGTCCCATCAAAAGTGGACAATAGAAACCTATTGCCCTTGATTTCCCTTTTGCTGTAGGGCATCCTCTCTTCCTCAAGTTGGATGAGCTGCAGGAAGGTTAGAGTCTCCTTGAAGGCTCTAGGTTGATATTTTTACTCAACAAGGTATTCACTTAGAATCCAGTGATCCAAGTGTCCTCCATGCTTCTTGTCTTCTTCTCTATGAGAATAGGAAGTGCATGGTCCTTCCTCTTCTTGAAACCCTCTAGGAGTTCCAGTTAATTTCTTCTCTTTTATTTGCTTAACATCCTTGGAGAGGTTTTTTCTAGATATAAAAAGTGATGAGGTTTTTTCTGATCTTTTCTCCTTCTCTTTATTCTTCTGATATCCGGAACTCACAGGCTGAGCCAAAGATCATGCTTTGATACCACTGTAATAACCCAAAATGGAAATGCAGTAATGCATGAACATAATAGTAGTGTAAATCAGCTCATAAGGTGTGAAAGAAACACCTAGACATCAAATGAAAGTTCATAAACAAGAATACGTCAGATTAACTCATTCCAAAGTGAGGAAATGCATCAATATAGGGCATAAAAATGTTATTTACAGATAATTATGCTATAAAAGTGAGAAGTGGGACTTATATCCCTTAGTTATTACTATATACATCTCACATGCATAATGGTAGAAAGAACAAATCTCTCTAGCCATGCTAAATAGGTCTCCCCAAGTCAATACAACTTAAAAATGCCCAAACCCCATGACTTATGCCAACAGAATTCTTGGAGCATGTGACAGTGTTATTTTAATTAGGGTTTATGTAGAAAATTACAAGAAATAATATATCTAAATATTACAATCATCCAATGGCTGAGAAAAATGGAGATTGCTTCCTTTTTATGCAATATAAGAATAACTCGACAAGGGCTCCATGAAAGTACAAGTATAAAATACCAAATATGCAGATCTAGATCTGAAATAACACAATTATACTACAATTCTATATATATATAACATAATAATACAAGGAGTAGAGGAAGATGCTTATACAATCCTTCCGGGAGAAGGGTTGGCCCTTTCCCTAGGGAACAACATCAAGATCAAGGGTCTTGACCCTGAAACTACAATACTCAGAAAAATGACATAGTTCCTACAAGGGAATGCATTGTAGGAGATGGAGAATGATTTGGCCAAGTGCCAAGATGTAAAATATGCTCAAAAATCTCCCTAACTAATCTTCCAAAGAAGGGAGTGCTTCCTCCTCTGAAAAACAAGCTTCGGAAGTGGTGTTGTGGACCTTCCATTGCAACACCCTGCAACACAATGTTATGCTTTGTAGAAATACACTGTAGCTAAAGGAGGATGCTTGGCCTCAAGCTTGAATGTGGAAAATTGAATTACAATGCTAAATAGGAATGCCTTGTGTTAAACAACACTGCAACTCTACTAAACAACAAGAGAATGCAAAACAGTCATGCAGACCATCAAATTAATAATCATCAAGATAACCTCAAATGGCTGCCATCCTCTTCCTTATAATCTATGTGAGCCTTGTCACCTTGGGTCCCACCCATTAGGGTTTCCTACGTCACATGATCAATCTCCCTCCAAAACTGTGTTGTATCTCCATCAAGGCCACTCCTCCAAAACCACGCTGTTTGATTTGGTCAAATTTGACCTCTTCAACCTACTTTACCCCTTTTCATACCCAAGTGTCCTCAAGCTTGATCTCATATGTTTGTTTAAACTTATCCATGTTCATATTGAGCTATTTCCATTGATGATCCACTCTTCTCCATGAATGTTGTTGACTTGGTCAAACTTGACTTTGTCCACATCCAATTGCCCTTGTTCACACATGATGGTGTCAAATCCAGTTGGGAGAATGATCCCTTTTCACACCAAGAGGTTTTTATGCTAATTCAAGTTAAGTGTCGGTCCCTTCCCCCATTTATTCATCTACTAGGTGTAAAAATAAAAAATCAACATTCCTATTAGCTGCATGGTAATGTAGGAATATTACATAGAGATAAGCTACGAGCATCCTAGCTAGTTTATTTCCATTTTATCTGTAAGAAAATTTTAGTTCTTTGATATTAATGAAATGAAGTTTCATTTCTGTTGCATCTTTGTACTTATGGTTTGATCCAGATTTATGCAGGAACGCAACAGAATAAACACATAACCATAAATACAGAGATGCAGTGGAAATAACACTTCATTTCATTAATATCAAAGAACTGAAATTTGCTTATAGAAAGAATGGAAATAAAACTAGCTAGGGCACTGGTAGCTATCTCTGAGAAGAGATGTGGCGGCTACAAGCCTCTGAACTGCATTACAATGAGTTTCGAGGGCCTATTTATTATTGAGAAACAATGGAGAACCCTAAACATCCCAAAAACCTAACCCTAGGAGATGAAGCGCCAAAACTATGGGCCCCGTTTGGGTAAATTGGTGTTTCAACTTCCCAGGGACGTAACTTTGGCATACTATATCCGTTTGACACACATGATACATCATCAGAAAGCTCTATCCGAGGACTACAACTTTCGGGGTGAATTTGATGATCAAATTCCCTAGTAAGATGATTCCCAAAAAACATCGTTTAGGGCCTCAAAACGGCTTCGGAAGTTCAGGACCCGAAAAACTGCTAAAATAGTAAGTTATGCCGAAACTGAAAAACTGAAAGAGAAAATAGTGGGGGGCCAAGTGGAATAGGTGGGTGGCCACCAATATCCACCTGGATCAATCCTCCCCCCTTAGGAAGAAATGGTCCCCATTGCGTTAAGTTCCTTCATGCGATGAGGAAATTTCTGTTGAACTTGGTCCCTGGTGAACAACTTTCCTTGGTGCAGGAGTTGGCCAGCTTTGAGAACCCGATACAGTTGGATCCTCTGTTGACGAGTGTTCTTAATTTACATGTCCATGATAAAATCTGTGGTGGCCTGTTCCATTCAGTCTGGGTTTAACTCTGTTGGTGTGAGTTGTTCTACAATGTCCGAAGTGTCCAGTAGAGGTGGGAAGTAAGGA
The DNA here is from genome assembly GCA_034641835.2 of Pinus albicaulis. Taxonomy (NCBI): domain Eukaryota; kingdom Viridiplantae; phylum Streptophyta; class Pinopsida; order Pinales; family Pinaceae; genus Pinus; species Pinus albicaulis. The sequence goes on along the minus strand of CM076570.1, from coordinate 303,511,774 downwards.
CGAAGGCAATCCACATTGAAGACTGGGTGCAGAACAAGGAATGGTGGAATACTAAGCTCAAAAGCATTGTTCCCTACAGCCTTGGTGATGGTGTACGGCCCGTATCGGAGCGGGCGAAGCTTGCGGTGAGGTCCAGTGAGGCGCTCCTTCTGCAAATGCAGCCATACTTTGTCGCCCACCTGGAAGTTGTGTGGCACCCGGTGTTGATCAGGGCGCTGCTTGTACTTCGCATTGGCTCTGTCCAATATATCATGAACCTATTGGCGGATGTGTTGAATGCGCTTGATGAAGCTACTTGCTTTGTCAACTTCAGACTGGACGTGCGCTGAATCGGCCTGAGCAGCTGCAAATGGCATGGCTATGTCAATGGGACATAGTGGCTGGAATCCCAAGCCCACCTGAAAGGGGCTATGGCCAATTGAACTATGGAGAGCCCGGTTATAACTATGTTTTACATAGGGGAGGCTCTCGTCCCATGTGCGTGGATGCTTTGAATTGTACATGCGCAGAATGTGTACAATCATTCTGTTGACGACCTCTGTCTGGCCATCTGTTTGGGGATGGAAAGCTGTGGACTTGGTGAGCTTGGTATCCAACATTGACCAGAGGTTGGACCAAAATGTGCCGAGGAACCTGATATCCTGATCTGATATGATAGACTGTGGGATCCCAAAGTGCACCTACACTCGTTCAAAGAAGAGTTTAGCAGTGGCTTCTGCTGTGATATTCTTCTTGCAGGCCGCCATAATGGCCATCTTCGAGAATCTGTCGACGACCACAAAAACACAGTCATTTCCCTGCTTAGTAGAAGGCAGGCCCGACATGTAATCCATGGAGATGGATTCCAAAGGTCGACTAGGGGTAGGTAGAGGAGTATATAGGCCTTGCTTCTTGATGGTCGGTTTGGCAATGGCACAAGCAGTGCAGGATCTGATGTGCTTCTCGACATCCTTTCGAAGGTTCGGCCAATAGAAATACTTCTGCAAGATTGCTACTGTTTTCTCGACCCCAAAATGCCCAACGACTCGACTGTAGTGTGCTTCCCATATCATCTTGGCACGCTCGCTTGAAGGAACACAAAGGTGTCCCAGGTGACATAAAAGTGCATCTTGGAGGTGAAAATTTGGAACTTGCGTGCCCCCCAAGAGTGCCTTGTAAGTGTAGCCGAATTCTGGGTCACTCTCATAGAGAAGCGGCCAATCAGAAGTCTCGTGCCCACAAGAGTTGAGCACGGTGGTGAGCGCCACGATCGGTGGTCGGCTGAGGCAGTCCGCAACATTATTGGTGCTACCCTTCTTGTACTTGATGTTCAAATGAAACTGTTGCAGATATGTGGACCACTTCTGATGGCGATCATTCTGCAACTTCCCTTGTGTCTGTATGAACTGCAGGGGCCGGTGGTCTGTGTGGATGATTGTTTCCTTCCCAAAATGTAATGCTTCCATTTTCGACAGGCTTGCACAATGGAATACATTTCTTTGTCATAGGTGGGATACTTGCGAATTGTCTCCAACAATGTCTCACTGTGATATGCCACTAGATGTCCCTGTTGAGTAAGAATTGCCCCAATAGCATAGTCAGAGGCATCTGTCTCGATCTCAAATGGTTGTTGCAAGTCTGGTAAGGTGAGCACTGGGGCAGAACAGAGGTGATTTTTCAATTCTTTGAATGCCTTCTGTTGAGGTTCCGACCAAAACAATTTTGCTCTCGCTCCTCCTTTGGTGACTTGACTTAAGGGCCAAGTGATATGAGAGAATCCCAACACGAATCTACGGTAGAAATTAGCAAGACCCAGAAAGCTGCGAAGCTCTGTTATAGTAGTCGGGGCTGGCCAATCCCGAATGACTTGGATCTTGGCCGGATCCACATGCACCCCCCTTTCATCAATAATGTATCCCAGATATTGAACCTGGGTCATGCCAAACGTGCACTTCTCCAAATTGGCACACAACTTGTGTTGCCGCAGTGTCTGGAGGACTTGTCGGATGTGATGAAGGTGCTCTTCCCAAGTCTTGCTGAAGATCAGAATGTCATCCAAGTACACCACTACGAATGAAGGCTGCGGGAGCATTCGTCAACCCGAAAGGCATGACCAGCCATTCAAAAAGGCCTTCCTTAGCTTTGAAGGCAGTCTTCCACACATCAGAGGGTTCAATTGGTACCTGGTGATACCCAGACTTCAGGTCGATCTTACTGAAATATTTTGCACCCTGGAGTTGGTCCAGAAGGTCATCAATCCGTGGGATTGGGTACCTATTCCGGACAGTGATCTTGTTCAGCGCCCGATAGTCAATACAGAGTCTCCACGTCCCATCCTTCTTCTGTACCAACACGATCGGGCTCCCACAGGGCGATGAACTTGGTCCGATGTGACCTTTCTGCAACAGCTCCGAACCGCTCTGGATTATCGTATCAGAACATCATAGATTCGTCCATTGGGAAGCAGACACCCGGGGTAAGGATCAATCTAGGCTTGGACTCCGACAGGCACGGGGAACCCCCGGAGGTCGTGGCCAAGGCCGGCTCCCTGGGGTGGATCATCATGAAAATGAATTTCCGGTTTGGGAAATGAGCTTACCGCATTGTTTTGCAGTAACCAAAGAGATAGCGGCAGGAGGTGGTACCTCTAGTATCCTGTACAACTTATTTCCCAAAGTAACAATAACAGTGCGAGGCCGAGACTCATACACAGCATGACGCTTCCACAAGTATGGTTGTCCTAATAATACATCAGAAACATCAATAGGAGCAACATCACATAATACCTCATCCGTGAAGGGCTTGATGTTATAGGGAAGGCGACACTGCTGGCTGACGCGGAGATCTCGTCCTTGGTGAAGCCACCCGATGGTGTATGGATGTGGGTGAGCTGTGGTCGGCAAGCCCAACCGCTTCACGGCGTCTGCTGAAATGAGGTTCTTTTGGCTCCCATTGTCGACAATGAACTGTACAGGGGAGCCCTTTACCCACATCCGGGAGTGGAAGAGACGTTCCTCCTCCTCTGGATCTTCCGGTTCCTCCTTCTGGACCTTTGTAGTGGCAACAGTGGCGTTGGGCTCCGCATCAATAATCTGTTTCCCTTTTTCATTCCCCTTTTCAGGTTCTGATTCAGAGTCGGAGCATGCATCTGACTCAGAAGCCCTCACCTCGGCTACTAGCGACTGCTTGGCCCGACACTCACTTGTGTTGTGAGTGGAGCTCTTATGGAACTCACACCACTTTCCCGTGTCCTTCTTTGGCTTTACGGTGTTGTTCTTGTCTTGTGGCTTTGACGAGTTGTCTTTAGCCGCCATGCTCTGTCCTTTGTTCTGCGGTTTGGAAGCACCTTTTCCTTGCTTTTGATTCGCAGATCCAAAGTCTCGCTTCTTTTTTTTGAATTTCTGCTCAATCTTGGCAGCATACCGGTATGCCGTACCAAGCGAGGAGATGTCGAGGAACTCCATTTCCTCCTGAATGTATCTGTGCAGACAACTGCGATACTTTAGCACCAAATATTTCTCTGAATCTTTGATACCCAACTTTGTGCGCAGGGTATGGAATAGATTCGTCAGCTCATGCACATCTTGATCCCTTTGTTGTCGCAGCGTGGTCCATTGTATGTACTTGTCCTCATAGCTCCCCACGGGATAGTACTGTTCCTTGACGGCGTCTCGAAAAGAATTCCAAGTTGGTACGGCCGAGAATAGAGAGGGTTCTGTCTGGTCCTTGTTCTCACAGTAGGTTTCCCACCAGTCCTTAACATGGGGGGTAGCTTTGAGGAGTGCAAAAATAATCTTCTCTCGGTCTGAAAAGTCATGAATAGAGAAATATCCTTCTAATAGATTCAACCATCTATCTACAGCATTTGCATCTATTTGACCCTCAAATATGGAATGTCAAAATTTACTTGTACCTTAAAGGGAGTCACAACTCCAGAGTGGCTACTGGATGCAGATGCGCCGCTGGTGGGCAGTCGTTGAAGGATCTGAGCAAAGTTATCCATCATCGCATTCCTTTGTTTTTCTAGGGCCTCCTCGAGCAGTATTTTGATAGGATCTCCTGCTCCCTCATCTTTCTTTTCGTCCCCCATGGGCATCCGTCGAGGTTTGTGAGGCTGATCTTGCAAGGGTTCCACCAGATCAAGCCCTAGCTCCTTATAGCCCGACCTCGTTGGGGACATGAAAAGAAGGATCGAGAAAAAGTAGACCACTCTGATACCAATGATCTAGATTTATGCAGGAATGCAACAGAATAAACACATAGCCATAAATACAGAGATGCAACAGAAATAACACTTCATTTCATTAATATCAAAGAACTAAAATTTGCTTACAGACAGAATGGAAATAAAACTAGCTAGGGCACTGGTAGCTATCTCTGAGAAGAGATTTGGCGGCTACATGCCTCTGAACTGCGTTACAATGAGGCTCGAGGGCCTATTTATTATTGAGAAACCATGGAGAACCCTAAACATCCCAAAAACCTAACTCTAGGAGATGAAGCGCCAAAACTATGGGCACCGTTTGGGTAAATTGGTGTTTCAACTTCCCAGGGACGTAACTTTGGCATACTATCTCCATTTGATGCACATGATACATCATTAGAAAGCTCTATGTGAGGACTACAACTTTCGAGACGAATTTGAAGATCAAATTCGTTGGTAAAATGATGCCCAAAAAACGTCGTTTAGGGCCTCAAAATGGCTCCGGAAGTTCAGGACCCGAAAAACTGCTAAAAATAGTAAGTTATGCCGAAACTGAAAAACTGAAAGAGATAATGGTGGGGGGCCAAGTGGAGTAGGTGGGTGGCCACCAATATCCACCTGGATCATGGTTATATTTGAATTTTTTTTGTTCTTGCATAAATATGGATCAGTGGTATCAAAGCATTCTTCTTTTCCTCGATACTTCTTTACATGTCTGCAATGAGGTCAAGGCATAAGGAGTTAGGGCTCAATCTGGTTGAACCTTTGCAAGATCAACCTCACAAACCCTGACGACGACCCATGGGGGATGAAAAGAAAGAGAAGGGAGCTAGATATCTTATCAAAATAATGCTCGAGTAGGCCCTTGAAAAATAGAGGAGCGCGATGATGGATAACTTTGCCTAGATCCTTCAACGACTGCCCACCGGCAGCGCATCTACATCCAAGAGCCACTCTAGAGGCACGAATCCCTTTAAGGTACAAGTATAATTTGACATTCCCATATTTTAGGGTCAAATAGATGCAGATTCCATAGATATATGGTTAAATCTATTAGACGGATATTTCTAAGTTCATGAATTTTCTGACCGGGAGAAGATTATTTTTGCACTCCTCACAGCTCCCCCCCATGTCAAGGACTAGTGGGAAACCTATTGTGAGAAAAGGGATGAGAAAAAACCCTCTTTTCTCATTCGTACCCAATTGGAATTGTTTATGAGATGCCATCAAGGAGAAATTCTATCCCATGGGGAGCTATGAGGACAAGTACATACAATTGACGATGCTGCGACAATAAGGGGATCAAGATGTGCATGAGCTGATGACTCTATTTCATACCCTGTGCACAAATTTTGGTATCAAATATTCATCGAAACATGTGTTGGTAAAGTATCAAAGTTGTCTACAAAGACTTATTCAGAAGGAAATGGAGGTCCTCGACATTGCATAGCTTGGTACGGCTTACCAGTATGCTACCAAGACTCAACAAAAAATTCAAACAAAAGAAGCAAGACTTTGGATCTGCAAATCAAAAGCAAGGGAAAGGGACCCCCAAACCATAGAACAAAGGAAAAATCCAAGGCATGGTAGCCGAAGATGACCTGCCAAAACCACAAGAAAAGAAAAACACCACGAAGCCAAATAAGGATATGACAGAGTGGTGTGAGTTCCATAAGAGCTCCAATCAGAGCACAAGTGAGTGTCATGTCAGTTATTCACTGGTGGCCGAGATAGGGGCTTCTAAATCAGATGCATGCTCTGACTTTGAATCAGAACTTGACAAGGGGAATGACAAAGGGAAATATATTATTGATGCAGAGCGGAACACCACTTGTTGGCTTGAGGGGTCCTGACCCAGGTTTGGAGGTTAAGGTTTGCCAACAAATCCCTATACTACTGGCCCTTTCGGCAGTGACCTTCTTTCGCAGGCCAAATTATCACTCGAAGCAGTCTGGGATGGTGTTGGAACCAGGTTTCTGCACCCGGAGAGAGAGAGTAGGTAATTCAAGGAAATCCACATCCGCAGCCTATCAGTTTCACACCAGATAGATCTACTTGCAGGGTTGTTAATATTATAACCACAATATAAAGAGCTATTATCATGAACGAAACTAGTTAATAACTATGCATCCATGTGCATATCAACAGTTATCAACACACATTATCATAACGCATCATCAATAGATTACAGTTATACCACAACACAAATGCTTTCACAACATAAACAAATAACACAACAGTATTTGTAACAAATCCCAACAGTTCACATCAACAGTAATACATCAGATCAGGTAACACAGAAATACTTTAACCATATATGTATATATTAGCATGCAAAACCCACTACAATCTGACACAACCTACGCACCCAGCTAGCAAGGTCTACACACAGAAGGACTCAGGATCTCCACACACATAGCGAGCAGGAGTCCTTACCCAGATGACCCTACAACAGATATAAAAATTCACACTTAGCATGAGACTTAATTCTTACCTACTTTAAGACTCAAAATGTTCATCAATTTATATCGACTTAGCCTATGCTTCCAATTGTCCACAAACCATGGTTTGTGGACTCTTGGTCTACCCTTGACCCATTACAATGCATTTGGGGCCTTAACCCACCTCAAAACCCCTGCGTTAGGCTAATTAAGACAAAAAATATACAAAATTGTACAAAATTCAAAGATTTTAGGGGACCCTGTATCAACTGTACCATAATACAACCTTGTGACTCATTCCAAGTCATTACGATGGTGGGGTCTCCACTTGCACCTGCAGCAATTTGATCGCCTCAACCAGTGGGGGTAGCATGCCTTCACTCTGAGAAGCAGTGTTCTAGGAAATATCCACCATTTTTTGTGAATTTGGTCCCTCGGTCACAACTTTGACACTCTCCAAAGTCTGGTTCAATTTTTTAACAAGGACATAAATATCGTCAGAGAGCTTTAGGGCCTCATCAGCCCATGGCTTAAGGTGGTCACTGAGAGTCTTCTTCTTCTGGAGAATCTCTTGATATCATCTCGAAGGGCATGGCTAGTTTGCAGTTGTGCCAACTGTTGATCAGGAATCAGAGTAAGTTTTGTAGCTTCCAGCTGATCGAACGCTTCTTCCTTCTGTCACAAGTCCTGGTTGATTTCAAGTAGGATCATGTCACATTGCACCTTGGTCCATAACTACATTGTTGTGTCCAGAAATTGGGCACCTTCAGCAATATTTTTTGTAATCACATTCATGGCCGCCATAACCAATGCAACTTGCTAGGCCCACACCTCCAGTGGTGTCTCTTGTTGTAACTTGGCCTGCAAGTCTAAGATCTATTGTTCCATCTCTATTTGACCCCCTAGATCTCGGTCCATTAGGCCCGTAATGCTACAACCAACCCTTCAATATTGGCTTGGGGGGTGGTAGAGGTTGGAATATCTTCAGAAACCTCCGCGTAGAGCTTACTAATGAGGTGTTCTAGCTCCATCTATTGCGTAGTGGTGAGGGTACACGCAACCTATACTTGAGAAACGTCATCATTATTTTCCTCAATTTTCTCTTGAGCTACACTGATTTGTTGGTGCACTCGATGGTCTCAGTGTTGAATTTATTTGAACAACAAGGTGTGGAATACCTGCAATGATTTATGCGACAACTAGGCTAGATCCAGCTGGACCTCTACACACGCCTGGACTTGTGCTCCCAAGTCGGGTGGACTTATCACGAGGGTTGTGCCTGGGAAGGAATAGAGGCGGCTTTCTACTATAGTAAGTGATGTGCTGCTAGTTGTTGAGGTCATTCGTACCTGAATCATATTTGTTTGCAACGTGTCCGTTTTCAACTGCAGGGCTCAGAATGTAGCCTGAAGTGTGTCAACTGCATATTTCTGCTTCTCCTCTAGAGCCAACCATTTTTCTTTTGCAGCCAAAGTAACTGCATCTACGATTTTCTTGAGGTCCCCTTCTGTCATTGTAACATTTTTGTCATGTTATATTCGTCGCAAGTGCTAATTCTTTCGTGGCCCTTTCGTTGGTTTACAAATTCGCTTTGTTCCACTGGGAGATTCAGCACCTCCTGTCTCCTGCCCTTCCATACTCAGATTCTATTGCAACCCCTTCTATGATGTTGCATCTGCACCCTTCTTGTACTACCCAGAAGCGAAGCCTTCTATGATGCGGCTCCTGCACTCTTCCCTGTGCTTGTACCCTGTTCCCCAGTTTCTTTGGTGAAGACCTATGGGGTGACCTTTGTAGTGCTCACTCCCTTCATGCCCTTTGTGCATGTTTTGAAGCCAACCTTCCACTTAGGAGGCCATTATATAATCAATAGGTCCATCTCTTTATCTTCAACCATATTGGGGAGAAAAATCCATGTTTAATCCTTGCGGATTTTGACTTGTATATTATGCATAGTTACCTATAGTGTGGCAATGATTTTATACTTATCATAGATGGTTGGTGACAGATGCGACCAGGAGTTGATAGTTTTCGCGAGCCCTGCCCACTTTGAAATACCACCTAGAATACTTGATTTTCCTCAATGTGCTACACATCCTTAGAGTCCCATAAGTTCGTATATCAATCCCCCTCACACATGTCTGGGGTGAGCTCTAGGAGGACCGATTCCTCAAGTGCTTCCTAGGCAAACAACGTGATGAGCAGCAGCAGCCAGGAATATAAAAATGTGCATCCCTGTTATTAATATTTCCAGACATTTTCCAGGAACTCATTGTAAAAGTATTGTGACCAATTAAAGTAGACCCCTTTCTCGCATCGATCTGCCAACTGAATCACATATGCGGGGATGGTGGCTACCTAGTATTTTTGCATCATCTTGCATGCCAACAACATGGTACCCAACTACGTACCGGGGTCACTGATGGATTTTATTATGAAGCCTCAAGTGGTCCGCTCCACATGGTAGGTTTTTCATACATGTTCAGCAGTCTCCCCCTCATAATTCTTACCAAAGTGCTCCAGAGGGTCTGGCCCTTCCATGGGAATACCACTAATGCGATGAATGAGCACATCATCAATGGGGATTGAAACTTAGATCCATAAGCAACCATCTGGATTAGGGAAAGAAACTAATGTACTAGACAGCCCGTGATATTGTAGTGGCCAAATTGTGGCATCCTCAATAGGTTTAAAAGCCAAGATCCTGCCACTCCATTTACCCAGCGCATGGGGAAAATATTTATCCCGTCATATTCTTCTATTCTTTCCAGATATAAATTGGGCACCAAATCGGGGAAGGCCTCCAAATTGGCCAAGTCATGATCATTGAATTTCACCTCATGAAGCCTGCCAAAGGGTTTTCCAATGATGCGGACCTCTCTCAGGGTCAGCGACATCTACAGGTAGGTGCACAGGCCATCAATATTCTTCGACGTGCGTGTGGAGGGCCTGCGGGGCCAAACAAAGGGTGGCAACCAATTGATTGGTTGGGCCACTTGGGAATTTTACTAAGCATATAAAGGTCGCGTTAGTAGTTTAAGTGAGCCCATTGGGGCCCCCCCCCCCTCTGGAGGATTTCACATTTCAAGGAGAAGTATAGGGCTTCACCCCAACTCACTTCACGGGTTTCCCCGATCGTTTCGCTTTTTATTTTCCTTTCTTATCTGCTTGGCTTGGTGTAGATATAACTTCCTTGACTTCTGGCTCGATTTCTACTATTTCCTTGAATTCTTGTTCCATCGAGGTCACTGTTTCTGAGGCTTCAGTGAGAAGAATGGCCATCATCTTAGCACAGCAGATGAACTATAGTTTGCTACTATCATAGGGTGTAGGCTGCTCAGAAATGAAAGGGATGCAATAGGCATAGAAACTCTTACAGCACAAACTTATCAAGGAAAAACACGCAAAGTACAAACTATTCAAGAGATACAAAACCCTTGTTTGATCTATCCTTCTCCTTTTATAGCCTTTGTGATCCACCAACAGTTGGATAAACCTCACCAGGAACTTACCATCAAGTAAATGATAAAAAATCTTCTAAAATCACCTCATTAAATGCTAGTTGCCTGCTCCGTTCAATGGTAAATTTTTTATTTTCACTCAATTTCACTGTTCCAATGGCTAGTTTTCGCACCTCCTGTGCACCCAGCACACCCCTCTACTCCCAATATGGATCCTGTGCGCCTAGTGCTCCCAACGTACCCCTTCCACTTCTAGCATAGCTTTGTGCTCTGAACATTCTCCTACACCTTCGGCACACCCCTCTGAGCTTCCAAACCTACGGTGGCTCCCTGTGCATATCATGGTACCTTCCATTCTTACTGTACTTGGTGGACGTACCCCACTTCATACGGCTACTCTAGCCATATAGTCATTTGATCCAATATGGTTTGAGCCTGCTACCATTGACATAGCCGGGTAGCATACTGCCACGCAAGGTGGCTAACCAAACAGCTCCACTGTCTGTGATTTCTTTAACTACATAGGGCCGTAGCCATTGTTGTCAGAACTTCCCTAGATTTTTTGCAAACTGGCTATGATACAGTGGGAGTAATTCAACCTTTGCAAAGGTGTTTTTTTTAATATGTCGATCATGCTATGCCTTATCCCGAGCCTTCTGAACCTGCTGATGGAAATTAGGAATCAAACGATCTTCCTCCAAAGCTACAAGCTCCGCTAAGTGCTCCTCCATGATATCGGGCTCTACCATATTTGTAAAGGTTATGATGTGCATGCTAGGAACAATGTATTCCATGGGCATAATGGCTTCCTTTCCATAAAATATCCTAAACAGTGTTTTATGTGTCAGCTTCTTACATGTTTTTCAGTAGGCCCAAAGAACAGATAGGATGCGCATGTCCCAGTCGCTACGATCGGCATTATTGACCTTAGTCAGTGCGTGCTCCAAGAATTTATTAAAAGCTTCGACCGCTCCATTTTCCCGGGGTTGATACATGGTTTTTTTCGTATGATGGATCCGAAATTCTTTCGTTAAGTGTTGTATTGTTTCATTAATGAAATGCGTACCTCTATCGCTCATCAAGATCTTCGGGCATCCAAATCTGGTCGGAATCTTCTCAAAGATGAAGTGCGCAGTAGTATATGTAGTGTAATCCTTCATCGCTTGTGCTTCGGCCCACCTGGTTACATAATACGTGGAAGTTATAATGTAATGCGCACGTGACTTCCTTTCAGGTGGGTTGATAGGTCCTACAAAATTGATGGCCCATTTTTCAAATGCTTGCAGGGCCATTTGTGGTTGAAGGGGTATTTCATCTCTCTGTGATGGCCTTCTTGTTCATTGGCATGTATCGCAGGCCTTACAAGAGTCATGAGAGTCACTATGCAGGGTGGGCCACCATAATCTAGCTCTCAAGATATTTTACGCCGTTGCTTTCCCTACATAGTGACCTCCAACTACGCCATTGTGGGCCTCTGCCAAGATAACATGCCATTTTTTGTTGCTCATTTCCATATCTTTTATGTTTAATTTTTAAAAATACAAAAAAATAGAAAATTTTCAAAATATATGTTAAAGTATAAAGATTCATATACTTTTGCATAAAAATGTAATATCTGTTGCATTAAAGTTTCAAGTTAATATTTTAAGCTTTCTGGAAGTGGGTCCCAATGCACAAGATTAAAAAGTGAGCATCTCATGGAGTGGGATCTGACGATTTATTAAACAGGGAATAAAAGTGTCAAGCCACGAGCACTTTTAGTGCTCGAGTTAATGAGGAGGGTGCCTCCGCAGTTGACCTTGTTGACTGTGGGGCCAATTGTTGGAAATATGATGCAAAATGTTGTCCTTGATGGCAACCCACTTGATGAAGATGATGGCAACATTCTTAATGAAGTTGTTCTTGATGCTTGATAAGTTTATTAATGATGTAAATCTCATGTTCTACAAGTAGTACAGAAGTTGCAGAAGAAAGAAATATCAGTATGTGCAAGAATAATGATGAAAAAGTTGTGTTACAAGGCAGACATGGGTTTGTCAAGGAGAAGGCGTGTATGCACGTGGAAAATTACGTGCCAAGTCGCGTATGATCAATTGCACTGCAAATGTGTAAAACCAGGGGTTACTACCATGGCATTTACCCATTGTATTGAGCGCTGGATTGTCGATGAGATCCCATCCAGGAATACCATCGGAAGTGATGTGGTTTTGGCTCATGGTATTGACAAAGGCTAAATCTATATAAGGGGAAGAAATTAATTGTGCAAAAGGTGGGCAATGAGTCCGGGTTTTGAATGAATACTTCTCTCTGAAGTATATCTAAATGGAAAGGGTAACAATTTGATGATAGATCTGAATCTATGATGCACCTGTGAAGAAAATGATGAAGAGGGATCTCTATATCTGAAATGTATATGTATCTTCTGGATCTATTCATGGAATGATTAGATCTGTGATCTGGCGAATTTGTGATGAAGTAAAGAATGAAGATCTGAGCTGTTTATATGTTCTGGAGAGCTACACTGCCCTAAAATTTCTGAAGATCTATATGCAGGTTTGTCAAGGAGAAAGCGCGTATATACGCAGCTTGAATTCAGCGAAAGCGCGTATGGGAATTGAAATCAGCTCTGAAATGCGTGCAAATGTATACACGGGTTGGTATTTGTGAAAGCACGTATATACGCAGGATCAGTTAATAAAAGGCGCGTATGAAAACTATGGTTTGCTGAAGTATATGGTATGAAATTTCTGATCTGTTCTGTTGTTTTACTGCTATCTGTCAATGATGATCTAGGTAGTTTGAATATTGATTATGCTGCTATAGAGGAAGTTGTTGGTTTGATGAAAGTTCCTTGAGCTTAATTGTATGGGTTGGATCCAGTATGAAAATTGATGAAACGTGGTCCATGGTGGTGCTGAGGGTTGTAGCCTTCAGTCAGGGGGTTGTAGCTCCCTTCCACGTGAGTCTGGTAAACGAGAGCAGGGGGTCGTAGCTCCCTTCCAGGAGAGGATGGTAAACAACAACAGGGGGTTGTAGCTCCCTTCCAGGAGAGGCTGGTAAACGAGAGAAGGTTGTAGCCTTCTGCAGGTGGGTGCCTGCATGCTGGTATGAGTCTGCGCCAGTACATGGTTGTAAGATGTTTTCTCTATAATAAAATATCAAGGCCGAGACAACGACAACGTGGTTTTCTCTCGACTCTGGGTTTCCACCTAAAATACTGGTGTTCATGTGTGTTGCTTATGTGTGATGGTTTATTCTGTTATTACTGCACATGCTTACTGTTAACTAAACATCTGATGAATGAATGATGCATAGACCTAAGTAAAGAAATAAATGCATAGTAATATCTCTGTGTATACGCGAGTTTTATGAAGGATATCCACGTGTATATGCTAGTTGGATTCAGCAAAGTAGCGTATGGGGTTTAGCGAATGGAAAAGTAAAAAGTTTTGGTTAAGTCCTAAATACTGATTCACCCCCCCCCCCTCTCAGTATTTTTCCCAACAATTGGTATCAGAGCAGGTCCTTCTACAGAAGCTTGATCGCTTGAAGGAGATCCGTCAAAATGGGAAGTCATGAAGGGGTAATGTCTATAAGGCCACCTCTATTCAATGGAAATAATTTGTTATTCTGGAAGATGCGAACAAAAGCATATCTGCAAAGTGTTGGTGCAGAAGTATGGGCAATCGTGGAAGGAGGTTATCAGTATCCGACAAGTATTCCTACTGATGCAGCAGAAAGGAAGAAATATGAAATCAATGCGAAAGCCGTCAATGTCTTATTAGGGAGTATGTCTGAATCAGAATTTGCTAAAGTGATGCAGCTAAATTCAGCAAAAGAAATATGGGACAAAATCATTCTGAGCTATGAAGGAGATACAAAGGTAAAAAGTGCAAAACTCCAAACTCTCAGAATTGAATATGAAAATTTAAGGATTCATAGTGACGAGAGTATTGCCAGTTTCTTTTTACGTCTAAATGATATTGTAAATCGTATGAGAAGTTTGGGTGAAACCATAACTGATACTACTCTGGTGGAAAAAGTCTTAAAATCTTTAACTTCAAAATTTGAGTCAAAAGTATCAGCTATTGAAGAAAGGCAAGATCTGCAAACTCTTACAAACTCTTACTATTGTTCAACTACATGGTATTCTGACTGCTTATGAAATGAGACAAGGAGGTCCCTCTCAAATCAAAGAAGCTGCTTTTAAGGCATGTGCAAAAGGAAAAGCAAAGGAAGTTGTCAAGGAATCAAATTATATATCAGAAGAAGAAGAAGCAAACTTTGTGAGAAGACTCCAACCAGGTACTGGAAGATTCAAAGGTAAGCTTCCCTTCAAATGTTTTCATTGTGGAAGAGTTGGTCATTATGCTACGAAATGTCCTTATAGAGAAAATCATGATAAAGGGAAACAATTTGTAAAGGGAAAGAGTTATTATGCAAATGAAGATAATAATGAAATGACAATTGAAGATGAAGAAGATTCTGACCAAGATCTGAAAGCACTCATGGCAAGGAAGCAAAAGAAGAAGGCTACTCAAAGAAAGAAGATACCTCAGAAAACATGTGCAGCAAAAAATGAAGAAGAGGAAACAGGTATGGATCGTTGTTCTTGTAATCCACTTTCTTGTGCATGCAATAATGAAGATCGTGAAAGTAACAGTATAAGTCTAGAAGAAAATCTCAAGATCAATGATGAAAGCAATGATTGGAATCAATTTCATAAGAGAGAATATATCTACAAAGATATGATCTCCAGAATGAATGAACAGAAACAAATACTGAATGGACAGATAGACAAGTATCAAAAGTTGTATGTTTATGCAACCAATCAAAGTGAAAGACTTGAAGCAGAAATCATCTCTCTCAAAGAAGATCTGGAAAAATCAAGTAAGAAGATAGAAGAACCCCTACCATTTGAAAAGGAAGGACTTGAAGTAGAAATCATCTCTCTCAAAGAAGATCTGGAGAAATCAAATAAGAAGAATGAAGAACTGCTACAAACTTGTGAAGAACAAGAAAATTGGTTGAAGGAAGAAATTTTAAAATTAAATGATCAAGTAGATGAAGGAAAAAGGGTCGAAGAAAGCATGAAGAAGCAATGCCAAAAATTGGAGGTTGAGGTAAACATTCTCAAAGGTAAATTAGAAGAAAAGGATAAACTCTTGAGGTTTCAAGATAGTACTAAGATTCTGGACAATATTCTTAGTAATCAAATATCTCTTGCTATTAAACTTGGTCTTGGTTTTCATGAAACTGTTAAAGGAGAATCTATTTCACAAGGAAGTGCTAAAGACTCAAAGGATATCAATGCAAAGCCTGAAGTGTTGAAAGAAGCAAAAGGTCAACCAACAATCATGAACTCTCAAAAGAGATCATTCCCTCCTTTGATCAATAATGTTGAATGCTTTAAATGTCATAACTATGGGTGTGTTGCATCCAGTTGCAGGAGAATATTGTTTCAGTCACAAACAAGTAGATTCTACACAGAAAGGTACTCAGGTGTCTTCAAGGGGTATTTTTTTTCATGTAGCAAGTATGGTCATAAAGTAGCTGATTGCAATAGAAGAAGGAATAGAAAAACACATTATGATCCGTATGCTTACTTTCCTGGACACGCAAGATGTTATGCTTGTAACAAGTATGGACATGTAGAAAAGGAATGCATGATGAATAGATCTGAGAAAGTGGACAATTTCCAGCACACAATTAGGAAGTTCAAGCAAAGTTGGAAAAAGAAGGAAGACCGGTCAGAAATGTAGGGAATATTGACCCTACTGCAGTCATCTTCTTCTAAAGCTTACTTCTCATAATGATTGCGGGAATGATGTGAGATACATTATAGATATTAGTAATGTATCATCACAGGGGGAGAAATGTATGATGATTCTCATTATTCTGGTTATATTTATTTCTGACAGAGCATCTGATGTGAAGAAGACAGGTACAGGTGGTACAACTTCAGGGGGAGATGAAGGAATGTGAATTTTTCAATGTTCCACTTTCCATATGCGGGTTCAGTGAACTAAATCCATGTATACACGCGAGTTACAGTGGAGACAGTCGCGTATGCACTTATGACAAGAAAATTTGTATGACAGCTAAAGATCAGGAGCATAGGTTCAGGGGGAGCATCAGTCTAACTATTAATGATTGTATTATTGGCACTATATCTAATTATCATTCATTTCTAAATGATGATGAAATGATACATGGTTTCTTATGATGAGATTATGAATGAGCCTTGTTTGCTTTTTGCTGAAGAGTATTCTTTGCTTTCACACATGGATGAGATAGAAGTCTTATGATTAGAGATAAGGACAAATCATGCAGAGATTGTTGCTGATGACTTGCTGTTGAAAGTGTTTAGGTTGCACAAGCTAAGGAGGAGCCTTGGTCATATGGAAAGGATGCTTGGATGTATAATTTTTAGGGGGAGCATTAGACTTGCTGAGTATAATGCATTGTTGGCATTATGATGGTTCTGAAACATGATCTCTTTTGAGGTCTTCTTGGTAGTGGTCATGAAAGGTCATATTTGTAATTTGACGAAAAGTTCATGATGAGATCTATGATGTAAATTTGTAATATTCAGTCATGTAAGGACTTTTTCATTTTGTAAACCTACTTGATTGGGTAATTGAGTCAAAATGTGTAAACCCACTTGGTTGGGAAGTTGAGTCAAAATGTGTAAACCCACTTGGTTGGGTACTTGAGTCTCTTATGTAAATCCAATTTTTTGGATATTTGATGTAAGTATGAGTCCTTGGTGATAGGAAGGTCATAGAGTCAAGTACTTCATTGGAAAATATGTTTTAACATTCATCATGAACTCAGGGGGAGCATGGTAACTTCAATATACATCAGTTCTACAATGCTGCATGAAGGGAAAAACCTTGTGTTGGTTTTGATCCGCCCCTTGCTCTTGATGTCAAAGGGGGAGAGTGACATGGCGTTTTAATAGGGGGAGAATATCATTATGCTTAATGTATCTGTCTGTTGTGATCAAACACCATCGTGGTTGCCATCAAGTCCAAAGGGGGAGATTGTTGGCAATATGATGCAAAATATTGTCCTTGATGGCAACCCACTTGATGAAGATGATGGCAACATACTTAATGAAGTTGTTCTTGATGCTTGATAAGTTTATTAATGATGTAAATCTGATGTTCTACAAGTAGTACAGAAGTTGCAGAAGAAATAAATATTAGTATGTGCAAGAATAATGATAAAAAAGATGTGTTACAAGGCATACGCGAGTTTTTCAAGGAGAAGGCACATATGCACGCGGAAAAGTACGTGCCAAGTCATGTATGATCAATTGCACTCTAAATGTGTAAAACTAGGGGTTACTACCATGGTATTGACCCATTGTATTGAGCGCTGGATTGTCTATGAGATCTCGTCCAGGAATACCATCGGAAGTGATGTGGTTTTGGCTCATGGTATTGACAAAGGCTAAATCTATATAAGGAGAAGTAATTAATTGTGCAAAAGGTGGGCAATGAGTCTGGGTTTTGAATGAATACTTCTCTCTGAAGTATATCTGAATGGAAAGGGTAACAGTTTGATGATAGATCTGAATCTATCATGCACTTGTGAAGAAAATGATGAAGAGGGATCTCTATATTTGAAATGTATATGTATCTTCTGGATATGTTCATGGAATGATTAGATCTGTGATCTGGAAAATTTGTGCTGAAGTAAAGAATGAAGATCTAAGTTGTTTATCTGTTCTGGAGAGATGGACTACCCTAAAATGTCTGAAGATCTATACGCAGGTTCGTCAAGGAGAAAGCGCATATATACGCGGCTTGAATTCAGCAAAAGCGTGTATGGGAATTGAAATAAGCTCTGAAATGCGTGTAGATGTATACGCGGGTTGGTATTTGTGAAAGCCTGTATATACGCAGGATCAGTGAATAAAATGCGCGTATGAAAACTAGGTTTGCTGAAGTATATGGTATGAAATGTCTGATCTATTTTGTTGTTTTACTGCTATCTATCAATGATGATCTGGGTAGTTCGAATATTGATTATGCTACTATAGAGCAAGTTGTTGGTTTGATGAAAGTTCCTTGAGCTTAATTGTATGGGTTGGATCCAGTATGAAAATAGATGAAATGTGGTCCATGGTGGTGCTGAAGGTTGTAGCCTTCAGTCAGGGGGTTGTAGCTCCCTTCCAGGTGAGGCTAGTAAACGAGAGCAGGGGGTCATAGCTCCCTTCTAGGAGAGGCTGGTAAACAAGAGCAGGGGGTTGTATCTCCATTCCAGGAGAGGCTGGTAAACGAGAGAAGGTTGTAGCCTTCTGCAGGTGGGTGCCTGCATGCTGGTATGAGTCTGTGCCAGTACATGGTTGTAAGATGTTTTCTCTATAATAAAATATTGAAGGCTGAGACAACGACAGCGGTGGTTTTTCCCGACTTGGGTTTCCACCTAAAATCCGGGTGTTCATGTGTGTTGCTTAAGTGTGATGGTTTATTCTGTTATTACTGCACATGCTTACTGTTAACTAAACATCTGATGAATGAATGATGCATAGACCTAAGTAAAGAAATAAATGCATAATAAGATCTCTGTGTATACGGGAGTTTTATTAAGGATATCCACGTGTATACGCTAGTTGGCTTCAGCAAAGTAGCGTATGGGTTTTAGTGAATGGAACAGTAAACATTATTGGTTAAGTCCTAAATACTAATTCACCCCCCCTCTCAGTATTTTTCCCAACGCCAATCCTAATGAAGAGACGAGATTCACTGCAGGGGCATCAACTCGATGAGCTCACTGTATCTTGAGACCTCCCGTAGTGACATATGCAGTCAGCTGGTGACAGAAGTGCTCCACGTCAGAGTACTTTGAACAATATTTTGGCGCGTCTCATCGACATTTAATTCTTGAGCTCGTACAACCTATTTAAGAAGGATTCTCACTTTTCTAAGGTTATTTTTGCTAGTTTGTGTTTGAAATTGTGTTTGCATTGTGTCTTCCTCTATTGTCTGCTACCTTGTCAATTATCTGTCACCCTAAGCTAAACTATGGCCAAGCATCTATCCCATGCAGGTTGTTCCAAATACATTCCTCTCATGGACATTGAGAGGGACATCTAGGATATTGTCTGTTACCTAGACCACCTTTCTTTTTATCAACAGGTTTTCCTAAACGATAAATCTTCTCCAATTTACATCAACATGGTTAAAACTAGTGTGTTGTCTGCATGTATCCCAAAAACACACCTTTTTCTTGAATTGGCTAGTGCCTGTTATGTACCCTGGAAAATGTTATGTAATGAATTGTCAAGGGGAAAATTTTCTACAAGTCTCAGCCCAATTAATTCATCAACCTTTTTGTTAACCTCAGTTAGATTCGTATGTCCAATTTACTAATGATTCCTTGATGGCGCATTATGATAGTCTTGCAGGTCAATATTTTAACCATTTTATCCTTTTTCAGAAGCCAGATACACAACATTTTACACCTGATAATAAATAATTTCCCATCGAGGTTTTTGACATAGAAGTCATAACAGTGCTAAGGTGAATTGCAAATATTTTGGGAAAGGATGATGACAATGAAGTGGACAAATCAGTTTTGGGAATGTTCACCTTGATGATGAAGTGAGGAGTGGTGTTGGATATTCCATCTTATTGGAAAGAAGCTATCAACTCTCAGCTCATGATATTATCACTGATGGGTTCATTCAGGTTTCCTTCTCTGGTTATTCACCTCTTTTTATATCAAACTATATAAGAATTCATGCATCTCGGGTTAAATATAATGGATATGAATAAGAAGATGTAGATAGTAGTATTCTGGATAGACATAGTGAGGAAAGAACAGAATGATGGTGGTTTCTTTGATTTTTCTAGTCATTTCATGTCTACTGGATATAATATTTTGAATGGAATTACTCCCCCCTTCTTTCTACCAAAATCTCAAAAGTTCTTGCAGTTGGGTACAAAATGTAAGTTTGGTGATTGGTTTGTTTTTTAAGACTATTATGAAATTAGGCTTTATGGAGCTAGTGTAGAACCTTATAGGGTTCTTGTATTTGTGCCTATGAGATTATTTTCTTTGGAGTTCATTAGGAAAATTTTAAACGTGGATGAAATAAATTTTGTGCCTACGAAGAAAGGTCATATGTTTAAGTTGCCAATGATTGTTTGTGCTTTTATTGTTAATTTGAGACAAGCAATTTATGAATCCTCTAAGATGTTAGATGAAATACACCTACTGTTAGGAGATAAGTGGGCTTATGACCCTCACAATGTGATTTCTAATAGGATAATTGAAAATTGGTATTCAACATTCATTCATGAAAGTAGACCTCATATAGAAAAAATAGCAAGTAAAGGTTTTGTAGTTTCAGTAAGCTCAAATGTATAGACTCCAATTATATTAGAGAAGTCAAATAAAAGAGGTAAAGAAGTAGTGATTGATTCAGATAATGAAGAATAGAGGATTGAAAAGAGAACAAAGCTTAGTGAGGATTTCGTAGATGCTCAAATTGGTTTTTCATTACAATTGGAAGATGATAAAAATGTTGTTGCTTCACCAAGAAGACATGAAAGCACTCAGGAAAAAGTTCCCTTAATT
Source organism: Pinus albicaulis (assembly GCA_034641835.2). NCBI lineage: Eukaryota > Viridiplantae > Streptophyta > Pinopsida > Pinales > Pinaceae > Pinus > Pinus albicaulis. The sequence continues at coordinate 303,491,096 of CM076570.1, read as the reverse complement.
AAACAAATGTTTGCCCAGATTGCAGAAAGAAATCAGAATATGAAGGCAAGCATGGAGGCACAACTTGAGTACCAAATAACCCCAGATAAAACAAGACTTTTAACTACAATGGATCTTTAAAAGGATCAATTTAAGATTGCTCTTTCACATCCCTCTGATATTTCTATTGGTTCATCTAATAATTTCAACATTGTGAATCTAACTGTAGATGTGAAGAAAATTCCAATGCTTGACAAAGTAAATATACATATGCAAATAGGTCAACTAATTGTAAATTACCTAACCAAAACAAATGAAATGGCACTCAAGGCTTAAAATATGCTTGGAAAAGTGATCAAGCAATTGAATTTAGAGAAAGAAAATTCCAGGGCTTTGAAAATCCAGGATGAAGAACTCAAAAAGATTATTGTGAAGATTGGGGTAGATCCCAATGACAGGTTTGTTGTATAGAAGCTTCTGCAAAGTGATGAATCAGAAATCTCAGTGCTAAAGAAAAACTTGAGGTTTCCTATAGGAGAACTCTCCATGGAAGTAGAGGTCGTAGAGGTTGAAAATGAGAAAGAAAAAATTCTTCAACAACTTTTGCAAAAGGAAGAATAAATCAGCAAACTAAAGAAAACTGAATTTTCATTGCAGAATAACATTGAATCTCATACTGGTATTTTTGTTTTTCCATATGGTAATGAAGATCCATTAGCACAAATATCTCAATTAACCACTAAATTGTAGATGGTAGAGAGAGATCAAAAAAAGTAACAAGATGATTTGGGAACAACAATAAATATCATAAAAGCCATATAGGGGGGAGTCAATAAATACAAAATGGACTGCTAGACTGTTGATGTTGAGATTAAAAAACTCAAAGAAAAAATGAAGGGAAATATATCCTTAATATAGGCTAAGGATATCATCTTGAATGATATCATTGCATAAATGAAAACAATCTGGGGTTTTCTAACTGTTGTTGCAGAAGAAAAAATTTGTATCAAGGAGTTTGAATAACAAGTCATGATAGAGAAGTAAAAGACCATTAATAGGGCCATTTGGGCAAGAAAGTGCATTGATTTCATTGATTCCGAAACAGATCAAGAGTTGGAAGAAAATGAAATTAAATACAGGATTTTATATGTTGTGGAAATTAATAAGATGATTGTCAAAAATGATTGCAGGAAGTCTACAAAAAATAAGTTGATTGAGCTTAAGGACGCAGTGAACCAGTTTCATAATTTATTTGATAAAATAGCAAGAGTAGGTTTGCCATCATGTTGGGGTCTTGGAGGTATTATTTTATCATGGAATTCTTATGAACCCTTCCTGGTGTTGGAAAAAAGTAAGGTAGACAATACTCATGAAAAGACTCAGATTCTTGAAGGAGAAAAAATGATCAATTTCCTTCAAAGAAATTTTCAGTTATTGTGGTTAGCAAAGAGTTTATTTGCAAAGAGGCCATGATTTAACAGAATCACTACTTTTAGATTAGAATATCATAAGCTGGTCCATTCACCTAAGAATAATATTGAGATATGGAAGAAATGCAGAGCCTGGATGTCAGATTTACCAAAGGACCCCTCGACTTCAAAGAAGGATAAACCAGCCCAGTCAAGGAAATGCAACAACATCATCATCAATTCACATTCAACAAATAGATTAGGATTTATATTTTATTTTATTTTCCTCTTTTTAAGAGAATGTAATTGTAATAAGACATTTTGATGACATGTAATAGGAATTTGACGAAGTCCTAATTAGTTGAAGCAATTAGGATTAGTTCCAGCAGTTACAAATTTATTTCTATTGTATTTAAAGAGAAAAACAAGAAAGGAAAAGGTTCTGAGTTTTTGACCTTCAGATTGCAGTTTTTTTACTTAGATTTCAAATGATTAATGAATGAAAAGAAAGATTCTAGCATTTGTTGATAACAATTTTTCTCCCAGTTTACATTATGTGTTTTCTGTCTTTGAATAAAATGAAGTAATGATGTTGCACATCTTTTTTTACTTCTGTGAATATGAGTTAAAATCCTTAATAGGCGCTCCTTCATTTTAACTATTCCTTGTCTTATAATTCTTTTGAATTTTGATGTGATATATTATGTACATCAGCATATCAATTTGGGCTTCTTTCCTTCATGCTCTTATGATCATTCCATTCTATATCAACAAATAATAGCATTGTGGGACATTCGTTGTATTTTATCTTTGAGGGTTTAATGATAATCATATGAAGGTGATTAAACAAAGACCAATATTTCTGTGACACATTTATATAAATGTATTAACCACTGATTCCTTACCACAACCAAGGGATTGTATCTTAAGGTACAACACCATTCATGCTCCAAAATGTAACTTCATAGAACTTCATCAGCTCTTATCTTATATAGATGATCTACAATGATGGTAAAATTTGCAACGCGGGTTACCAACTCTTTCTTCTGTTGTATCGAATACTCTACAGGTGCTATGCCTCTAGCCAGAAATTGAATGATGTTGGCATAATATGTGCATCCACTACCTTAATAGCAAACAACTGTGCATCACGAAATCTATCCTCCAAGTTGGTTGGCTCTTCCCCATTCTCAATTCGAGACAAGTGATCCGACCCAACATTCAACTTCCAGAGCTTGACAATGATCTCAAAGTCATATTCCTGGATCAAAATTATCCATCGGCATATTCCCCCCCCCCCCCCAACACAAGCTTATTCACAAGGTACTTCAAAGCCGAATGATCTGTAAACATTTTGAAGTGTCCTCCTAATAGATTGTTTTGATACTTTTGTAATGCATAGACCATAGGCAAGCCCTCTCGTTCTGCGGTAGACTAATTGTGCTCTGCACCAGAGTGTTTCGTACTAGAAAATGCAACCATGTGATCAATGTCGCCATCTCCAGGCTGCATAAGAACTACTCCTAGGGCAATTCCTGATGCATCTACATGAACATGGAATTCCTTCACCTGGTCATGAAATATGAGGATAGGAAGAGAGACCATCTTCTCTTTGAGTAGCTCGAAGCTTTTCTGACATTCGTCATCCAAAAAAAAATGAAACATCCTTCATAAGAATTTTTTGCATTAGCATTGTGATCAGCGCATATCCTTGAATAAATTTCCTGTAGTAGCATGTATGTCCAAGGATCGAACGCAATTGTTTCTTAGTTGTAGGTACTACTAGATTTATGATAATTGCGACATTCGTAGGGTCAACCATCAACCCCTGTCAGAAAACTATTTTTCCAAGCAAGATTCATAAGGGTATGCAGAATATGTACTTTTGATATTCAAGGAAATATGGTGTTTTCTGCAGGCATCCAACATCATGTGCAGGTTTGAAATGTGCTTCTTCACTAAGCCAAAGACTGTCCAATCATCAAAATAAACCTCCAAAAATTTGTGTATGAACTCCTTGAACACTGCGACTACTACTCGTGGAAAGATAGCAGGGGCATTCTTGAGTCCAAACAACATGACTGTATACTAGAAGGATCCCCATTCAGTGGCGAATATATTCTTGATGTGTTCTTTAGGTCTGACTCTAATTTGATGGTACCCTGAGAACCCGTCAGTGAATGAGTACACTACCTACCATCCTACGCTATCAAGGATTTCATCTTAGAACGGTGTGGGAAAAGGATCATGCATGCATACATCATTCAATTTCGAAAAGTCTGCACAGATTCATATTCCCCCCTTCGTCTTTTCTCCTGAACCACCATCGGACTTACTTAGTCTAATTGTTTGACTGGTTCGATAATACCTACGGTAGGCATTTTATCGATTTATTCCTTAACCTTTTGCTTGTGCTTAGGATTCAATCGATAAGGGCGCTTCTTCATAGGATGCACATTTGGTTTTAACGTGATGCGCATGACCCTTAGGTCCCTGTGATCCCCTTAAGCTCTGAAAACTTCATTGGGAATAAGTCCTGAGATTTAGTGAGAAGTTCTGCAACTTTTCCTACTGTATCATCATCCCAATAATCCCCAATTTTAGAAAAATTAGACTGCTCTTCTATACCGATGTTGACTTCTCGCAGCTTCAAGGGCTTTGTAACATCAATATTTTGTAGTGGTGATCTAGCAACTGCATGCTCTCGTTCTGATTTCAGGATGGAGACATTGCGTGGATCTTCATCGCATTCTTCTATTTCTATATTGCGGCAGTTGACAATATCCTGCATCTGCATTTCCCATGTTGGTACCCCAAATGGTGTGTAAGGGTGTGATTCATTAAATATTAATTTATCTATATCCTGCAGAGCGTCATCAAGCGTCTCCATTCCCCCTACTAACACAAATCTCCCCAAAAATTCTTCCTTTAATGTTCCCCAGTGGTAGGTGTGCTAATGTAGCTATGCGTCTAAGCACCGTGAAGTGGGAATTATTCCCAAGGCATGAATAGACAAGTGAACCCATTCTTCTGTAGTTCGCTCACACCAATTTTCCATCCAAGCGAAAAATGCTCACGCAAGTCTGCTTGGCCAAGGAATGTCTTTACACGAAAGTGGACGAGAGGTTCGAATCACAAGATCATCATATCCTGACACTCTTCCCAATCCTGGAACGCCCCCTTATGCATGTCCCACCACCTCGCAGGTGTTGCACGCATGGCTAGATTAAGAGCCCATAACCTTCGCTCTCTCAGAACCTCAGCCTCAAATGTTCATGAAAACTCCTTAATACTACTAGAACCATAAAAGAAGGGTAATTCTCTTACCTCTGAGGAGATACATCGAAAATCCTTTGTGATCCTAAGGCAGCGCAGCAGAGATACATCATGTAACCGGTTCTGCCAGTTTTCCATCTCCCCGTCGGAGTCAGAAGAACATTCCTTGTCCTTTTCCTAGCAAAGTACACCATCCACTGTGGGATTGATCCAATATTCATCCCACGCAGTTAACCTATAGATGTGTTCTACATCATCTTCTTCGTGCACTTGCTCCATATACCATTCTCCTTCCGCTGGGTCTAATGGTACTATCACCTTCGTACCTTCATTTTCAAACACCATGCTTCTCTTCTTCAAATTGATAATACCTTCCATATCTATGGCCCAGTCCAATCCTAGGAGCGTAGGATAGGTATCCACATCTTCTACAATCTGAACCACCTCAAAATCAACTCGGACCTTAACTCCTGCGATATCTACCACGATTTTTGAAAACCTTCCCAAAGGTATGATCTTCTGTTGATTGGTCATCTACAACTGGATACTGAACCATTCCAACTTAGGTTCTCCCATTTTCTACCAAGTTTACTTGGGCCGTATGCTCGCATCTTATCCCAGGTCCAAAATAACCTGATCCATGTCATAATCACCAATTTACGCTGTTAGCTGCATTTCCCTATGAGTTTGTTTCTTATGTTTGTACAGTTTGTGAACATCCTTAAATTCCACAGGTGGATTAGTTCTTTCTACGCAACTATATATTAGTACTTGGAGGTTTTCTATGGCCCGTTGGTTGCACATCAACTTCATACACACCTACAAAAATGGTTTGACCTCGTCCTCTGCTTTGAGGTCTGTGGGGACTTGAGAAGTAGATGCCTCAACCTTAAAAAAGTCTTGTCGGGATGTGAAAAAGGTTTCCTTTTCCTTCTATAGGTCCAACCCTTCTTGTTCGATGGTTTCTTTCCAGATAAGAGGCTCAACCAAAGCTTTTTCTTCAGCTCCCTTGTGGTCATGCCATTGCATGTTATGACATAATGCTTGGTCCTTTGTCTCAAGGTTTTGCCTTCACCCTTTGTACATTCTGCGTAGGCGTCTCCTACTTTTCCTACATTTTAGCGATCAAAATTGGGCATTCTTAAATCACATGGTCTAGATTTCTACAATATATGCACGATTGTCTTCCAACATTTGGACAGTCCCTCACAAAGTGTCCTACCTCTCCGCAGTTATAGCAGATCAGTTTTCCACTTCCCCTACCTATGCTTCCACCTCGGCCCCCTCCTTCACCCCTTGCTGGGAAACCACCTATGCCTGAGGGTGCTCTTGGTTAAGAAGGGTCTGATTTTACCCTATATAGGTTTCCTCGGTCTATCATCATATTGCAAGCTTGATAGTTCTGCTCGTCATGTCCTACTAGTTGGAAAAACCTACACCATTGTTGCTTTAGTTCTGGGACATACGCACCTAGACAGGGGCAATGGTTAGTATCATGTAATCCATCTATGCGACAATCATCGCACAAAAATGGAGGTCCACTTGGTCCTAGGCACAATGGACTGGGTCCCCCCACCTATAGTTAGTCTACCAGCACTGGGCACTAATCCTTGGTATGCCTAGATACCTTACATAATATGCACCATACATCTGGGCTAGCTTCTTTCCCTCATTCGTTTCGTAGGTTCTGGATCTCCATCTGCACCAACCCCAACTACTCTTGGATTTTTTGTACTCCCAATTAGGTATCGTCTCTCAGCATAGCTTCCAACGTCATAGCGATCTCAAAAGATTTTTCCTTTGATTCAATGGCTTGTTGAACCATAGGTACGTGCAGTTGAGGTAGTAACATAGCAATAAACCATTCCTTGTGCTGTATGTCATCATACAGAAATTCCCCTTCTATGATTACCTTCTTCAGTCACTGGTCAGCTTCCCATATAGACTCAGAGGGTCCTTACTTGAAATATTTTAGATCATTCACTATCTGAGAGTACGATTTAGGCTTCCAAAACTGATGTTTTAGGGCCTTCTTAACTTCTTGAATGGTCGCATTCACATGCTGAGCTACCTATCCCATACACCAGTCCAGGGATCTTCCTTCAAATGAAAGGGACAATTGTACCCTTTTCACAGCATCATTGGCCACATTTTGTGCAATCCATAATGACTCTGCGACAAACCAAAGCCGATCCATGTCTTCATCCCCTACACCCTTAAAGGTAGGTATCTTCATGTGCGAGACAATCTCGTCTTCCAGTGGTGGAGGTACAGGTGAGTTCCTACCCCTATGCAGATTTGAAGGTGGTGTATTTGGAGGGCTATGCACAACCGAATCCTTTACTGGATTGTAGACATATATATTTCCTTATTTATTGGCTCTATAGTATTTTCCACTCTGCGTTGTACCCTCACTCTGATTGGAGCTCATTCACTTTGTATGGCTGCACAGAATGCTCTTTTCACACAATAATATCTTAATCAGTAATGGTAAGGTTTTCAAAAACTTACCCCAGAAACCCTTGAAGAACCCCCGTTCTACCTCGAAATAGGACACAAATTGATCGATCACAAATTTCGTCAAAAATCCTCCCAGCATGCTATCCACCTAGTGATCTACCATACGAGTGATGGTATTATCAGTCCTTTCTAACTGCTAGATCAACTCTAGAGTCCACTACGTGACCCATTTTTCCTTCCAACACGTTTGGAAATCTACGATCCTTGCAAGCCACTCATGAAGCTCGGTTGCGAATGTCACAAAGAAAATTTCGTAGACCTCTATGAAGATGTACTTATTTTTCCAATTCTCTGTCAGCTTCGTGTTGCAATTTTCTTTCACCACAAATTCCTAAACCTATTGTTCAAACCACTCTTTGATTTATTTCTTCTCAGGTCTCTAATTTTATTTTGGCATTACCCTCTCCCTCTCTCAAAATTCTCCCGGTCCTGGAAACAAAACCATTTGTTGGCTCAAGGGGTCCTGACCAAGGGGTCCTCCCATTCTACTGGCCCTTTTGGCAGTGACCTTCTTTCATAGGCCAAAATTTCACCCAAAACAGTATGGGAGGGTGTTGGAACTAGGTTTCCACACCCAGAGGAAGAGAGTAGGTAAGTCAAGTAGATCCATGTCAAGTAGAACCGTTTGTTGGCTCAAGGGGTCCTGACCTAGGTTGAGAGGTTAAGGTTTGCCAACAAAGCCCTATACTACTGGCCCTTTCGGTAGTGACCTTCTTGCATACGCCAAAGTTTCACCCAAAGCAGTATGGGAGGGTGCTAGAACTAGGTTTCCGCACCTAGAGAAAGAGAGTAGGTAAGTCAAGTAGATCCACATACGCAACCTATCAGGTTCGCATCAGACAGATCTATTTGCAGGGTTTTTAATAGTATAATCATGATATACAGAGTTATTATCATGCAGGGATATAGTTAATAACTATTCATCCATGTGCGTATCAGCACAAATTATCATAACACATCATCAACAGATCACAATTATACCATAGCACAGATAGATTCATAGCATAAACATATAACACAACAGTATTTGTAACAGATCCCAAAAGTTCGCATCAATAGTAATACATCAAATTTGATAACACAAAAATACTTTAACCAAATCCGCATATATTAGCATCCAAAACCCACAACAATCCGACACAGCCAGTGCACATAGCCAATAGGGTCTACACGCAGCAGGACTGAGGATATTCACGCACACAAAAAGCATGAATCTTTACCCAAACGACCCTACAATACATCTAACAATTCACACTTAGCATCAGAATTAATTCTTTGCTACTTTAAGACTCAAAATGTTCATCTATTTATATCGAATTAGCCTACACTTCCAATGGTCTGAAAACCATGGTTTACGGACTCTTGGCCTACCCTTGACCCATTATAGTGCATTCGGGGCTTTGACAAACCCAAAAACCCCTGCGTTATGCTAATTAGGACCAGAAAAAATACAAAATTGTACAAAATTCGCAGCTTTTAGGGGACCCTGTTCCAACACCACTGTTTCCACTACAAATATCGAAAAGGAGGAAGTGGAATATCTAGAGGAGGAGGAGCATCTCTTCCACTCCTAGATGTGGGTAAATGGTTCCCCACTACAGTTCATTATAAAAAATGGGAGCTAGAAGAATCTCATTTCAGTAGACACCATGAAGTAGTTGGGCTTGCCGACCACAACAGACCCTGAACCATACACCATTGAGTGGCCTCACCATGGACGGGATCTCCGTGTTAGCCAACAGTGCCACCTTCCCTATAGAATCAAGCACTTCACCTTGTTATTGCTACTTTGGTAAATAATTTGTACAGGATACTAGAGGTACCACCACTTGCCACTATCTCTTCGGTTACTGCAAAACAATGTAGTAAGCTCATTTACCAAACTAGGATTTTTTTTTCCCTAATGATCCACCCCCAGGCACGAAGAAGACTGTGGCCACAATCTCCAGACAGGGCTCCTCTACACGAAAAAAAAAAATGGACAAGGTTGTGGAGGAGTACGGGGACATATTCACCTCACCCATAGGGGTTCCTCTGCACTGTCAGGTCAAGCACACCATTGATCTGACCCCAGGTGCACCGCTACCCAATGGAATGATCTATAGACACTCTATTATAGAGAAATATGGAATTAAGAGGTAGATTTAGGAGCTACTGCAGAAAGGTCATATTCGTCCAATTTCATCACCCTATGGGAGCCCGATCGTGTTAGTATAGAAGAAGGATGGGACTTGGAGAAACTATCGGGCGCTGAACAAGATCACTGTCTAGAATAGGTACCCAATCCCATGGATTGATGACCTCCTATACCAACTAAAAGGGGTAAAATATTTCAGCAAGATCTACTTAAAGTTTGGCTATCACCAGGTACCAATCTAACCCTCTGATGTGGGGAAGACAAATTTCAAAGCTAAGGAGGGACTTTTCGAATGGTTGGTCATGCCTTTCGGGTTGAAAAAAGCTCCCACAACCTTCATGAGGTTGATGGACGACATCTTGCAGCCATTCACCAACTCATTTTTAGTGGTGTAATTGGATGACATTCTGATCTTAAGCTAGAATTAGGAAGAGCACCTCCACCACATCCAACAAGTCCTCCAAACACTGTGGCAACACAAGTTGTGGGCCAATTTGGAGAAGTGCACTTTTGGCATGACCCAAGCTCAATATCTGGGATACATTATTGATGAAAGGGGGATACATTTGGATCTTAACAAGATCTAAGTCATTTGGGATTGGCCAGCCCCAACCCCTCTAACAAATCTTTGCAAATTTCTAGGTCTTGCTAATTTCTACCATCATTTTGTGCTGGTATTCTCTCATACCACTTGGCCCTTGAGTCAAGTCACCAAGGGAGGAGCGAAAGATAATTTCTTTTAGTCGGAATCTCAAAAGAAGGTGTTTGTAGAATTGAAACATTGCCTATGTTTTTCCCCAGTACTCAAATTACTAGACTTTCAACAACCATTTGAGATCGAGACAGATGCCTCTGACTATGCTATTGGGGTAGTTCTTACTCAACAGGGGAATCTAGTGGCATATTACAGTGAGACATTGTCTAGCATAGTTCGTAAGTATCCCAATTATGAAAATGAAATGTATTCCATTGTGCAAGCTTGTTGATAATGGAAGCATTACATTCTCGGGAAGGAAACAATCATCCACATAGACCACTGACCCCTGCTGATCCAAAATTGACTCAGTTTTTCTTGCAGATCAAATTCTTTAAATGTAGCTGAAAATAGGACCAAGTTGAACTACTTGTCAACAAGATTCCAATGGTGCAAACGATGCATAAAACCGAGTTCATATGACAAAGTTCTGGTCAGTCAAAGTTTATGGAAAACTATGGAAAAAGGGAAAAAATTCAATGGTCAATGTCAACAGTCAACGGTCAGATGACGCTAGCTGGACATGTGTCATCCTGGGAACATGCCACCTATCTATAATTATGTTAAGAGGATCAGTGACGTGTCAGAATGTGATTGGTTGGAATGGGACAATCTGGGGATGACACGTGGTAGCCAAAAATTTTCCCAATTTGGCCTCATTTCCAATTTTTTTGTGGTCAAGGAGGATCGAACCCCTGACCTCTGGGATTCCTAAGTTTTCACCAGAGAATGCTACCAGAAAGCCAACATAGCAATTGAGATTTTAATGTTGAGATATTTTTTTAAATGTAATTGGAATTGCACCAGTAAAGAGCCAGAAGGTCTGGGTCAACCCCACGACTGCTAGAGTCATTAATGGTTGAAGCCTACTTTTTTATTTGTAACCACATATATCTATAATATATATTTTTATCATATATATCAAAATAAATAATATATCAATGTAACAAAACCACACATATAATATAAATGCACGCTATGTATAGTTTGGTAATAGATGGGATACGGATACAAACATTATCACAAGGTCTAATACCGTGCGGAGGTTCAATGGAAGGTCGGGTGGTCGTTTCGACCCGCCAACCTCCAAAACCATATACACAACGTTTTAACACATGAGCGCTAAACCAATCATGCTACATAGTGGTGCTTGTAATACAAGCCACCGAAACCTGTTTTATGCATTTGTATAAGCCGAACCAATGAAACCACCAGCATATAGTCTGAGGTCATATTGTAGTAGAGAAAGTGGTTATTTTATGCAGGGAAAGTGGTTTTGTGTAGGGTAGAGGTGGTTTTTTATTCTCCAAGGGGTCTAGACGTCACAGTGGCGAAATCTAGGCAATTTTATACTCATTTTGACTGAATTTTCGAGATGGTTGCAATGGTGAAGTCCATTTTCTCATTTGAGTCTCTGTTATTTAGCTCATAATAGTAAAATCATTTTGAAGAAAAAATAAAGCAGTCAGCATTGGAAGCTAAGGACCTGGAGACATATCTAGGAAGTCTGGTGAGCTTCGTTATTAAATTCTTGCTATGTTAATGTGTTTTCATTTTCATAAGTTTTTTAAGTTATTCAAAATATTTTCAATCTATTGCAATAAGTAACATACATTTCTCACATACACGTCAATAATACCTTTTTCATAAATATATATTACCTGAAGTTCATACAGACACAAGGGAAGTTGCATAATGATCGCCATCAGAAGTGGTCCACATATCTGCAACAATTTCATTTCAACATCAAGTACAAGAAGGGTAGCACCAATAATGTTGCAGAGTGCCTCAACCAATGAATTATTGTGGCACTAACCACTGTTCTCAACTCTTGTGGGCACAAGACTTCTAATTGGATGCTTCTCTACAAGAGCAATCCAGAATTTGACCACACATACAAGGCACTCTTGGGGGGTACACAAGTTCCAAATTTTAACCTCCAAGATGCAATGCTATGTCACCTGGGACACCTTTGTGTTCCTTCAAGCAAGTGTACTAAGATGATATGGCATACACACTACAGTCGATTCACTCATCATTTCGAGGTTGAGAAAATAGTGGCAGTACAACAGAAGTATTTATATTGTTTGAACCTTCGATAGATGTTAGGAAGTACATAAGATCCTACACTGGTTGTGCCATTGCCAAACCGACCATCAAGAATAAATGCCTCTATACTCCACTACCTACCCCTAGTCCACCTTGGGAATCCATCTCCATGGCTTACATATCAGGACTTACTTTTACTAAGCATGGAAATGACTATGTTTTGGTGGTCGTCAACATATTCTTGAAGATGGCTATTATGGCTGTCTGCAAGAAGAATATCATAACAGAAGCCACTAATGAACTCTTTTTTAAATAAGTGTGGGTGCACTTTGGGATCCCATAGTCTATCATATCAGATCGCGACAGTAGGTTCCTTAGCACATTTTTCTCCAGCCCCTAGTCAATGCTAGACACCAAGCTGACCAAGTCCACAACTTTCCATCCCAAAACTGATGGCCATATAGAGGTCGTCAACAAGATGATTGTACACATTTTGCGCATGTATAATTCAAAGCATCCACGCACATGGGATGAGAGCCTCCCCTATGTACAACACAATTATAATCAGGCTCTCCACTACTCAACCAACCACATCCACTCCGATATGGGTTTTACACCATCACCAAGGTTGTAGGGAACAATTCCTTCGAGCTCAGTATTCCACCATTCCTTGGTCTGCATCAAATATTCAATGTCGACCACCTTTGTCCCTACTTCCCACCTCTACTGGACACCTCTGACATTGCAAAACAACCCACACCAACAAAGTTAAACCTAGACTGCATGGAATAGGCCACCACAGATTGTGTCATGGACATGCAAATCAAGAACACTCACCAATAGAAGATCCAACTGTATCAGGTTTTCGAAGCTGGCCAACTCCTGCACCAAGGCAAGTGGTTCACCAGGGACCAAGTTCAACAAAAATTTCCTCATCTCATGGGGGAACCCAACACAATGGGGACCATTGCTTCCTAAGGGGGGAGGAATGATCCAGGTGGATATTAGTGGACACCTGCCTATTCTATCTGGGGGCCCACCATTTCCTGTTTCATTTTTTCAGTTTCAACAAAACTCACTATTTTTAGCATTATCTTGGGTCCTAGATGTCTGGAGCCATTTTGAGGCCCTAAATGACAGTTTTTGGGCATCGCGCCTTGAGAGAATATGATTCGTTTCAAAAATAAATATTCGCAATTGGCAGTTTTAGTTCTCAGATAGATCTTTCTAACGATGTATCATGTGCGTCAAATGGAGATAGTATGCCAAATTTACGACCCTGAGAAGTTGAAACACCAATTTACCCAAATGAGGCCCATAGTTTTGGCGCTTCATCTCCTAGTGTTATTTTTTTGGATGTTTATGGTTTTCCATTATTTATCTATAATAAATAGGCCCTCCAACCTCATTGGAACACATTTTAGGGGCATGTAGCCAACACATATCTTCTCAGAGATAAGTTACCACCACCCTAGCTAGTTTATTTCCATTATGTTTGTAAGTCAATTTCAGTTCTTTGATATTAATGAAATGAAGTTTTATTTCCGCTGCATCTTTGTATTTATGGTTATATGTGTATTCTGTTGCATTGTTTCATAAATATGGATCATTGAGTTTGTTTCATAGTTGTATATGTATTCAACAATGTTAAGTCCATTTGTGCCCTATTTACCGGTTTAGAGCTTGTGCATTGGAACTTTTTTTAGCATTGTTGTTGGCTACTATTTACCGAATTGCAACTTTTGTGAGGATTTTTTTTTATTGGGAAAGGGGTTAGGGAAGTGAAAATCTATAGTTTCAACTGAGTATAACTTTTGTCCAGGTTTTTTCATTGCTAGTACAAATAAAATCAATGGAGCCTTGGTTAAAAATCACAAATATTGTGTTTCTGTACATTATCGCCGTGTTGAAGAAGAGGTGAGTTATGTGTTGAAATGTAAGGAGGGGGTATTAGTAAGTATATCTCCATGCATTTCTCCACCCTTGAGGAAGGGTTATCCACCTTTTAGATTTTCACTTCACTGTTTATGAAGCATAGAAACAACTTTATGTTACAAACCCTTTCTTTGGGAAAGTCTACAAAGATTCACATCATCCCATGAAGATGAATAGTACAGACTTTTCGTATTCTTGTATTTAGGATTGTTGGATGCATAATCTAAGTCAATTATTCATCTCGAGAATTTAAGATTGCATATTCCTTATTCAGGAGGCTCATGCTTCTTTATATGGTGACCATTTCATAACACTTAATATGTTAGACCATTTTTAAAGATATTTCTTTTGGTCCCCTGTCATAATACAAGACTAAGAATTTTTTTTGATGCTATAATAATATCTACTGCATATTATGCTATTCTATTTTTAGTGCCATTTTTTTTATTCTATGAATCTCATTTTATACATTTACTGCATTTTATATCTTCTATAATTTAATATTATTCACAAATATATGGTCTAATAATTACTGTGGTTAGAAGAGTTTACAACTTGATACAAAGTGTCACATATTTTTCTTTAATCGTAGTCTTTTATGTACTAGCTTGACTAGTATACATCTTACCTGGGGTCGATACATTGCTGGTCTGATTGATTATATAACATATCGAATGCCATAGATTCTTTCAAAGATCCCTACATTTAAAATGCTACCTCACAACACAAATATGCACTGCTTCTATAAGTGCATAGAGGTACTAGTTATAAGCACAAAGAGGAATGATTTGTTGTAAGAGTTACAAAATATATTTCTTAAGTGACTTCCAATACAAACCTTTGCTTAAAAGTATAACTACATGCTGGAAATACATATCCTATATGGATGTTGACACAATTTCTGATTGTTCATCTTGATCTTGCATTGACATAAATATTGGGTTGCTATTATTGTTTTTGGTAAGGAAAATTAATTGTCTATATGTGAAAAGTTTTATAATATACACATGAACTGATCCATTGTATTGTGGTCATAAATGATAAGAAGGACTGGTCCAAACTACACTATATGCTGATATACAAACCAAGGTTGACTAATTGGTATGAAAACAATTAGGCCTAATACTATTGTAAGTAATCTATTTTCTTTTAAGCAAATTGAGAACGAGGTCATTAAGCTATTGTTATAACTTGCTTTTTCAAATTCCACATAACTGTGTAAAGAGGCCGATCTAAAAAAATATATAGATTGCCTTGGATTCTGAGTTTGAACACTGGTAACACATACATATTGAAGAGACAAATTAATAACCTCACACTAATGATCATATATTTCCTTATAACTATTTTTTTGAGGGTTGATTCTCATTATCATAGATGCTGATTCTATCTTACTAGTACATGGCTATAATAAGTAGGGCTTATACCACTGGTTATGAGAATAACTATGTATGGATATGCTTAGTGAATTTCCTCTAACTTACACAAAGGATGATTTAATCTTCATGGTGTTGTTCTATTTCTCTAAAATGGTAATTATGTATGGATATGCTTAGTGAATTTCCTCTAACTTACATGAAGGATGATTGAATCCTCATGGTGTTGCTCTATTTCTCTAAAATGGAAACATTTATCCCCTGCATCAATATGAACTAATAATAATAGGTATCTAAGTTTATTTTCTCCCACATTACGTCTTGTTTCATCCTCCCCCTCAACATGATGCCTGATAGACCCTTACTTCCACAATAAAGTAAACTAAGTATTACACCATTCTAAAGGTAGGTCCACTCCTTCTTGGTTGTGAATTCATCTCAGTGAAGCATGTTCTTATCTTTCTTATAATTGCAAGGACATTGAATATTTTAATTCCACAAATACATTCATGTTGGTGAGACATGTGTGATAGAAGTCCCTCTTATATGACCCATACCTTCTTCAAAAATCACTTTCCCCTATATTTTTGGATTGAAACACCTAACTCCTATGTTTATTTTTACATAGTAATTGAACACTTAGTACAATTTATCATTACCATAAATCACAAACTAAAATTTATGTGCACATATAATTGGGGAATTAGTGCTCTTAACAAGAAAGGATTTTCTAAATTGTCTAATTAATGAGCTTAACCTTATATAAATAATGAAAGAATAAGGTTTTGGAAATCAAAAAAAGTGATGAGACCCAAAAGTCATCTTTTCATCCCTTTGAACCCAAATGCTAGATTTATGCATATTCAGTTGCTAATTAATGAATAAATTCCTTGATCATTATTCTTATTGAATACTAAATATGTTCATGACATGCTATGAGTTTATTAAGTACATATCTAATGCTAATATGATATGCATTTGAAACTAAGTTTGTATGTGCATTACTTGTGTACTTAGAATTGTGTGCATTAATTGTTTTCCATGGAATCATTTTAAGGTTGATGTGATGCAAATATGATGAAATTTGATATCAAAACTAAAATAACAATATAAGAATATATATGTAATTAAAAATTCATTCATCACCATCATATCCATGCAAAAAAAGGGTGAGTTAAGATCATCTAGGAGTAAACATCATGGACACATTAAATCACCATAACTTAATTATCTAGAAAAGCATCCTTATCCAGTAGATCATAATATATTGTTCATACAAACACACTTCTAACCATCCACATGTCCATTTATTTGAAAGAAATCTGCAATATAGTCTTAAACTATATAATTTCTAATACATTATAGCAATTATATGTTCTAACCCTAGAATCAAAGTTCATTGTTAATCTTGAACAATGTGTTCCACTCATATGACATGTGCTAGTGGAAAATTTTCTACTTGGCATCATGATCATCTATTGATAACCTCCATTGTCACTATTTTTTTATACTCTTCACTTCATTCAACACAACCGATTTGCTATGAACAAGTGACCATGTTGGGCATAAATAACCTCTGGCTGGTAATCTTGAAGAATAATATGATCTTTACATTTGTTTACTTCTTCAAAGAGATGTCCCATAAACAACATTGAACCGGTTGGGTATGTATATTTTGGTGGATCATTATACTCTTACAACAAAGTGGATTTAGACATAGTGCATTGTAATAAATAATAATGCACTTTTTCTTGATTATTTTCTGTGAAATGACAACAAAGACATCACCCTATCTAACCATATCAGAAACATGATCATAATCATTGTCAATAAAAACCACTTCATTATCCATTTTCTTGTTATTCATGTTTCCAAATGGGGGTAATGGTTTCAATTCTTCGTGTTTCCATGGTTTAAAAAATTTCTTAATTTGGTTTTCATAGTCATTGATGGACTCTGTCTGATCAATACATGCTGAAAAAAGAAAGAGCACTTTCATTTCTCAATGCAATGTATATTTGTCATGTTCTTACTCCTAATGGAGTTCAAACTTCTTGTTTGAGGGATTTCAAGGCAATTAAATGGCAACGATCTATCAACATCACCCACTGCAATATTCCAAAAGTACCTGCTTGAGGAACACACACACATGTATGAGTAAAATTTTGAGCAATATTTAATATTTTTTTAATAACGAAATACATACACATGTATACACATATATCTATAGACATGTATAGTATATTTTTATTTAAATTTGTACACTTAATTATGCACATCAACCATCCTTGGGTTCGATACATGACTTAAATTATCTTTGCATCAATTAACAACATCTAAAGAATTTGAAATTCAGGAAGCTGATTGATTCAATTGATTCCTCCTAAGTGCACATTTTACGCATGCCCCAGCACCATCATGCTCTCCTTTTCCATTCCCTGTCTCAAAGAAATTCCATGTATGTCGAATTTTGGTTCTCTTATGAAGACAAGGCAACCAAAAGAACAATCTTGCCGATTTAAATTGACCAACACAACCTTCTAACCATACCCAATTTTCTTTAACATTGACACCTAGTTTCAACAATTCATTATAAATAACATTAAAACAATGTTGAACAAAACATGTATTATGTGTTCGATCATCACTGATGTAGAAATGGTACTCCTTAATCACCTCACGATTATTTTCATCTCTATTAAAACCATCGATATCAAGCGTTGCATGTCTTTACAAATATGCACAACTATAGATACTTGGTATGAATGATAATACTCACTTTGTATCTCCTTTTGTGGATTAAATGTGTAATTCTCAGTGAAATAAACCATTGATAACATTGTTACTTTTGGGATCACATCACGTGATTTCTTGAATTGTAAATACTACCATCATGCTATATGACAGTGCTTAATATATTTATATATTTTCACCCTGAACTTCTCCAGAAAAAAATTCACTGAAATTTCATCATCAAGTAAAGTTATCTTTTTGACGTTGTGCTTAAATATGCAACAGGAGTGTAAGTAACATTTTCATATCGCTTCCAATTCAGACTAAGATTTGGTAGTCTGGGATCATTAGGATCAATGAGATACTTTGCATCGTAGAGTGCAAAATGAGAACATTTTGGGCATTTTCTTCCACTAACACATTATTTTTATAAGATAATTTATTATTATCTCACACACATGATATTTTTAATAAAAGTTCACGAAAATTTGAAGGAGGGGGGTCATTTGACCAATATTTTCTACCAAAATTTATAAATGTCTCATAAAATAATTGTAATTATACATGGTATCGACAACAAAATATGTCTCGAATAGTGATAGGCCTAACATACCATGGTTTAATCTTCACAAATGTGCTAAGGGAAATGTTCAAATCAATATTACTCTCCATTAAGTTCTGGAATAATTCTACTTGACTAACCTCTGTTATATGTTTGACATGAGTTTCATAAAATCCCTTAGATATACGATGTCGGACAATGTCCCTTTCATTTGGTGACACATGAGAATTCAAATTCCAAAACAATTTTACCCTATCCCTAACACCATCAGGAAGTCTATCATGATATGGATGCTTGCTGATATTATCACAACATGAAAGTTCATCATTCTCATGTAATTGAATTTTAAATTTTGTATGCCTCCATAAACTTTTTCTTGATGTTTTAAATACTTTTGAAGTTTCCAACATCAATCAAATTGATGCAGTTGAAATTTCTCTACGAGCACTCTTTTCAACTTTAGATCGCTTTTTGGCTAGTGTGGAAAGCACCGATGTCACATTTTTTTATACCATTTGATTTACTAAAACCTCTTTCTCACTTTTAATGCCCAATAATTTCACAACATTTCTGAGATATTTTTACTTAAAAAATATATGTAACATTTGAGCTTGTGCTATGATAGATTTACCTTCAAAAATATGTTTCAATTTCTAATTTATTTTATCTTGAACTATCTGATCAAGCATTGGTGGTCCCAATTCTTCAATTTTAGTTGATCCATATTCTCTAGAAATTTGTAGTTGTATACAATGTTCTTGGAACTTCCAATTAATTGCAGTGAAATGCGATGTGTGGTAGTATCTTCTTGTGGGTCACATGTTGTCACTGCGTAAAAAAAATATTAACTTCTAATTCGAAATTGACATATATATATTTTTAATTTGAAAACTATCTTGAACTACATTTTTTTTTTTAAATTACAAAATTCAAATTGAAGAAACTATTGACTCACTAATGAGATCGATATCAATATTCTCTTGGACATTTGTGTTTTCAATATTCTCGTTGACAAGTTACTCAACATTCTCTTCCACATTTCTGTTTCCAATATTCTCGTTTACAAGTTCCTCAACAATTCTCATTTCCTCATAATTGTCATAAACCTCTACATCTCTTTCACGATGCTCTGCCTCCACATTTATTTCATGGCTTATTATTTCCCTTCCCTCTCGCTTTTTTTCGTAATCTCTCATTCCTTTCCAATGAATCAATTCTATTTCTATCATGCCTTGATTTGCAATTCTTTTTTCTTCACATATTCATAAAATTTGAAACCTAAAATCGAATTCTATTTGGACCAAATACCCTAGAAAATATAAAGACTTCAAAATAAGTACTTCATGCCTTCAATAAGAGAGAAAATTAAATAAATAATTAAATTCATAAAGACATTTTCAAAAAATACTTCATGCCTTCATAGAGACATTTTTCAAAATATCAAGTAATTTAATTATTATAAAAAATAAAAAAGTATTTTCTTTCCCCCCATAAAAGTTTCACTTCCCTTTCCTAAAAATATGAGCTCTTTAAAAAAAATTGAATGTTTAAAAAACATTACTTTTAAAAATAAAAATTGCACCCTAAAAATCTTCGCTTCTTTGGTTAAAAATGGTGTGTGGAATATTGTGGATTTAATCTTTAAAATGAGAATATTTATATTCAACGTCGTAACGATACAATGAATCTTCATAGGATTCCGTCAGTCGATGATAAAATTTTTCAATTAAGATTCTCGCCTAAAAGTTTATTAGACTCTCAGAATAGAGTTATATAACTCTCACCCGAGAGTCTGCCATATTGCCAAACCAAAAACCGTCATGTGTCGGGTGTATTTATTGCACGAAACTCTCGGCCGAGAGTTTGTAAAACTTTCGAGCGAGATTTTACCCTCACGGTTAAATTTAACCTATGGTTTTTTAAACTCTTGGTTAAGAGTTTAAAATTTCTCACTCAAGTTTTTATTAAATGTCTTGCCCGATAAATTATCTCGACTGAGAGTTTCTAGTCAACGAAAAACCCAGAAAATTCTACAATTTTCATGAACCTGCAGCTTTGGAGGGGAGGAACACCTAAAAAAACATAATGTTATCTTTCGAACCTGGTACCATTAGATTCATCTTTAAATATAGTTTCTAATGCTGTAATATTTGTGGAGATTCATTAAAAATTTCAATTTCTTATTAATTTTATACTAAACCATGTCACTGTGGAATTTCATTGTTCTGAGCATTGTAGTGAATAAAAATTCGATAACTTTAAAATGGTAATACAAAAAAAATCAAAAAATTCATATTTCAATTCCTCTCCCTGTCTTCTTTAAAAGTGTATTCTCATTTTTCCTATCAACGATCACGTTGAAAAGAAAATGTATAGCTCATAAAATGCACTGAAGCATCATTGTTTGTTTTTCTTCATCCATTTCAAAAGAAATAAAAAATAGTGATTTAATATAAAAATTATTGCAAAGTAGTCATTGTAGTACTGTAGTCTATGTAGATTATGATGATATGGTTTATTTCCAAAAAATGAATAATGATCCCTAAAAAATGTTAGGGTGAAAAAAGCGACTAATTATGTTTGCCTGAAAATTTCAAGTATATGAAGTTAGTAAACAACAAATTTACCCCTCTATATGTCTGTTGTGAAACTAGCTCCAAAAATAGCAGAAAAGAGAGATAAATGCCTTATAATGAAGCCACTTCAAGGGGGAAACCTCCAATACATTACATAAATGAAAAATTCTTGGATGATTCAAATGACCAAACCTCCTCTGTATATATAGGAGTCCATGGGACCGTAATGTAATCCTAGTGGGGCCACAATGTAATCCTAGCCGACCTAACAATAATAATGTAAAGGAAAAATAATAAAAATATGGAGGTTACAAGGGCATAACAATAACAATAAGATGGGCTACACTAACATAATAAGGGACTACACTATTTATATAGGGACTTAACATGGCCCTCTCCTTCAAACAAGTGTTGTCCTCATTGCTTGATTATTTCTTGATGCTTTTATATAAAATTCTCATCCTCCCATGTGGAATATTCTACAGGAAATTTCTTTCACTTGCTAAGATACTTTGAAATTGATCGTACTTGTCGAGTTCTAGTTTCTGTGACTGCTTCAGAACTTCTTTCGATGTGATGTTGATCTTCTTGTTGTTTCATTAGATTCTGCACCAAATTTAGGTTATCCTTTGAGAGTTGGAGAACTTTTTGTTGATGCTCGATGTGATATTCCACTAATTCATCATCCATATTAGCTATTGTGTGATCCTTCAAACCATCCAAATTAACCTCCATTTCTTCTTTAAACCGTCTATGTCATCTTCGGTTGCTCTTCGTAAGATCGAAAATTGTTGCACTTAGTACCATAATTTTGATATCTCATACTGCAATTCTTCCTCTTCATGCGTCATAGTAAAGATTTTTGAGGGCTTAATGGGTGTTGAATTTTTTTTAGGAGGCATTTCAAAACCCAATATTGAAATATATGCTCAATAGGCCCTTGGAATCAGTTCAACTTGATTCTTCAAACATGACTTATGCAATTCGGGAAAAAAAAAGACACGCCTTTTACTTGCTTTTGAGGAGCTCTACATTGAAATTGAATTATATCTGTAATTACAGATCCTCAAAATCTAAAATTATGCCTTTTAGTAGCCCTGTAACGCTTCTTTCAAATATCACAGGTCTGACCTGATTTTGATTCTTGAAGGCAAAGTTATGTCCAATCTCCCACAATGACCTAATTATGGAATGGTTTAATAGATCAAACTTGTACGACTTGCCACATGTCACTGTTCCCTCCTTCAACTCTGAAATTGATAGAAAGGAAACTACAGTCCATGTAATTGTGGTCACTCTTTACACCATTCCAATCTGATGCTCCAAGAGAGAGTTATGAATATTTTCCCATGATCACCTCTTTGAGATGAAATTAGGGAGCCTGAAAAAGACCTAACTTCCACAGCTCATATCTCTGAAAATATTGTGAACCAAGCTCTAAATTTTTCAACGATGTTCCTCAGGGTCTTGGATTTTCTTTCTAAAACTTTCAACTTTTGAACATTCATAGAAACAAAGTTATAGCGAAAATTCCACGATGACATTTTTAAGAGAAATTCAAGAGCCTACAAAAATCCCTACCTTCCACAGATCATATCTCCAAAAATTTTGTGAACAAAGCTCTGAAGTTTTGTGAAACTGTTCCTTGGGATTTCAACTTCGTACCCTAAACATTTAAGCTTCTGAAACTTCGTAGAAAACAAGTTATAGCGGAAATGAAATGATGACCTGTTTGGAGAAGTGAAACCCTATAATCCAAAGCTCTGATACCAAATTTTGTGAAACCAACTCCAAAAATAGAAGAAAAGAGATATCAACGCCTTAAAAATAAGCCACTTCGAGGGGGAAACCCCCAATACATTACATAAATGAACAATTCTTGGATGATTCAAATTACAAAACCTCCTCTCTATATATAGGAGTCCATGGGGCAATAATGTAATCGTGGCTGACCTAATAATAAGAATGTAAGGGCACAATAATAACAATATGGGGGTTACAGGGGTACAACAATAACAATAAGGGGGGCTACACTAACATAATAAGGGACTACACTATTAATATAGGGACTTAACAATGTCAATTTTTTTTTTTAAACAAATATGGGTATGAAGGTAACACAACTGTATAAAAATCTTATTTTATGTCAAAGCGTAATTTGGATTGAAAATATGAGTTTAGTGGAGTTGAAGTTGAAAAAACAAGAAAAAAAAAAAATTTAATGTCGAAAAGGGAAAAACGTGTTTCCAAACTTCATGTTTTCATCTTAATTTAAAAAAAAATTATTATATTTGTCTTCTACTTTACATAAATACATAATTACATAGTCAATATGAAGACCGATCCTAGTTAACTTTTCAACACTCCCTCTTAACTAGGGAGATATTCATAGACGTACATGGTGACTTTCAAACTAAATAATCTCATAAGAATAATAATATTGGTAATCGCATCTGTATAGAATCATATCAACCAACATTGTCCTAGTGCAAGGCCTTGTCTAACAACCCCATCTCTAACTGAGACAATGGGCTACAATGCTCGTGAGACACATGACGTATAGACACCATAGTCATTGTCTCTCCAAGGTACATAATCCACCCACGTGTATGACCATAGTATGAACTTTTTGGACTATTCTTCTCTTGGGTATCTATCCCTCAAATAATATCGGTACATCACTACTCTTATCTTGAATTCCCTATAATTCCACATAATATTCTCAAAGAGTATTGAATTCCATATGATTACCCAATCCTCCAGTATATCTTCTCAAGTCAAGACCACAATGATGTTTCTATCGATTCTCTCCACATGGCCTACACTGAGACTTACTGTTGTTAGTCTTGGTCTAGTGTATAACAAATGTATTAGAGAATCATACATGTTACTCCCTCTTAACTTATGAATTCCATACTTCAAGTTTCTTCCAAGAAAGAAACTTATTAGCAGGATCCCTCTCAACCAGGGACCTACAGCAGTAATGGTGAGACAATGATATGCTCATGAAGAATTCCTCCCCTCGATTTCATGGATTTCGATATTGAGGAATCCTCAACCTTTTTCTTCATAGGGAACTGATCATCCATCAATTTCATCCACGATTCATGTGAGCTATTAAAAATTGATTCATGAGACTTCCTTATATCTTCCACCTTTATTCCATGCTAATTTTTTTTGAACCATCTCCAAGGATCTTACATCCTTTCACATGATTGACAACCCTGCATAAATTCATACAGATAAACATATAGTATGAACTTTTAAATCAAAATTTACCATAGTGATGATATTTCACCCTGACATCTTCATGCAAGCATCGACATACTCTATTTAGATTGACACCTCTTATAGATATGTCTTGTCAAGGGTCTTCTTCTTTACCATACTTCTATGAGAGTCCACATATCCTCCTAGGAGATCTCCGAGTCAAATATTGTTGGCTTCCGGATGACAACTTACTATTGACATGGTTGCACTTCATGATCTCTTCCTCTCTTTCCAGAGATCTTCATTCCTAGGACCTTCAAATTTCTAGTTCCTTGTTTTTATACAATCACCTAATATTCCATATGAGGACATATTATGTTGATTTCATCTGAATATGATAAATCAAATCATACTTCTAAAGTTAGAAGTGCATTACATGCAACTATATGACATGACTTCACAACATCTAGTGCCAGAATATAAATATATTTTTACCTTAGGCCTTTTTCCTTTTGATTCATCCTATAGCAATTTTACTAGAATTAAGAACTTAATTCCATTGACCTTCTTCATCAATATGTCATCACATCCTAATCTTAGAATTATATAGCATATAATTCTCAATGAAACCTTTTTGTTTTCTTTCTAACCAGTGACTCCATAAAGAACTCCATGAGAAAATGTCAAAACATATTTTCATGATGACCCTTGATCTTGATGACTGTCTTCCATCAATGTTGTTTATCAATGAGGTTTTCCAAGAGATATTTAACCAAGCGCTCCTACCATGCTTCTATCATGACGTTATTAATATACATTGCTTCCTATCATACTATATTATAACCAACTTAAATAACTTAAAGAAGAAAATTATCTAAATCATAATATATATCTCTTGATTGTTATTTCTTATATTTCCTAACATCAAGTTCTTCCCTTTCATCTGTGACATGGGCTTCTTCCTTTTTCCTCTTGTCCTTTCTAGATTTAAGAAAATTTATTTTATAATGCCCAAGTTCATTACATCCAAAGCATCATACTTTATCCACATTTTTTCTTTTATTATGTGGACAAAATTTTCCAAATCTTCCTTTCTTCCTGGATATGGCTGCGAAGGCTTGATACCCTTCACTTGATCCTATATCAACTTTGGATTTTAATATTGTTTCATATATTCCATAGAGACCATAAATTGTGGAATTATGTTGCTTATTTCTTCCCATATAATCTTGAAGTGAAGTTTACCCATTCTTCCAGTAAGGAATTCAACACCATTGTAGTCATTTCATTATTGGAAATTACTTATCACAATTCCTCTAGTTGGTCTCTTATTTCAAAAATCCTCACAAATTATGAAGTGATTCCTTCCTCTCCCGACAATTTCATTTTGTATATTTCTTGTCTCAAAGAGTTTGCTTCTCCTGTAGTACTCACAAAGAATATTTCCACCAATTTCTCATATATTTCTTTTGCAAACTTCAGTTTTGATACATAGGAATGAGTGAGTCCTTGATGGGTTCTATGAGAATCACCTGGGTTCTTCTTTATCCTTTCATGTACTTGGCATGAGATGGAGCATCCTCTTTTGAGGGATGAATTGTAGATCCCTTGATGTAGTCCATGACTTCGTATAAATTAGATTCAAATATATCCTTTTCTTCCATGCACTAAAGTTTTATTACCCAAAAAAAAATTTTCTCTCTTTACAATAAGTCATATTCATAGATTTAAATAAGGTCATATATACTTACTTGAGAGGAGTGACTTGAAAATTCCTTGATGATAAAGGATGTCTTCCAAAATATTATTTTCCTGATGAGTTGATCCTTTGAATGAAATTGGATATTTTCCTTGAAATAGCTTGAGTATCTTCCTTTCAAACTGATTTGAATCTTTCAACACAAACTTTTGACCTTGACTTTGATTCTTGCTTCCTTGAGTATCTTTACTAAGTAGCTCTTGTCTTCTAGCACCTTAGCTCTGATACCATGTTGAGAATTTAGAAGGCCAACGATTAATTAAAATTCTCTTCTTGATAATTACTTGTGAGCTTACTTGATTCAATTATTTATTATCTTCTTGTCTTATTTAGTCTTTCATCAATTTAGTTACTAAAATACAAGAGAAATAAACTTTAGGCTCTTTAAGATACGAAAAAACCTCTCCCTCTTAGAGAGGAAAGCCCATGAGAAATTCTTCTTATAGAATTTCAAATGACAAGTACCATGACCAAGACTTAAACCGTTGACCTATGTATGCTTCCAAGACCTTGTCACTCTTTCTTTATCGAACTGCAATGATGATACTTATTTCCTGCACCAACCTACACTGTGCTACACTAACACCAGAGAACTCAGTGTCTAAGTTTATCTTAAATCACTCCTTATTGTTTATTGAACTATTGGAGAAAATATCGTTCGAGATCTGGTCCTTCAATTTAAATACACTTGAAACTTTATTTGTTGGAGATATATTGTGTTTCTTTTATAAAATGTAATTAGGAAACTAAATCATAGATTAAGCTTCTTCCTCTCTTTCCCACACTTTCTTAATTCTTCTTACTACGATTACTCATAGACACTGCTACGCATAAAACATAGATTCTATTCCACAAGTATATCACCATGACATCTTCCTATAGGCATAAACATCCTCTATTCAAATTGACACATCTCCTACAGATATGTCTTGTCAAGGTTCTTCTTCTTTACTAGACTTCTATCAGAGTCCACATGTCCTCTGAGGAGATATTGTTGTCAAATAATCTTTGCTTCTGGATGATAACTTCCTCTTGACATGGCTTCACCTCATGACCTCTTCCTTTCTTTCCACACATCTTCATTCCCAAGAAATTCAAATTTCTAGTTCCTTGTTTGTATACAATCACCTCATATTCCATATCAAGACATATTATGTTGACTTCATCTGATGATGACAACTCTCTAAAGATAGAAGTTCATTACCTGAAACCATATGACATGAATTCACATAATCTAGTGTCATCATATAAATATTTATATACCTCATACCTTTTTCCTTTTGAGTCATCCTGTAGAAATTTTACTAGAATGAAGAACTTCATTCCATTTACTTTCTTTATCAATATTTCGTCACATCCTAATGTTAGAATTATGTACCATAGAATTCTTGGGGAACCCTTTCTACTTTCTTTCTAATTAGTGAATCCATAGATAACCCCATTAGAAAATGTGAGCACGTGCTTCCATGATGACCCTTGACCTTGATGACTTACTTCCATCAATGTTGTTTATTAGTGAGGTTTTCTAGGAGATGTTTCACCAAGAGCTCCTACCATGCTTCTATTGTGATGTTATCCATATACATTGCTTCCTATCATACTATATTACATTCAATGGAAATCACTTAAAGAAGAAAATGATCTCAATCATAATAGATATCTCTCACTTCTTCTTTCTTAGATATCTTAACATCACATTAGGGGAATTTTGACATCTAAAATGGGCCTCCTAAGGAAATTATAAAATAATAGTGGAAATAATAAAATAATATTAGATTACATCATCAAATTTTAGAGGGAAAAAAATAATAAAATAATAAAACTAATTTTCAACTCATATTTACAACTTATCTCCCTAAGTTTTTACCCATATTCCAAGAGGGAGTACTCGTTGGATGCAAAATTTAATTTCTCATCCAAGGAGTACCCATGTTGCATAGTTTTGATGGACCTACTATACGAAAAATGACAAATACATGAAAAACGTGATTGCAATCATGTTTTTTCATGTATTTCTCCTTTTCTGTGTAGGAGGGTTCATCGAAAGTATGCAACATGGGTACTCCTTGGATGAGAAATTAAATTTTGCATCCAACGAGTACTCCCTCTCGGAATATGAGTAAAAACTTCAGGAGATAAGTTGAAAATACGAGTTGAAAAAGTAGTTTTACTATTTTCTATTCTTTATTCTTTAACTTTTTTTACTCCAAAAAATCATCCCCCATGGTTGACATCATCATCTTCAATCCTATTAGTTCTTATAAATTTTATTTTGGTTGTACATTTTTCTTAGGAGGCCCATTTAGACCTCAAAATTCCCCTAATGGGTTCTTTTCTTTCATCTGTGACATGGGCTTCTTCCTTTTTCCTCTTGTCCTTTCCAGATTTAGGACGATATATTTTATAATGCTCAATTTCATTACATCCAAAGCAACATACTTTGTTGATAATTCTTCTTTCATTCTAAGGACGAAATTTTTTGAATCTTCCTTTCTTCTTGGATATGGTTGCAAAGGTTTGATTACCTTCACTTCATCCTGTATCAGCTTTGGCTTTTAATATCGTTTCCTCTATTTTACATAGAGACCATAAATTGTGGAATGGTGTTGGTTTGTTCTTATCATATAAGCTTGAAGCGAAGTTTCCCCCTTCTTCTAGTAGGGCATTCAACACCACTGTAGTAATTTCGTTATCAAAAATTACTTCTCTCAATTACTGCAGTTGGTATCTTATTTCAGAAATCCTCATAAAATAGGAAGTGATTCCTTCCTCTCTTGATCATTTCATTTTGTATAGTTATTGTCTTAGATATATTGATTCTCCTGTAGTACTCACAGGGAATACTTCCACAAATTTCTCATATATTTCTTTTGCAGATTTCAGTTTCGATACATAGGGAATGAGTGAGTCCTTGACAGATTCTATGAGAATCCTCTGAGCTCTGATATCTCCTTTTATGTACATGGCATGAGATGGAGCATCATATTTTGAGGGTTGAATTGTAGATCCTTAGATGTAGTCCATGACTTCATCTTCAATTAGATTCAAATATATCATTTTCTTCCATGCACTAAAGTTTGATGACCCAACCAATTTTTTGCTCTCTTTACAATAATTCATCTTGACATATTTAAATAAGGTCATAGATACTTACTTTAGAGGAGTGACTTTCAGCTTCCTTGATGATAAAGGATATCTTCCAAAATATTATTTTCTTGATGAGTTGATCCTTTGAATGAGATTGAAGATTTTACTTCAAATTTCTTGAGTATCTTCCTTGAAAATTAATTTGAGTTTTCAATGCAAACATTTGACCTTGAATTTTATTCTTTCTTCCTTGAGTGTGTCCTTAGTAATTAGTCCTTGTATTTTAGCACCTTAGCTGTCATACCATGTTGATAATTTAGAGTGTCAGTGATTAATTCAAATTATCTTATTGATAATTACTTGTGAGCTTACTTGATTTACTTATTTCTTCTCTTCTTAGCTTATTTAGTCTTTCATCAAGTCAATTGCCCATATAGAAGAGACACAAAGTTAGACTCTTCGAGCTTGGGCAGAACCTCTCCCTCTTCGCGAGAAAAACCCATCAGAAATTCTTCTCATAGATTTTTAAATGAGAAGTACCATGACCAAGACTTAAACCCTCATTAGGAGAATTTTGAGATCTAAAATGGGCCTCCTAAGAAAAATGTGCAACAGAAATAAAATTTATAAGAACCAATAGGATTCAAGATGATGATGTCAACCATGGGGGATGATTCACCTTTTTTTATGTGGAAGGGTAAAAATATTAAAAAATTATAAAATAATAAAACTACTTTTTGAACTCGTATTTTCAACTTATCTCTCAAAGTGTTTACTCAAATTTCGAGCGAGAGTACTCATTAGATGAAAAAATTAATTCCTCATCCAAGGAGTACCCATGTTGCATACTTCCGATGGAATCTGCTACACGGAAAATGAGAAATACATAAAAAAATGTGTTTGCAATCACGGTTTTCATGTATTTCTCATTTTTTTATAGTTGGACCCATCTAAAGTATTCAACATGGGTACTCCTAGGATGAGGAATTAAATTTTGCATCCAACGAGTACTCTCGCTAGAAACTTGAGTAAAAACTTTGGGAGATAAGTTGAAAATATAACTTGAAAAAATAGTTTTTTCTTTTTTCCCTCTAAAATTTTGTGATTTAATTAAACATTGTTTTATTATTTCCACTATTATTTTATAATTTCCTTAGGAGGCCCATTTTAGACCTCAAAATTCTCCTAATGTGAAGTATGTATGCTTCCAAGACCTTATCACTGCTTCTTTGTCAACCTTCAACACTGATCCTTGTTTCCTGCACCAACCTGCACTGTGCTACACCAACACTAGATAAATTAGTCTCTAAGTTTATCTTCAATAACTCATTGTTTATTCAACTATTGGAGAAAATATCATTCAAGATCTTTTCCTTCACTTTGCATACATTTGAAACTTTATTTACTGGAGATATATTGCCTTTCTTTTATGAGCTGTAATTAGGAAGGTAAATCAAAAATTTACCTTGCTCTCTTTCTCACACTTTCTGAATGCTTCTTATGATAGATCACTCACAGAATCTTCTACACATAAAACACATATGACATTCCACAAGTATTGCAGGTGTAGGTTTACCTCATATGAACCACACCTTCCCTCAGACCGATCCACAACCTCTAGACTGTGATCCATACTCTTCTTTTGAGAGCTTATCCATGTTATCTACATCAGAACAATCCACAAAAAATTCCACACTTTTAACACTAGAACATTGCCTTATAACTTCGCGTTTTTTCCAATATTTTTCAGGCTGTCAAAACACCTCAGAACTATTGGAAATTCAACTTACTAAACGAATCGTAACTCCATGATATATAGGGTACATTACTTTTGTTTATTAATCCAACCCATCAACATGTTTCAAGGCCAACTCCCTTACTGTATATAGGCCGGAAACGAGAGCAGATATTCCAGTGTTAATGAGATTTATATAAGGGATGTCTTGAGCCATTCCTTCACAAGGTATTTGGAGCATATCCTAGATATTTCATATACATGGCTCTTGAGTACATTTATAGTGAGAAGAAAAATCCTAATAGACATCAAGTATAAGTCTATTGAACTATAATAAAACTTTCTCATGAAACCCATGAGGCATAAAAAAACATATTTATTATATTTTTCTTCTACTTTACATAAATACATAATTACATAGTCAATATGAAGACCGATCCTAGTTACACTTTTCAACACACAAGACCATGCTTAATTAACATAGTATTTGAAGTTCAAAATGTAAAAGAACCTACTATTAAGAAAAATGGGAAGGTACAAATGTGGATCCCAAGTGAAGTTGATATTATTTTTCTAGTTAACATGGAACACAAAATCCTATCTAGAAGGATTGGAGGAATTTCTTGTGACAAAGCTCGAACCAAGTGAAATTTATATTATTTTTCTAGTTAACATGGAACACAAAATCTAGAGGGGGTGAATGAATTTGTTCTTACATAAGAAATAATGTTTCTCATATCATTAAAATTTATAAGATATATCATTTCAATTAATAAAATTGGACAAACGTGACAAAGGTGGATCCCAAGTGAAATTTATATTATTTTTTTAGTTAACATTGAACACAAAATCCACAGGGGTTGGAGGAATTGGTAGTTACATAAGAAATAATGTTTCTCCTATCATTAGAATTTATAAGATAGATCCTCTCAATCAATACATTTAGAATGAAATATTAGAAATATTTCTTTGAAACAAAGATAATATACTAAAAACGAATTTGTACTTTGGATTGCCACTATTATAGCATATAAATTGTTTTTTCATAAATGCCACAAATTGGCTAGTTACAAAATGTCTTACAATACTTGAACCCAAGCAGTTGGGGAAACAAATTTCTCATCAAATAAGTGGAGGTAACATCATTTAACCTATTTGATTATACTTTATATATGAAAACAATGTAGGGAAAACATGTCCCTTTATTATCCATTAAAAATGTCCCTTGAATACTTATGTTTGCCCATTTATTTGTGAATGGAATGCTATAGACTTTCTTTTAACTTTTTCTCCTTATGTTTTCCCATTTATTTGTGGATGGAATGCTATACAACTTTTTTAACCTTTTTGTTCATATTCTCATGCACTATAGTTCAAAATGCAATCAAGTTTGTTTTCACCATCTTCTACATGGCTATAAATTTTCGATTGCTAAAAATCATGCTTGAAGTCCTCATATTTTGTATATACATCTATGTGCATTAAAGTATGAAAGAGGTATTTTTCTATGTGGTTATAATTGAAAGCATTTTTTCCAACTTGTTTGTGCTACCCTTCTTGTAATTGATAGTTAAATGAAATTGTTGTAATAATTGCATCCACTTGTAGTGTCTATTTTTCTATAACTTTATTTTGTGCTCCACATGGGTGGTGTTCCTTTAGGAACATAGAACAATTCCATATATTCCTATATAAACCCTTCCAATTATTTTTTGTATTCTTCAATAAACTCCTCTAACGGTTCATTTTCCTTCATTGACTCCTTGATACACTAATTTTATCCTAAAAACAACATATCATATTTCTTTCTATAACTAATTAGTTTATTGGCTTACTTGGCAATTATGATTGAAATCTTGGAGTTTCCTTTGTGGTATTGGTTGGCTATCCGTATGAAGATTTATTCCCACATATATCCATAGGGACTCCCAAATATAACTCCACATACATCATGTGGAACTATATCCAATTCTATTACATCCATAAAATCAAAACTAATAGAAAATTTTATTCTACACGGTTTTCTTACCTTAATTTCCACATCATTATTTACCAATACCAATGGATATGGGATAGTATGATCTAATACCTACATTCCAAATTTTTTTACCAAATCCATTATTATGATATTAAATAGTGAACTAAGTCCAATAGAGCATAAATATTGGTCTTCTCTACCTGTATCGTAATGTGGAGGAGCTTGGTCATTTCCTTTTCTTCATGAAGGTAAATACTACTTAAATTCACGTACATTTGCACTAATATGAATTAAATATTCTCATACACATCATATCTTATTTCCCCTTGTTTGGGAAAATATATGGTGAGAAGATTCATTTTTTTTCCAATCTTTCTTCCAATTCTTTGGGTTCACCTCTAGATGAAATTTCCAACACTTCTCTTTTGTGTGACTATCAAATTTGTAATGATTCAAATGATTGCAAGGATCCATGCACTATTGTGTAATAAATATTATCTTCTCGTCCTCCCTCATTTCTACTTCTTATTCCCTTTGTTGGAAGATTCTTGGTGCTCATTCCTTTTCAAACCACTTAACCATATTTTTTTCCTATATTTTCTAGGTACTATGCTTGTAGAAAATATTATTAATTTTTTTTGGTTTGAATAATAATACCTTATTTCATAGATCGTTATGTAGACCCAATAGATACTTGAGGATTACACTT
The DNA here is from genome assembly GCA_034641835.2 of Pinus albicaulis. Classification (NCBI taxonomy): domain Eukaryota; kingdom Viridiplantae; phylum Streptophyta; class Pinopsida; order Pinales; family Pinaceae; genus Pinus; species Pinus albicaulis. The sequence continues at coordinate 303,457,312 of CM076570.1, read as the reverse complement.
GGGTTCTTGGCAGATATATCGAGTATCATGGCCATCTTCCTGAATTTTGTGGTCTAATCATACAAAATCTTCCCCTATTTTTTCCTTAGGTAGAATTCAGAATTTATGAGCACTTTAAAGTCATCCTGCTTGTTTATTTGGGGATTACCCTTAGCCTAAGGGTCTTTTTATGGATTTACCATTAGCTTAAGGCATGACCCTTTAAATTTAATCTCGTATATGATATTTTCTATTTCGCATCTATGTGGTGAATGATAAAGTAAAATTCTAACTAGTGTAATAAGTGAATTGATTTTACAAAATTGCTCTCACCTTGATATGACTTTATCTCCACCTTTTATTTCATATTGAAGAGGGATTGTGAATGATTCATGGCACATATACTTGGCTACTCCTTTTCAAGTTATTTCCTTGACTCATTGGGATCTTCTTGATCACCCAGTTTCTCCGTTGATCTAAGTTTTCATTTGGAACTTATTGGAAAAGATGTTTATACTGAGAGAGGGGTGAACCAGTACTAAGGATAAATTAAAATTTTATGCCAATTCTCATTTACTCATTCAAATTTGGTATCCACTATATGAGAGAAACCATTGACAAACCATAATACTAGCCATGTTAACCAATACAAGCATATACATCATGATCAGCATGAAAATGAGATACAGAGGTTTTAAGTGGAAACCATTCCGGGAGAAAATAACCAAAGCTTGTTTTTTCGGTTGATGTACAATGAGAAAACCTACTCAATTACATCAATCTGTTGCTAACCCCCATTGACAGGAAGCACCAAATCCCTTTGATCGGTTGCTAGAACCCACTAGCAGGAAGCACCAACTCCCTCTTTTTGTAGACACCTGATCGGCCTACTAGACTCACCATGTGAAACACCAAGTTGATGCATTTTTTGGAACCAACAACTTTCATCTCCTTGTGTTTATATGAGCATCAACTTGCATGAGGCACCAACCCCCAAGATTTCTTAAAAAAAACACTAGAGAGGAAAGCACCAACTCTGTGTATGCAAGCTCTAACCCACAGTCAATAAGGAAATTAATGTTCATTGCACATGGAAGACACTCTGCCTGGTATTAATTTTTTTCTCCTCTTCCCTTGGCCCACAGAAAAATCTCTCTCCTCTCCTCACTCTGTAGAAAGCAATAGTTCTACTCAATAACAGTCGTTGATCACAGCCCATGCAACACTTTGCCCACACCATAAGATCATACTATTATTTTCCCTTTTCTCTCAATAGAATATATTCAAAACTCGACCTTATTTCTCTACACAATAACTTTCAACCTCTTCTTACACATTAGCATAGGCTCTATCGAGGTCTTTCCCCTCTACATAAGCACTCTCATCCTTTCTCTACAACATTGGTGGAATTGGCCTCTCCTTACCAGCACACACACACACCCATAAACTCTCCATATAGCTCACTCAAATTTTTTTTCTTTCCTCACATTTCTCAACTACAATCCTGGGTTTTGTTTCACCAAAACACAGTGAACGATGCAATTTCTAAAAAATATCAACCTTGTATACACGCGACCTGAGTCTATACTCTCTAGATGGTATTACATACTATTGTACCGTCTGAATTATTTCTACTGTGATCATATTAAATGAAAAGAATTGGATTTTAATCATTTTCTCTTATTAATCTACACATCCACCTTGCAACTGCATGTCCACATAACAACCAAATTTAATCCACCATCTGTGTTATGAGAAATTATGGATTACTCATAAAACATTCTTCCCTAGATGTAGTTCTCATCTATAACAACAGATTAAAGAATTTGCAACTAATTTTCATAATAGTAAATAAACACACATAATAGATCAAAGAACTTACTTGGAGTCCAAGTGCTTCCTATTCTCCTTCTTTCGCTCTTGTTGTAGCTTCAAATCTGAGCTAGACCGCCATAATATTTCCTGCAAATATGAACACTAAACAACAAAATATAGCAATAATACAAATTTTTATTCTAGTTATTCAATTAAATCAATAAAACATGAACCATATGCATCAAATAAGAATTCATAATATGAAAGGAAGAAGCTTATACAGATTCATATGTGGGAAAGTAAGCAGCAATCTTTATTAATGGATAGAAGGGGAGGTTACAACCTAGTGATTGATTTAGTTTCACCATCTTCAGTAGCATCCCAGCCTCATCACAATGCACATCTCTCCAGCAGCATGTCACTCAAATCAATTCCTGAATTGAAATTCCACTAGCATTTCTCTACACAAATTCTTCCTTCTCAAACACTAAGATATGTGCTCAATTTATAGAGGAGATGAAGGTACTTTTACAATCAATGAATTTATAATAATAGGAAATAAATGTTCACAGTCTCAAAGGTATCAAATGGATACATGGATTCAAATTTTGACACATGTGAACTCTTCTAGAAGGCACTAGCCAAGTGGAGATTCCAGAACAATGTGAATTTCGCTCCCAATGTGACCAAGACACCCATGAATGTCAGGAAGTGCTTTTTCGAGCACCCTTAAGTGGCGTTACTTGGATATGAAACACACTTAGTCCCTTTAGAGGCAGTGTTGGTGAGCTCTCATATGATAAATTATAAACTTCAAACCTTGGAAACCTTTGCAAATGAAAGTCATGGATGATTTGTCTTTTTCTTTGTCTTAGGGCATGTAGCAACTGAAATGATAGGGGATGATATATCGTATTAATTGGTTCTGGAGATGATCTCCAGTTAACCATTTCATTGGGAATGGTGCCCAAATTGACCTATAACAATTTCCCCCTAAAGCACGAAGTCAGAAAAATAATAAAAATATTTTGATTGAGATGCTTTACATTGTGATGGGTTGGAGATGAAGTGGAGTGATGACCTGCATCAATATTACAATACATTACATCATGATATATCATCTTCATCATAAATTGTTGAGAGAAGGCATTCCCATGATCAACAAATAAACTTTCTAATAACATGTACATAATTTAGAAAGTCATCTACATTGGAATTTCACCCAGTACAGACATGCCTATAGATATAGGCCCATGTTTAGATGGCGATCTGTATGTAAGGTCATGGTACAGATGATGTGTACAAAAATCCTAAAATCATATCCCGGATGGTTGAAACTAGATCTAGGGTCTTCTTATCTCGTTCACTCGATCATTTGGGTACAAACCTAGCCATACAAATATATGATTTGTAGTTGAACATGGTAAGACATTGTTTGATTACTAGCCAATGATGTGAGTTGTTAAAAAATGCGAGAGAACCACCATTGATTTCAATGGCCCTCAAGGTACTGCAGTAAATTTCGTAAAGTGTGAATAGATGATTTGATGTCAAACGCAAAACAAAATCTTTCAGTCAAAAGTCCGGAAGCAAGGATCTTGTTGATGTTGTAAGAAGCCTCATGGTATTGGAATATGATGTTTGTAAGTGAAATTATTGGAGAATGATTTGTCGTCGATAGGATGCCACCTTATTGTGAAACGAGAGTTACTAATTTTGGAGACAAAGGTATGACTTCATATAGCAATGTTCAGGGATGAATTTCATGAGAATGAAGGTTTATGAATATTGCAGAAGAATGAGTATTCAGTGGATGACTTCTCTTGAAAATATTGGCGACACTGAGATGAGTTGGCAGCATTGACCCAAAACCGAAGTGAAGGTATGATGAACCATAGGTATGAATGAACCATCAAGAATATTACCCAACCAAAATAGTCATGGTGATGGAGTGAAGTGTCATGTTCAAGAGTGACTTGCTATCGTAAAAAGTTCTGTTCACTTTCCCAAATTTTCCCGGGTCATTTATTGACCATTGCCTCTTTATTTTTTAACAAGCTTGAGGAGGATAACATTTTCTTCATCTATAGTTCAACCCTTCGGGAAAATAAAGTATAGCTATTTAATAATTTAACGAGTCTAGTGATGAATAGAACTCGATTTTTGCCATGATTGACAAGTATGTCACTATTTTATGTTTTAATGAGACTAAAGATAGTGACAGCCCAGTCCTTTTTCATATTTAGAGAGTTTAAAAAAGAGGATGAAAGAAAACTCCATAAATAATTTTTCATAAATTTGTCACTCAGATCCGAAAAAGTGTAAAATAATATCTGAAAGAACCTCTTTAGTAATTTTTGACCAAGGTATTCCTTTCTCATAAATATTCTATCTCATTCCGGAAAATGGTTAAACTTATACTGGGTAGATGTCAATTCATTTACTTTTACAACATCGAAAAGACAAGTGCTCGGTAATATTTTCACATTATCAGGGTCTGAAAGGAGTTGAAAGAAGACTACAGGGGTTGCTTTCTCCTGTTATTGAAGCTCAAAAAAGAGATAAAAGTGTGCTTCAAATCCTTTTTAATTTTTAACAAAGCTTGAAAAATAAGGAGAAAAAGTATGCTTTGTGGTCAAATCACTCTTAAAATAAATCTGCACAACTAATTTAATCATTAGTTGTAAGACCTATTTAGAAAAACATCAAATGGATTAAAAATACTTGTTTCACGATAAAAACATAATCAAACCATAGTCATAGCAATAAATGTGATTTGAAAACAATTAAATGACTATTAAAAAGAGTTTTACCATTCTTTTTTACCATTCTGTAGTTACCATTTGCATTTTGGAGCTGCGAACCTGATTTTTCCCCCGAACTTTAGCTGCTAATTGTGATCATTTATGTGGATATATTTCATTGCCGTTTGATCCAAGTTAGTGCCATGAACCCTTTCTTTCCTTCAATAATCATTTCATTTCCATTCATTTCAAATTTTTAGGGTTTTGGGGCCCCTAGGGTAAATTCTTCTCCCAAAGTGGGAAACGCACCATTGTACATCAAAAAGTGCATTGAATAGCAGCTAAAATGAACTCTACCTACATTAAAAATGCACTGTATCTTGTCCTAGGTTGCCTTGGGCATAGTATTCACTTTTTTTTTTGCATTATGCCCAAAATTTGCCCAATTGCATTAACTAGAACCTAATGGTTCTTATGGTTATATTTCAAGTTTTCATTGGATTATAATGATGATTACTTGGAGGTAAAGAGAGGATGAAGAACAAGATAATATTTCCCAAAATGATCCAGGCACAGTAAGAGCCCTAAGTGATTGTGGACTATTAAAGTACTTCCGGTTGTGAGGGATGAGGAAAAAATATAACTCTTGGAGTTCTTAGTTGGAGCATGGGATGCAGCTATCGAGGCATTTCATATTAATAACCAAGTGGTTCCCATAACATTAGAGGATGTATACTTTCTTATAGGTTTTTCAAGGAGAGCTTGTCTATTTCTCTCTTAGGGTCTATTGTTGGAGGAGAGACTATGAGATATTATGTTTTGCAACATTGTTATCCAGGGGTAGAGTCAAGAAAATATGGAAAGGTAAACATTCGGGATGTTAGAGATTTTCCTTTGAGAACTATCCTTTTCATGATAAAAAATCATGCTAGCACCATTACACTACATGTAGCTAATAGATTGCATATGCAGTATGCGCTAGAGTGTATGGATCCAACAGTCTTCAACTGGTCTGAAGCTATAGTTTCTTAGATAAAAGAACAACTGAACAAAGCAAAGGGAGGAAGGAAGAAGAACTTCAGTTATGGTTCAATCCTCATATCATTTTCCTTAGAACGGATTCCACTGACGGAGCCACAACATGTGACACTGGATGTGTATAGTCCTAGAGATCCACAGATGCAGAGATAGGTAACATTAATGGGTAGGCATGTAGGCCAATCGACCATCGTGTTCTCGACTGCGTTTTTCACCTGGTTTCGGTGACAGATTGTCGCCATCAATGAGTATGCATACATAGGTGTTGATTTCCAAGGAGATCCAGATTTAGGTTTACCAGAAGGTGCTAAGTGGGGTGCAATGGGTAAGAATATTTTGACCATGTTTTTTATTTTCCTAAGGTTTATACAATGTTTTATTATTTTTTATGTCTTCCCAAGACTAAACTAACTTTTTTATGTAATGCAAATTTTGGTCGAGTTCAACCAGTGGAGGAATCAGAGCCTGTAGTAGATGAGCCAGCAAAGAGGGATGTCAGAAGAGCAGTCCTTCAGGATCTTGATATGGCTGAGACTCTGATTGAGCTTCGGCAGCACATAGAGGGGTTGACATTTGGGATTCTGGATTGCTAGAACAAAGAGTTACCCATGCGACTGCAGCGTCACACTATAGGTGTTCCTAACCATTGGATGCGGTTACTACATAGGATAGCTAAATCTATAGGATGTTACCATGAGCGCCACTAGCTTAATTTTGAAATTTTGCATACATTTTGAGGTCAGATGAGAAAAGTGTCTTGGGCACAAATTTTTGTAAAAACCTATAAATATCTATCTATTTGATTTCAATGTTTTCTTACATTTATTGTGCAATCCTATTCAATGGTGTGAATGTTTTCTTTCCATGTGTCGCAAATGTCTTTCTAAAAATTGATTAGCTAAAGAATTAGTCAATGCGTTCAAATTTTTGGAAAAGTGTTGATATTGAATAAAATCAAAGTGTCTTTCCAAAATTCAAACTCTTAGGAACAATCTATGTAGTGTTGGATTTGTAATAGTATAAACACTAGTAAGTTGTAATACCACAAGTTGTGAGTCTAACCTTATGGTGATGTGGTTACTACCAAATGAAATGGCATCAGAGAGAAGTTAGATCAATGCGTTACACTCAATGATATTGTTTGTTGATCTATTGACACAAATCCCTTGAAAACTCACTAACTCGCCACTCGGAGCGAAAAAGGCCCATGCTAGATGTTGTAACCTAATTCAACGGGCTAAAAGTCCAGATGTTATTATTGCAATGCCTGGCCATCCCCTGAATCATTTTGCTGAGACCAATTGTGACAAATATTGGCCCAGTTGAATGTTAACCGGCAGACTTTGCTTTTTATTTCAATCTTTGCTTGTAATGGATGCTTCTCAGTTATCAGAGTTATCCGGTATTATGGAGGAAGAAGAAATGGTGTAGTGCGTCAATTGAGATGCTGGAAGAACAGAGTGTTAGTAAGTCGTATAATCAACTTGATATACTAAAGGGTCATACTGCCACTGTTAATCAAGTTGCAAATAATATTCCCGAGGGTCCTCTCTTTAAAATTATAAATATTGCATCTGACAAGCAAGAATTGAGTTTTGTAGACAAGGTTCATCTTCCAGAAAAATAGATTTTGGGCCTGTGCAAACTAATTTTACTCAATGTTGTTGGCAACCATCTGTTTTCCAATATTAGAATCGATTTCAAAGTCCTTGAGTCAACTGTCGCTGCCCACAGTAGGATTCTATGAGGACAAGAGAGCAATGGGTAGAATATTGAAAGAAATGGGTGTGGTAGATGATTTGACTCATAAGCAAATCGACGAAGAAAAGTTTGAGGCAGGCTTGTATGTTAGTCGTCTGGAGCAAGTCATCATTGTTTTCTATGGGCATCAAGAAATCTATCTCAAAGATGCATCAAGGAAAATGTTTCATGCAATTTTACGTGCTATGTAGTGGACCTTTGGGATGATGTTTATGTGTGCATTGAATATTATGACTCCGACTGCTTCTGTGTGCAGTGGCGGAGCAGAGAGACTTAAGATAGGCCATATTTAAAATTTGAAAATGATGTCACGGTTTTGTCTGGTTTCCACCTCAACATAGGAAGGCATATCAATACTTTTATGACAAAACAGAAAACGTTTTTTGCTGGAGGATATCACCACTGTGCTTTTTCTCACTGCCAATTATAGAGGATCAAGAAAGTTCGTAACAACGTAAGAGAAAAATGGTCAGGTTGGTGCGCTTGCATGTAATGGAGCTCTTAATTTTGGTTGGGGATCATCATTATCGAATGGATTACAAAAATTTATTCGGACACATCGAGAAACTCATGCAGATATCACCATTGCAGTCATGCCGGTTGACGAGAAATGAGTGACCTCCTTAGGTCTAATGACGATTGACAATGAAATTCGAATTATTGAATTTGCAGAGAAACCTAAAAGAGAGCGATTGAAGGCTATGGCGATTGATACTTCAGTGTTGGGTCTCGATGAAAAATAGCCAAGGAGATGCCATACATTGCAGGTATGGGTATCTATGTAATTAGAAAAGATGCAATGCAGAAGTTATTGTGTGAAGAATTTGCTCAAGTCAATGATTTTGGGAATGAAGTAATACCTGGTGCTACTTCCATTGGGATAAAGGTCAATCAATCATTTTCTTTAACATATGAATGGTGAGGATGACGACAGATTTGATTTATCACTGTTCACAATATTTCAATCCAGTAACGTGAGAGGAAACTTGACCTTCATAGCAACAAAGTTGCAGTTATTGAGAATATGGGAGTGAGGATCAATTTGATAGTATGGATCTTTCAGACAATAAAATTGTTAAGCAGGGAAAATATTTGAAGCATCTGACCACATTGTTAATAAATAATAATTGTATCGCACGCATCGATCCCAATCTTCGAGAATTTTTGTGCTAGTTCTTGCAGATAACTACCTTGTGAACATTGGTAAATCTTGTCCACTCGCAGCTCTTGTGAATTTTCAGACACTTAGCCGATTGGATAATATAGTTACAAAGAAACCAAACTATCGCCTACAATTTCCAACTCTGGAAAAATATTGAAGACAGCATGTTGGCATTTATCCATGTTATGCACCGGATGTCTGCAGCACTTTCAGAAGCTTTTGATCTTATTCATAAGTACAGCAATAACTCGTCACTGAATGCAAGAGTGGGAATAGCACATCATGCTTCGTTCATACATCGATATGGGCTTTTTTATGTTCCAGGAGTGGTTTTGAGCAATAATATGACACTCTTTCTATATATAGATAGCATCTCTAACAAGCTTGATTTTCTTGTTATAAATTACTATGGCCAGGAAGTGCTTTCAGCACCAGGCTTGAAGCTAGTAGATAATGATGAGTATAGTAAATCAGGGAGAGTTGTTTACCCAGATGGCTTGTATCGGATGCTGCTTTAATTTCATAAGAGATATAAACATTTGAATCCTCCATTATTTATTACAGAGAATGATGTTTCTGATGTAACTGACTTAGTTCGTCAACCATACATTTTAGAGCATCTTTTGGCTTAACATGCAGCCCTGAACAAGGGTGTCCAAGTTATTGGTTATCTATTTTGGACAACGTCTGACAATTGGGAATGGGCAGATGGTTATGGTCCGAAGTTTGGGTTGGTAGCTGGTTCTCCCAGCTCACAATTGCAGAGAGCAGCAAACGCATACATATTGCAGTTAAATCAACGATGTGGATCATTTGGCCCAGATCCAATGGTATTGCGGGGGCATGAATTAAACGGAGTTTATGAGAGATGCTACCCCCGTAGATGGTTTTAGTTAAACCGTTGTTTACAAGATCGACGGCTATGATGTATTACGGTACCTCCGATTCATGTCGTACAAGCTGTCATCAGCACCCCCCGTAGGCATTTTTCGGTTTTCATAAACCATGGGTGGCTTTGTCATAAATACGGATGGATGTAATGGGACCCAGGAGTACCATTTGTCCTTTTTACTTGCACTCCTATTTTTTGGGTTTTATATTATATATTATATATATATAATATTAAAACAAATATTTTGTAAACAGAAATAACTCCAACACTTCCAAGAATCAGTTTCAAAACTGATTATAATAGTTCGGAATTTATTTTAGATGGTGGATATAAAAGAAGAGATAGGAGGAGGAGAGGGGGTTCGGAGTTTTGGGACCTTGAAACTAAATTTTGTACTGAAGAATACTCAATCAATGAAAAGTTTTGCAAGTTTATATCATTCTATCTATGCTGATTAGTTTTCCAGTTTTCACTATGTTTTCATGTTTATGAATAAAATAGAGTGATTTGAGTTGCGGGTCTCAACAAACCTTAATGGGCGCTCCTCTATTTTAACTTATCTTTTCATATTTCTTCAGGATTTTGTAATGATATATTCTGTTTAAGCAGCATATCAAATTGAAATCCTTTCCTTTCTTATTTCTTCTGTCCATTCACTTTAGCATAAGGAGAATATGGCATTGCAGAGCATACATTGATTTCATATTTGAGGGTTTTAAAATTAATGTTTGTGGTTTACAAAACAAAGACATATATTTTAACTTGTGACATAATCCTTAATGTCTTGAGCAAGGATTCCTTTACACAGAAAGGAATTGTTTCTCAAGGTACAACATTAATTGGCGCCATTTCTGGGGAGCGAAGAAGCCAAGTTCATTTCCCTGGGTTTTATTTCTACTTCCTGTAGTTGTTCAGTGAGGAGGAGGTTTTTGGTTGTGTTTACTTTTTCAGAATTCTCATTTTCAAAAAGCCAAATGCAAGGTCAAATACCTTGCAGCAGAGGGTTTCATAATCCCTTGTTTTTGATGGTGAACAAGATTCGGATTTAAAGATTGATTGTTTATTATTCACCTAGTGACTCCACGGATGAGGGTTTCATTAGATGAAGAATTTTCCTAGCAAGAAGATGAGAAAGTATCATGGAAAAAACATGTATCAGAACTTCTGTTTTTAAAGGAGGTTCTATTTTTTACTATCAGTTTAGTGGTTTATTTTCCCTTTTATCTTAAAAGGATTGTTTCCTGCTTTATTTTCTCAGAATATTATAAAGCACAAAATGTAAATTCATTATTGGAAAAAGATGATTTTGCTTCTGCTTGTATTATAAATCTTGACACAAGTGTATCTCCTAAAAATGAAAGGAGGGATGATTGTTGTATTACAATCCCGGAAGATAATCAATCACAGTCTGGGCATACAGGTGATGATTCATCATCTTCGGATGATAGCATTTTTCCTCATAAGAAATTGACTGTTTTTCAGTCCAAGAACAGAGAAATCTTTAAACCCCTGAAGCTGCCTACTATTCTCCATCAGTATCCCTCAAAAGGATTCAAGTCCTTGCCAATTTTCTCAGGGAAGGAGAAGGACATTTCAGCTAAATCACATATCTTGCAATTTGAATACTTCCTGGACGAATTTCAAATTATTTATGAAGACGTAGCTTTAAGGATGTTCTATAATTCTTTAAAACAGGATGCTCAGCACTGGTTCTAGTGTTTGGAAGCAGGTTCAATCAATTCCTGGCAAGATCTTCAAGATATATTCCTTATATATTGGGCGAGAGTAGGTCATATGAAGAGCACCTTTTGGAATTATATTTTATCCGAAGCAAAGTAATGAATCAATTTATGAGTTTAATAGGAGGTTTCAAAAAATTTATTTCAGCATGCCAGAATAAATTAGACCTCCAGAAGCAGGAGCTATGGTCTATTATTTGAAAGCTCTTTCTATCGCCTTAACTTTTTATCTCAGGGAGAGAAAGCCTAGTAATCTGAAGCTGATGTTTCTCCATGTGCAAGAAATCGAAGATAATGCGTGGGCTTGTAGAAATTTTTCTTGCGATGTAGAAAGTCCAAGTTTTGTCAAAAATAAGAGGGCTTGTGAAGGAAACATTGGCATTTCTTTACAAAAGAACTTAAGTTCAAAGATGAATAAAGATTTCCAAGAAGTATTAAAAGGTTCCTGTACTAATGAAAGACAAGAATCTAATCATTCTGAAGATCCTAGCCAAAACTTTGAAGTGACAACTGAACTATATTATGAAAACATGGAAACTCATTGCAATAATTTTGTGAGTAGTGAGGACAATAGTGCAGTCTCTCAGACAGGTTTGCAAGAAGAGGAAGATTTTCGTCATCAATTGATGTTAAGAGAAGAACATCAGCATTATGAAGAGCAAACCGTGGATGTCTCTTTTCAGCCTAAATGCCTGCCTACAGGAAGTGGCAGTCAGCTTCCTAACACACAGTTCCTAAGTGAAGGGTCAAACAATGAAAGAAGCTGCCAGGTTCAAAGATGTCTGCAAAATGTTCAAGAAAAGCAGATAACCAAAGTTTTGTCTCATGATTTCTATGATCCAGTTGCTGAACATATGGAAAATCTCTTCGGTCAGCAACAAGCTCTAATGCAAGGGTATGTACAAAGTTTTGTATATGAAAATTTTTCATGGTACATTCCTCTTTTGATTTTTAAATTCCAGCAGTATGAAGGTTTTGAATCTAACAAGCGGATGTTGGATTGGTTCCATTGGAAAGTGGACTTCACTTGATTAAGTTCAACCATGCTTATATATGCAGGAGTTTTATATAAATAAGCTCAGGAGTTGAGCATTTCTAGTTGCAGTATTTCTAGTTTAAAATTTTTAGTTCAAAAATAAAGATCCTAAAAGAAGAGAATTTTCAGAGAAGTTTTGAAATTTTCAGAGATTTTGGATTGAGACAAAATTCAGTCTGATTAGACTCCATGCCCAACAAAGGCTACTGATCTACAAGTTCTCAGCACCTTGCTATCAAAGTGTTGTCCCCAATTGGAGCCAGATGTTGTAGCCTAATTCAACGGGCTAAAAGTCTAGATGTTATTATTGCAATTCCTGGCCATCCCCTGCATCATTTTGCCGAGACCAACTGCGACAAATATTGGCCCAGTTGAATGTTAACCTGTAGACTTTGCTTTTTATTCCAATCTTCGCTTGTAATGGATGCTTCTCAGTTATCAGAGTTATCCGGTATTATGGAGGAAGAAGAAATGGTGCAGTGCATCAATTGAGATGTCGGAAGAACAAAGTGTTAGTAAGTCATATAATCAACTTTATATACTAAAGGGTCAGACTGCCGCTGCTGATCAAGTTGCAAATAAGATTCCCGAGGGTCCTCTCTTTAAAATTATAGAGATTGCATCTGACAAGCAAGAATTGAGTTTTGTAGACAAGGTTCATCTTCCAGAAAAACAGATTTTGGGCCTGTGCAAACTAATTTTTCTCAATGTTGTTGGCAACCATCTGTTTTCCGATATTACAATCGATTTCAAAGTCCTTGAGTCAACTGTCGTTTCCCACAGTTGGATTCTATGAGGACAAGAGGGCAATGGGTAGAATATTGAAAGAAATGGGTGTGGTAGATGATTTGACTCATAAGCAAATCGACGAAGAAAAGTTTGAGGCAGGCTTGTATGTTAGTCGTCTGGAGCAAATCATCATTGTTTTCTATGGGCATCAAGAAACCCATCTCAAAGATGCATCAAGGAAAATGTTTCATGCAATTTTACGTGCTATGTAGTGGACCTTTGGGATGATTTTTATATGTGCATTGAAGATTATGACTCCGGCTGCTTCTGTGTGCAGTGGCAGAGCAGAGAGACTTAAGATAGGCCGTATTTAAAATTTGAAAACGATGTCACGGTTTCGTCTGGTTTCCATCTCAACATAGGAAGGAATATCAATACTTTTATGACAAAACAGACAACGTTTTTTGCTAGAGGATATCACCGTTGTGATTTTTCTCACTGCCAATTATAGAGGATCAAGAAAGTCCGTAACAGCACAAAAGAAAAATGGTCAGGTTGGTGCGCTTGCATGTAATGGAGCTCTTAATTTTGGCTGGGGATCATCATTATCGAATGGATTACAAAAATTTATTCAGACAAATCTAGAAACCCATGCAGATATCACCATTGCAGCCGTGCCAGTTGACGAGAAACGAGTGACCTCCTTAGGTTTAATGAAGATTGACAATGAAATTCGAATTATTGAATTTGCAGAGAAACCTAAAAGAGGGCAATTGAAGGCTATGGCGATTGATACTTCAGTGTTGGGTCTCGATGAAAAAGAGCCAAGGAGATGCCATACATTGCAGGTATGGGTATCTATGTAATTAGCAAAGGCGCAATGCAGAAGTTATTGTGTGAAGAATTTCCTCAAGTCAATGATTTTGGGAATGAAGTAATACCTGGTGCTACTTCCATTGGGATGAAGGTCAATCAGTCATTTTCTTTAACATATGAATGGTGAGGATGACGGCAGATTTGATTTATCACTGTTCACAATATTTCAATCCAGTAACGCGAGAGGAAACTTGACCTTCGTAGCAACAAAGTTGCAGTTATCGAGAATATGGGATCGAGGATCAATTTGACAGTATGGATCTTTCAGACAATAAAATTGTTAAGCAGGGAAAACATTTGAAGCGTCTGACCACATTGTTAATAAATAACAATTGTATCGCACGCATCGATCCCAATCTTGGAGAATTTTTGCGCTATTTCTTGCAGATAACCGCATTGTGAACATTGGTAAATCTTGTCCACTCGCAGCTCTTGTGACTTTGCAGACACTTAGCCCGTTGGATAATATAGTTACAAAGAAACCAAACTATCGCCTGCAATTGCCAACTCTGGCAAAATATTGAAGACAACGTGTTGGCATTTATCCATGTTATGCACCGGATGTCTGCGGCACTTTTAGAAGCTTTTGATCTTATTCATAAGTACAAGAGTGGGAATAGCACATCATGCTTCGTTCATACATCGATATGGGCTTTTTTATGTTCCAGGAGTGGTTTTGAGCAATAATATGACACTCTTTCTATATATCGATAGCATCTCTGACAAGCTTGATTTTCTTGGTATAAGTTACTATGGCCAGGAAGTGCTTTCAGCACCAGGATTGAAGCTAGTAGATAATGATGAGTATAGTAAATCGGGGAGAGCTGTTTACCCAGATGGCTTGTATCGGATGCTGCTTTAATTTCATAAGAGATATAAACATTTGAATCCTCCATTATTTACTACAGAGAACGTTGTTTCTGATGTAACTGACTTAGTTCGTCGACCATACATTTTAGAGCATCTTTTGGCTGAACATGCAGCCCTGAACAAGGGTGTCCAAGTTATTGATTATCTATTCTAGACAACGACTGACAATTGGGAATGGGCAGATGGTTATGGTCCGAAGTTTGGATTGGTAGCTGGTTCTACCGGCTCACAATTGCAGAAAGAAGCAAACGCACACATATTGCAGTTAAATCAATGATTTGGATCATTTGGCCCGGATCCAATGGTCTTGCGGGGGCATGAATTAAACAGAGTTTATGAGAGATGCTACCCCCGTAGATGGGTTTTAGTTAAACCATTGTTTACAAGATCGATGGCTATGATGTATTACGGCACCTCCGATTCATGTCGTACAAGCCGTCATCAGCACCCCCCGCAGGTAGTTTTCGGTTTTCATAAACCATGGGTGGCTTTGTCATAAATACAGATGGATGTAATGGGACCCAGGAGTACCATTTGTCCTTTTTACTTGCGCTCCTATTTTTGGGTTTTATATTGTATATTATATATATATATAATATTAAAACAAATATTTTGTAAACAGAAATAACTGCAACACTTCCAATAATCAGTTTCAAAATTGATTATAACAGTTCAGAAGTTATTTTAGATGGTGGATATAAAAGCAGAGATAGGAGGAGGAGAGGGGGTTCAGAGTTTTGGGACCTTGAAGCTAAATTTTGTACTGAAGAATACTCAATTGATGAAAAGTTTTGCAAGTTTCTATCATTCTATCTATGCTGATTAGTTTTCCAGTTTTCATTATGTTTTCATGTTTATGAATAAAATAGAGTGATTTGAGCTGCGGGTCTCAACAAACCTTAATGGGCGCTCCTCTATTTTAACTTATCTTTTCATATTTCTTCAGGATTTTGTATTGATAGATTCTGTTTAAGCAGCATATCAAATTGAAATCCTTTCCTTTCTTATTTATTCTGTCCATTCACTTCAGCATAAGGAGAATATGGCATTGTTGAGCATACATTGATTTGATATTTGAGGGTTTTACAATTAATGTTTGTGGTTTACAAAAAAAAGACATATATTTTATCTTGTGACATAATCCTTAATGTCTTGAGCACGGATTCCTTTACACAGCAAGGAATTGTTTCTCAAGGTACAACACTAGAGAGGATAGATTATGCATAATACGACTAGCACCATTAGCATATCCAGCAAATGGTTCCGAAGATTTAGACATCTGCGATGAAATGTAAAGTAGATTACTAATGTCAAGAAAAAATTTAAAATAAACTAAGACAGTGAATGCAAATCAACAAAATATATATACAATATAATAAAAACATTACTATGCTCATGATTAATCATAGTAACATTTTAGATACAACCCATTTCTGGGTTATGACAATGGAACTCCATCGTAATCAACTAACTCATAGGAACCCTTAGCAAGAACTCTTTTGAAAATATAGGGGCCATGCCATAATAATCAAATTTTCATGTACCTATTACATCAGCTTCCTAATCATAAATTAAGACCAAGTCTCCCTCTGAGAAAATGTGAGGCTAAACATTTTTTTCGTATTGCACCTTTATACATCTCTTATGCACTTCGTTGGCCAATTGGGCTTCACGATGCATTTCATCAAGATGGATGAGGTTAAAAAGACGCGCTTATTCTTCTGACGTGTTAGGTAACAAGTCGATTGCGAATTTTAACAACATATTTCACATTGGATTGGCAAGATAGCTTCCAGACCATACACGAATTGAAAGGGAGTAAATCCAGTTGCATTTCTCACCGAGGTTTGGTACGCCCACAAGGCCAAGTACAGGATCAAATACCTGCTTCTTTTATGGACTCCTATCATTCGTTGAAGCATACATTTAATAATCTTGTTGATAGCCTCAACTTTTCCATTTCATTGCGTATAATAAGGAGTAGAATTATCATGTGAAAATCCTAGTTTGGAATTTAATTCAGTCATCATGTTGTTGATAAAATTCTTCCCATGATTGGTAATTATAGCCCGTGGGACCCCAAACCATGCAATAACATGATTAAAGAAAAGTAATCCAGCTGTTTGTCCTATGTTGTTT
This sequence comes from Pinus albicaulis, assembly GCA_034641835.2. Taxonomy (NCBI): domain Eukaryota; kingdom Viridiplantae; phylum Streptophyta; class Pinopsida; order Pinales; family Pinaceae; genus Pinus; species Pinus albicaulis. Next base: position 303,440,532 of record CM076570.1, on the reverse strand, counting down.
AATGTAGGCATCACTTCGGCCCATTTGGTGAAGTAATCGCCTACAACAATAATATAACCATGCACCCTAGATGAAAGAGGGTTACAGGTCATGAAGTCAATATCCCATTTCGAAAATGGTTCCACAGAGACAACATGATGCATTGGCACTGGCGGTTTGTGGATTTTACAGTAAAAAATATGGCATGCGTGACAACTTCTGACTGTGAAGCATATCCAGATAAATGTCCACTACAAGCCCTAGCATGACAATATTTAAAACATTTTCGGCCTCCTCATGAGTGAGGCACCTCCTTAAAATGGTATCAACACCACGATGATAAAGTGTATCGCTGACGATCAGATAATCTTTAGCTTGGTATTGAATACGTTGTTGTTCAAAGAGAGAGGTATCAGGTCGAAAAGTTTGAGTTTGGAGATAAATGATGAAATATCCATACCAAGGATCAGATGATCCGATCAAAAATAGAGACTCTTCAAGAATTGATGGTTCCGACATAGTTGTAGTACTCTCAGAGGGAAGGTCACATAGAAGCTCAGTCAAAACTAAAGACTTTTTTGACTTGGATTTTATGAATTCCAAATCAAATTTCTGCAAAATGAAAATATATTTTGAATATCCCCCCCCCCCAGCAATTGACGTGATAAGATATAATTCATGGGGTTGCAATCCAAAAAGATAGTGGTATTTCGAAGCAAGATATAGTGGCGAAATATTTGGACAGCTTGAAAAGTTTCCAAGGAAAGCTTTTCTATGTATGAATACTTAACTTCCGTATCATTGGGATTACGACTCAAATAATAGATCAGATGTTCAATTCCATTGTATACTTGGAGCAAAACCATAACAATGGTAATTTTAGCCACAATAATATATAGGAAATAATCATTCTGATAATTAGGGGGATACATTAATGACGCTAGGACAGGAGTATCCTTGACAAGATCAAAAGAAGCTTGCGCAACTTGGTCCCAATGGAAGGGAACCCCCTTTTTCAAGAGTCGAGTAAATCCTTTAGCCATTTCAGCGTAGTTTAGAATGAACCTTCTTAGGAAGTTAGCCTTTCCTTGAAATTTCTATATCTGAAGTAAATGTGATGGTGTAGGAAAATCAAGAATGGCCTAAACCTTCAATGGGTTGATTCAAATTCCTTCTTTTGAGACTACGAATCTAAGAAAATTACTAGAACCAACACAAAACACACATTTATGTGGATTGAGGCGTATTTTGTAGTGTCAACAGCGTAAGAATATGGCTCTCAAATGCATCGGGTGGTCATTCTGATTTCGTAAATGCACGGTAAATCATCTAGATAAGGTTGAACAATGTGTTTGATGTCATTGAAAGCATAATCCATTGTTCTCTGAAAATTTTCCCCAACATTCTTTAAACCAAACAATAGTTTCCTGTAAGCAAATGTGCCCTAGGGATAGATGAATGGTTTCTTATGTTGATCCCATGAGCGGATATTGATTTGATTGTAGTCGGAAAATCCATCCATGAATGAAAGATTTCACATCCAACATAATCGTCAATCATCTGGTCAATAAAGGGAGTATGATAGTTTCCTTTTGGACAAGCAATGCTGACGTCCTGATGATCGACGCACACTCTAATGGTTCCTTGTTTTTTCATGATAGGAATGATGTTCGAAGCCCACTTAGTTAGCGGAATAGGGTAAATGAAACCAGCACAAAAAAAATTTCAACTTCAGCTTTGATGGCAGTGGCTTTGTTTGGATGAACAAGACGAAGTCGTTGATGCATTGGTTTGACATCAAGATACATATTAAAAGTGTGTTCAACAATACTAGTATCTATGCCTGGAATTTCCTCATAAGACGAAGCAAATATATCACAGAATTCATGAAATAGAGAGCAACAAGATTTAAGTTCTAATGGAGAACAAGATACACTAACATGAATATTTTCTGCAATGCCAGGTTTGGTGGAAATATTGATAGAAATGGTTTCTTCAATATTTGACAGATTTCACTCAAAACCGATTGCATTAATCGGTAAAGAATTTAAAAATAATTTTTTTATTGATGGGTGATATAGTTCAATAAGATGATTTTCTTCATAATCAAGAATATGGGAATGATGATGATAGTATTCCCATGGTTCTCCTTCTAACATCATGGCTTCTAAAATATTCTCATCTGTCAAGAAAATTGAGGAAAATAGAATAGATGGACTACCAAAATATAAGGGATGATCAACCCACACAACCGGCGACGCTGATTTCGGATTCGGTGCCTGAGCTAGATAGATTGATTTTTATGCTATCCCAATAGGTCTAGGTGGAAAAAATGCATATAACATAAAAATTTCAATCACCCGTACTCTCCCTTAAGCCAAATGGAGTGGAATAGATCATGTAGCAGGTCTCTATACTTGCAATTTTTGTTGACGTCGTAGGCGATGGTAATGCAAAGGTTCCCATGAGAATGGAATCCTTTAAGAGTCCTACACCAATGTTGTGAAGTGCTAGTTGGGTTGCGTGAATGAATGGAACACTTCCAGTTACCTCTGAAGCGGAGGCAAAGAATGATAACTGATTAATGACTGTGATAGTATGTTTATATGGAAAGGCAATCATTCTGAAACATGTAGAAACAATTGAAGTCATTGCATATACCCATGGCCTTCCAAGTATAATATTATAGTCAAGGGGCCCATGAACAACCTCGACATCAACATTCATTTTTTTTCCTCGTATTTCAACATGAAGGTTATTAATAATACCACAAGTCTTATATGTACGTCCATCGAAGGCCTTCAACGTCGTTGATGATTGAGATAAGTGTGACAAGCCAAGTGACTTCCAACAATTTAGAGACATAATGCATGTAGATGCTCCCTCATTAATAATAGTATGATGAAGAAGGTGATTGAGAACATTTACTCGTATGGAGAATCCTAATTCTACTGGTAGTTCTGGCACATAGCCCAAATGATTAAAGACGACAAGATTAGAATCATTCAGATCAATTCCAACAATAGCCGATAATAAAGCCTATTTTTGGGAGAGAAAATTTTATAATACCTCAAGAGAAAACATAGATGAAGGGGATTGGGCCAAATATTCAACTATATTATAATTTTGAGCAGCCCCTGCTTGAGGATTATATCTCAATTTGTGAATTACTCCCTTTGGTGGCTTGATTGTCAATTCAGGAATAGCAGTAGGCGGTACCGATTCCGTATATGGATTCATAGTCAAGGTAGTAGGTTGATCAGTTTCCTGACTACCATAATATTTATTACGCATTGATACCAAAATATCCATTGAAGGTTTTGTGAAAGATAGCATAAGTACTTGGGAACTAGAAGTTGGATCCGTAGCAACCAAATTTGTGTCCGGATTCAAAAACAGATCTATCAATACAGTTGATGCATTGGAAGTATTAATGATTTTTGAGACTTTAGCGCGGTCAGCAAAATACTGAAAAAAGTGTTCCTCATTACAGATTATGCATGGATAACAAAGTTTCCTAGGTCCAGACGATTGATCAGATGATATTTCCAGTGGGTTAGATGTTAGGTCCCTGTATTACTAGTATAGTCCCTTATTGTTATTATTGTAACCCCCTTATTGCTATTTTTGTACCCCTCTAACCCTCATATTTTTATTATTGTGCCCTTACATTATTATTGTTAGGTTGCTAGGATTACATTGTGGCCCCATGGACTCCTAGATATAGAAAGGAGGTGTTGTCATTTGTATCATATAGGAATTTAGATATAGAAAGGAGGTGTTGTCATTTGTATCATATAGAAATTTTTCATTCATGTAATGTATTGGAGGTTTCCCTCTCGAAGTGGCTTATTTCTAAGGCGTTGATATCTCTTTTACTCTATTTTCTGAGTTGGTTCAAAAAATTTCATATTAGAGGTTTGGATTCTAGGGTTTCGCTTCTCCAAATAGGTCATCATGGAATTTTTGCTATTACGTTTTTTCTAAAAAGGTTCAAAAGCTAAAATTTTCAGAGTACAAAGTTGAAATCCTAAGAAATAGAGTCCCAAAATTTTAGAGCTTGCTTCGCAATATTTTCAGAGATATAATCTGTGGAAGTTGGGTAGTGTAGGCTCCTGAATTTAACCTAAACAGGTCATCACGGAATTTTCTCTATAAATTTTTGTATATGATGTTTCAGAAGCTGAAATTATCACAGAGTGAAGAAGAAATTCTAAGGAACCTCTTGTAAGAATTTCAGATCTTGGTTCGCAAAATTTTTTGACATATGATCTATGGAAGTTAGGATTTTTTGAGGCTCGCTAATTTCATCTCAAAGAGGCAACCATGGGAAAAACATCACAACTATCTCTATGAGCATCGGATTGGAATTATGTAAAATGTGGCTAGAAGTAAATTGACTGTAGTTTCCTATCTATAAATTTTAGAGCCAAGGGAGCAAACAGTTGCATGCTGCAATTCGTACAATTTCGTTCTACTAAACTAGTCCATAATTAGGTTATTGTGGGAGAATGGACATAACTTTTCCTTGAAGAATCCAAATCATGTTAGACTTATGGAATTAGAAAGAGGATTTGGAGGGCTACCTCAGGAACAAATTTCAGATATTGAAGATCCGAAGTCATAGAGATAATTCAATTTCAATATCGAGCTCGTCAAAAGCAAGAAAAAGGTGTGTATTTTTTTTTCCAAATTGCATAAGTCTTGTTTGAAGAATCAATTTGAATTGATTCCAAGGGCATATTGTAGAATAGATATCAGTATTGGGTTCTAAAATTCCCCCCTAAAAATAATTCAACACCCATTAAGCATTCAGAAGGCTCTACTACGGCTCATGAAGATGAAGAAATGCAACATGACATATCAAAATTACAGAGCAAATGCAACGAATTTCTCTCTCGCAAAGAGAAACAAAAAATGACATGGAAGTTTTGAAGAAAGGTGTGGAAAATAATATGGATGGTTTGAATAAATGCATGGAATATGAGATGGATGGTTTGAAGAATGGCATGGAAGCTAATATGGATGGCATGGAAGCTGGCATGGAATCTAAAATGAATGACATGGAAGCTAAGATCGATGAAAAAATGGAAAACATGAAGAATGATCTAAAAGCAGACATGGGAGGTTTGACAAAGTTGATATAAGAAATGTTTCCTAATGGTGAAAATATAGTAGAGGAAACTCATGATGAGAACAAAATAAATGTTAATCATGATTTCATAAACTCTAATGTTGGATGGAAGGACCACCATATTCCAAAACTGGATATGAGGAAGTTTGATGGCAAGGATCTCGTAACATGGATACTACAGAAGGAGCAATATTTTGATCTCAATAATGTGAAAAACACACAAAAAGTACGCATTGCAACTTTAAATTTAGAACAAAATACATTTGTATGGTATTGATGGCTTTGCTCCAGTAAAAAAATTGTCACTTGGTCAATTTTTATAGAGGAAATGATAGAACATTATGAGGATAAAAAGAGCAACACCTTATGTAGCGAATTGATAAATCTCAAACAAAAGGGTTCAGTGTGGGAGCACATTGAGGATTTCCAAAAATTGAATATAAAGGTAACTGATATTCCAGAGGAACATAGGATTGATGTCTTCATAGGGACTTTAAAGGATAACATCCAACATTAAGTTCACGTTTGGGAACTTGATTCATTAGAGAAGGAATTTAGGTTGGCAAGAAAAATTGAATGTAAAATTATGGAAACAAGGAAGCCTAACACTCACATCTATAAAGATGGAACTTTTGCTATTGCTAGTCTTCCACAAACCTACAAGGTTGACACCACAACAATTGGAAGAAAAAAGAGAAAAAGGGCTTTGCTACAGTTGTGATAGCAAATACTATAAAGGTCATAAATGTGCTGAGAAGAAATTATTTTACATATATTGTGAAGAGGAGGAAGAAAATGAACAAGAAACTTCAAAAGAAGAGGATATTCACCAGGAAGAAACCCTAGAAGAAGAAGAAATGAGTTTGACCATATCATGTAATGAATTGGCATGAATTACCACTCCTCAAACTCTCAAGATAGAAGGACATATCAAGAAGAAAAAGGTAATAGTGTTGATTGATTCAGGTAGTACCCATAATTTTATTCATTGTAAGGTAGCCAAGGAAATGAATTGTTTCCTATACCCAGCACCAGATTGTGAATTGATGGTTGCAAATGGAGGAACTATAAATTGCTCAAGAAAATTCCATAATATAAATCTAGACATGGGGGAATATGTATTGAATAGTCCAATTCTTTCCATCCCAATTGGAGGTGTTGATGTTGTACTAGGAGTACAATGGTTACAATCTTTGGGGATGGTAGCTTTTAATTTTCAAGAACTTTTCTTGAAATTTTTTTCGGAAGGAAAGGAAATCAAATTATGAGCTATCGCAGGGAATCCAGGAAAGATAATAAGCTCTAATGTCATGACAAATATTATGAAGAAAGAACAACGAGGCATAATTGCACAATTATGCTCACTAGAATTTCCAACATCAAAATCATCTATTTCTCTAGATCTCCAAAAATTCTTCGACAATAATTCCACAACATTTGATACTACCAAATGAATCCCACCTATTCGTGACCATGATCATGCTATTCATTTGATTCTGGGAAGTGCTCCTCCAAAAATCAGGCCTTACAGATATCCTTATGTCCAAAAGAGCGAAATTGAACGTACGATTGCATAAATGTTAGAGGCTGGTATAATTTAACCTAGTCAAAGTTCTTTCTCTGCCCCAGTAGTATTTGTGCACAAGAAAGATGGATCATGGCCTATGTGTCTGGATTATAGGGATCTCAATAAGCTCACTATTAAAGATAAATTTCCCATCCCTGTGATTGATGAATTATTGGATGAATTACATGGAGCAATTTATATTACCAAGTTGGATCTTCGTTCTAGATATCATCAAATTAGAATGAAGACTATAGATATTCCGAAAATGGAATTTCGAACTCATGAGGGTAATTATGAATTTTTGGTCATGCCTTTTGGCCTTACCAATGCACCTTCTACATTTCAAGGGTTGATGAATTCCATTTTCAAACCCTTCCTTCAAAAAATTGTGCTAGTATTTTTTGATGATATACTAATCTACAGCAGGTCTTGGAAGAATCATGTTCAACATGTTGACAGGGTGCTCAAACTATTAGAGGAGAAACAATTATATGCAAAAACATCCAAATGTTTCTTTGGACTATAAGAGGTGGAATATCTGGGTCATATTGTATCTCACAAGGGTTTTAAAGTAGACCCTAACAAAATTAAAGCCATTAAGGAATGGAAAGTCCCCACAACCATAAAACAGTTGCGTAGATTTCTTGAGTTAACACGGTATTATCGCAAGTTTGTTAAGAATTATGGGAGAATAGCAGCACCTCTAACAACATTATTAAAGAAAGATGCATTTTCATGGACTCTTGAAGCAACTAAGGAATTTGAGCATCTTAAAGAGGAAATGTGCCTAGCACCAGTATTAGCTACACTAGAATTCACAGAAACCTTTATTGTGGAATGTGATGCCTCAGGAAATGGAATTGGTGTTGTTTTAATGCAAGAAGGAAGACCCATTGATTTTGAAAGTCGTTCAATCAAAGGAAATTATTTAAAATTCTATTTATGAGAAGGAAATGTTGGAAATACTACATGCACTAAAGAAATGGAGACTTGACCTAATGGGAAGACACTTCAAGGTAGAAATTGATCATGATAGTCTTAAATTTTTTTTGAAACAAAGACTATCTTCAGAAAAGTAGCAAAAATGGGTCACAAAGATGTTGGGTTATGACCTTGAAATAATCTACAAAAAACGGAAGCATACAAATTGGAGCTTCCTGCTTCTCCACAAGTGAATACGGTTTTCCATGTATCATACTTAAGAAAGGTTATAGGGGACAAACTTCCAATTCAAATAATATTGCTAGAACTTGATGAGGAAGGAAAAAACATATTGGAACCTGAAGAAATCATGTAAACAAGAACTCGAAAGCTACAAAATCGATCAATTTCAGAGTATCTCATCTAATGGAAGAACTTACCCACTGAGGATTCTACATGGGAGGATCATAATTTTATACAAAAGCATTCAGAGCTACTCAATAGTTGAGGAAAACACTTTTTTTAAGGGGAGGAGCATGTTAGGTCCCTATATTACTAGTATAGTCCCTTATTGTTGTTATTGTAACCCCCTTATTGTTATTGTTGTACCCCTATAGCCCCCATATTGTTATTATTGTACCCTTACATTGTTATTGTTAGGTCGGATAGGACTACATTGTGGCCCCACTAGGATTACATTATGGCCCCATGGAGCCGAAGGGGATTGAGCCAAATAATCATCTATATTATAATTTTGAGTAGCCCTTGCTTGAGGATTATATATCAATTTGTGAATTACTCCCTTTGGTGGCTTCATTGTGAATTCAGGAATAGCAGTAGGCAGTACTGATTCCGTAGATAGATTCATAGTCGAGGTAGTAGGTTGATTAGCTGCCTGAATACCATAATCTTTATTACACGTTGACACCAAAATATCCGTTGAAGGTTTTGACAGATAGCATAATCACTTGGGAACTAGAAGCTAGATTCGTAGCAACCAAATTTGTGTCTAGATTCGGAAACAAATATGTCAACACAACTGACGCATTGGAAGTCTTAATGATTTTTTAGACTTCATCGCGGTGAGGAAAATCTCGAACAAAGTGTTCCTCATTATAGATTATGCATGGATAATGAGGTTTCTTAGGTGCATATGATTGACCAGATGATATTTACAGTGGGTTAGAAGTTTTCTTTTTCATAGATTTCCCTTTTTTCTTACTTCCGGGTTTCTTGTCACTTTTGTCCTTGTCAAAAGACATGACATTAATTTCGGAAGAAGATGCAAGATTAGATGTAGTAGTATGATGTGTTCTTACAGTTCCAATCAAGCCATCTCTTGCATGAGATTCCTTTAATTGAGGAGGAACAGTAAAATTATATCTTGGTGCATTAGGAATTTTTTTATAGAGTGTGCTAGACTGAGTATAAATCAAGTCTAAATACTGGGCACGAACAATAACCTTCTCTTTTGTGATGATGCCACCCTTAACCACATCCTCAATTATAGATGGTAAGAGGGACTTAATGAACCACTCAACAAGAAGATGATATAGAACAAATTTGTTAACCATTCTATGACGACGACGCCACTCATGAATATGAAAAAAAATGTGAGTAGCATTAATCTGTTTGAAATTATTCAAGAGTTCCATTATAGCTTCATATCATATGGGTAACTGGAAGTGAGTCAAAAATATAGTAGCTAGGGCAGTGAAATTATCAAAAGATGCTCTAGGTAACTCAATATACCATTTTGTGGTCGGACCCGTAAGCATACGCTGGAAAAGACGTAGTCGAACATAATCATCATTTAGGGAATTTTATGAACACCATAAATGATAAATCATGACATGAGTCGACGGGTATTCCCCATGGTTTCCATTCAACTTAGGAATATCTGAGGGTAATTTGTGTGGTATCACTGGCCACCAAGGTGCATAGTTGATTGGATCATTGTTTAGCTGATTTAAATCTGGTAACTCTAAAGTTGCAACAAAAGGCAACTGTCTATTAAGATCAGGTTGAGCATAGCCAGGGTATGATGTAATTTCTTGAGAAATAATCAATTTCCTGAGAAACAAGCCTTTGAGCACTAACATAAGGAATCTGCTGCTAGTAACCCAGATAGGGGTTGTTTTTAAAAGCAAATGCTTAAGGATTCTGTTGACTAAAACCTAGATATGATACTTGTTGAAATGAATTTTGAGGTATTTGTGCCTAAGGGAGCCAAGGAGTCTATCCACCAATGTTATAACCCAAATTATAATAACTTGGATTTGGTTGAGGATATGTATAACCAGGTTGTGGTTGTGACATACCATAAAATGGTAAGCCATCTTGTGAATAAATGATTCCGGATACAAGTTGTTGTAAGTTAACCGACGGATTTGGAGTCTATGGACCTGACATTTGAGGGTATTGAGTTGAAGGACCCACTTCAAAAGGTTGTTGTAAAACATTTTGATTCTATAACAGGTGTAAAGATGTATTCAAAAGGGAAAATGATGTGGGTGTAATAGGTTGAATTGGTTGATACGAGTGTACAACCATTTTTGGTTGGCTAGGCAGAGTGGGATGCCATTGACAAAAATTCATTTTGACATTAGGTTGACCAAAACATGATGGAAAATTGTCATAGTGGGTGACCAAAGGTTGCCCCCCAGCATGAGGAGGATAACAAGACAGAAAATATTTCTCTCCAAATGTTGGGATTCCAGTTGATATGGTCCTTGATGGAATAGACCTACAAGGACCGGCTTGATATTTCCTTGATGATGTGTATAAAGAATCAAGTTGTTCAATACTCAGTATAGTTTTACCAGTTATAATACCAAATGATGACATTGGTAAAGTCCATGGATCTGAAGATGCACCAGAGAAAATTCCAGATAAATATTTATAACCTGATGGGACCATAGGGCCACCATGAAAATATGACTCTGGTGAAGTTGTAAACATCGACAGAGTAGCGAGGGAAGGTACTAATGTAATTGGAACAGATGGCCCTACCCAAGATGCTAGTTCAAGCATGGTTACTTAACCAAATTTATAGCCTTTTGGATCAACGAGATTTTGAATAGGAACAGGATCAGTAAAATTAGAGGGTGGTGATTGAGGAAAAGACTCGTATAGGTAAAGATCCTCCCAAAAATGGGTTGGAGTTAAAGGTGTCTCTCCTTGTGGGATTTCTTCAATCGAAATTAAACCAGGTGTAAGTATTTCATCATCAGGCCCAAAGTATATTTTAGGTTGTTGACTATGTGATATGGGAGACTCAATGGCTAAAAAAAATTTTGGTTTGACCAATGCAGGAACAACTTCCATTTGTTCGACTTCGGGATTTAGATGTTGTGGAAAAAAGGTTGAACAATGTTGGGTCTAGGAGGTATGGTCTCACTAATTGGATGGATCGTGACCACGGGTAGATGTGAGAACTCCCTCTTGATAACAATAGACGAAACGGGATGTGTAGAAACAACTTGAGCTAACTTTGGTATATGGGAAGATGATGTTTCACCAGAGGTACGAATAGTACTTGATTCGGTAGAGTGTTGTCTCCTTCGCCGACCGGGAGTAACTTCTGGTGGTAAAGGTGGTTTCAAAATAATCTACGGAAAAAAGGGGAAAATTATTTTTTTCTTCCATGATTACTGATTTATTTAACCAAAAATAAATAAATAAAATACAAGGGTATTGCTAGGCAAAAATGTTTACCAAGAAACTGTGAACTGCAGAATACCTCTTGGCGAACCAAGAAGTACGAGAAGACAATCTCCTTGAATGTTGTGTTCAGTGTATCACAATTTACAAGGTGGCCAACTTGGTTCACTATGGATTAATAACAACCTAAAGTTGTCCTCCGAAATATTCCTGAAGGTGCATTGAGGCCCAAGTCCATATTAGTGCTATCTAATGTGAAACCGCACAGTGAGAGCACCCATTTATACTTTTTGTACTGTAACACCGCCCGATATACTTGAAAGTACATGGACGAGCTACGATATAATTATGTATGTGGAGTCAGGTATCACACTTAGAATGTATCGCAGACAATTAATGACAACTTCTATGTTTTACGACGCCAGAACACATCTCTAGCCTAGACCTTCTAAATTTTATCATTATGGTTCCAATGATTTATTAGGTAAATTGAGACAAATTTTAAGTTGATCTTGTTTATCAATTTTCCTTTCAAGGTTCACCACTATGATGCATTGGAAATTCCTAAAATGAAAACTAAAATGATAAGCAGTCTTTCACTTTTTGTTTTTCAATGAAAATCCTAGCTACTAGAGGGGAAGAGCAATCAATTTGAGAGCAAACAAACAAAGAGCACAAACTAAAATGCAGCTTTCCTAATTGTTCCTTTTGCAAAACACACAATCCACTATATGAAAATGTAGGTTTTTCTTTTCAGTCCCTTTAATGTTATGAATCCAGAAAAGGAAACTAAGTGCACAAAATCAATAAAACAAACTCCTTTTACTTTTGATAAATGAATAATTTAAACAAAAATTTATCTTTTGAATGAAAAATGAGGAATTTAACAACAATTTCTCCTATCAAGAAACAAAGAATTAAACGACAATTTCCTTTTTCAAAAGCAAATGGATATAATGCACCAATGAAAATACTTTGAAATTAATTCATCAATGATAAAGAAAATAAACAATGAACAAACTTTTCTTTCAAAGGAGGAAGAGGTAGGTAAGGTCACTGATCAATATGGGGTATCAGGCTCTTTAAAACATAGAAAAAATCAAACTGAAAGAAAATGCAATGACAAAATCAATGGAATTTGGTTGATTCTAGGGGGAAACACAATCTCTAAGAGGAGGAAATGTGTTGCAATGCACCCCTGGAAGGGAGACAGTGTTATGCAAAGCATTGTGTCCTGTTCAACAGTGCGTTGAGCCCAGTCAGAGAATGAAAACTCAACTGTTTAACACACTTCTAATGAAAATTTTGGTTTCAAAAATCCTGATATTTATGAGTAAATTCTATTGGGTGAATAAACAGAGAAAATCAGACGCAAATACACTAAGGATGAAGGGTAAAATCTCCAATTGAATCGCTAATTTTTTATGTGGAATTATGGATTACAAATAAAATATTCTTCCCTAGATGTAGTGATCATCTAGAAAAATAGGTTAAAGACTTCGCAACTACTTTTCCTAACAGTAAATAGACACACAGAATAGATCAAAGAACTTACTTGGAGTCCAAGCGCTTCCTATTCTCCTTCTATCGCTCTTGCTATAACTTCGAATCTGAGCTAGATCGCCAAAATATTTCCTACAAATATGAAAACTAAATAGTAAAATATAGCAATAATATAGATGTCTATTGAAGTTATTCAATTAAATCAATAAAACATGAACCATATGCATCAAATAAGAGTTCATAATATGAAAGACAGAAGCTTATACATATACATATGTGGGAAAGTAAGCAACAATATTTATTAATGAATAGAAGGGGAGGTTACAAACCAGTAATTGGTTTAGTGTCACCAGCTCAGGTAGCATCCTAGGCTCATCACAATGCACATCTCTCCAGCATCATGGAACTCAAATCAATTCCTCAATTGAAATTCCACCAACATTTCTCTACTCAAATTATCCCTTCTCAAACACTAAGATCTATGCTCAATTTATAGAGGAGCTGAACGTATTTTTACAATCAATGACTTTGTAATAATATGAAAGACATGTTCCTAGTCTCAAAGGTATCAAATGGACACATGGATTCTAATTTTGACACATGTGAACTCTTCTATAAGGCACTGGCGAAGTGCAGATTCTGGAACAATGATAATTTCACTCCTAATGTGACCAACGCACCCATGAATGTGGGGAAGTGTTTTGTAGAGCACCCTTGAGTGGGGTTACTTGCATATGGAATGCACTTATTCCCTTTAGAGGCAGCATTAGTTAACTCTCATATGATATATTTTCAATGTCAAATCTTAGAAGAGTTTGCAAATGAAAGACATGGATGATTTGTCTTATTCTTTGTCTTAGGGCATGTAGCAACTAAAATGATAGGGGATGATAGACCCTATTCATTGGCTCTGGAGATGATGTCCAGTTAACCAGGTCATTTGTAATGATGCCCAAATTGACCTATAACAATCTGGATAAGATCTGACGGATACAACGGTATATAGCAAGTCAAAAAATTTCATATCTTAATGAAGTAAGTGGTCGTAGGACAATTTTCATAAAAATTTTCAATGTGTAAATAGATGGATCTAATTAATTACAAGGGAATTTAGGCTAATTTCAAATACCACGACATGTGGTGTGAGGATGGTTTCCAAAACCACTAGTCCCATAGGAACACATCTGCATCAATGAAGTTCCAATAAGATACAATGGATCATTGCTTCGACACCTTCCAAACCTAGGACAAGAGACTATTCATTCAGTTTTCTTGTCTTCATGGACTCTAATAACCACTCAACATAAAAAAACTAACCCAACCTTAACCCCAAGTATTAGGTGGCTAATACAATTTGGAGAATGGGTCACTATGTGATTTGCCATGCTAAGAATCAAATTTCAATGAGTCTGTACTCCTAGGTGGTTCTTCCATGCTTATTAATGGCTCACAGAGCTTGAAAGGTACTTCAACATGGCTTCCTAAACTATGATCAAAAGTCTGATCCCCGAGGCTCCATTCCTCATTTGGTTCAAAGAAGCATGCACAGGAGATTAGAGGTAGCTTATTTCAACTCAAAATATACCCAACACACTTCTATGAAAATCATGGTCCTCATCACCCTTGGCTCAAAAATCTTGAAAATAAATATTTATTCTACGAACCAGCTCTTCTATGTGCATGTACTATTAGCTTCCAACTTATTCATCGCTCATATACCTATGGGTTGCAATATGAAAACCCCCACATTGCCTTTTCTATACACTACAGTAAGTTGTATTTTTTTCCTTATGAGCAATATTTCTTTTTACTTTATCTTTCGAAGTTATTTATTGATCATGGTTTTTTATTATTTAGTTCTTATTGTAATGAAGAAATATGAATTGAAATAAAAATGTAAAAGATAGAATAAATTGGTGTTGTGTAAAATTTCACATTAATTATAGTTTTATATTGGATTGTGATAATATAGTAATATTAACATATTTATGTTTTTAATCATTTTCTCTTGTAAAATTTAAAATGATCTCAATAGATCTAAGTTGAATTTCAAAATTTCATTGTTTCTTCATTACTAAAATCAGTTACATGGGTAAGCAGAGAAATGTTATCATAGCCTTGGCTTACTTGCTAACTAAAAACACCCATCAAAATTCCACTTAGACTATTTTGTTTAGCCACTTGGAAAATAAAAATTTGACCTATTACAAAATTATATAGCCAACCACAGATAAAACAAACAAACATAAAAACATGACAATAACTATGCATCCACCATCAACCAAGGGGACTAAACATGAAAAAAGACCATCTTCCTCTAATGTGGAAAACTGAAAATTAAACAGATTAACCTACATCTACTCTTTGTGCATTAGTATTCCCTAAACCAACATAAGGAATAAGTCCGGTATGCATTGCCATTACACTAGGAGAGATGTAGTCATACATCAAGTAATCTAGGGTTCTTAAAAGCTAGCAAAAAGTGTTTCAATTTTAAAATTACATTATAGATCTCTTGTGAACTTTAAAATTATCTCAATAAATGTAAGGTGAATTTTAAAATTACATTGTTTGTGATGAATTGAAGTAATCTATGTTTTTATTTATATATAATTTAACTAGCATGTGCCACCACTATATGGTATTGAATTTTTAGAAAATGTACAAAATGAATATATTGTATTGTATAGATTTTAGTTGTCTACAGTGAATATATGGTATTGCACATTTTTAATTTTCAACTAGCGGAACTCGTACCAAACTAGTACATAAGTTTATTTTAGGACTAAAAAAGGGTTAGCTAAAAAAAATAACTAGTAATAGTGATTCATAACCAACTTTTAGTATTTGAAGACAAGATTCATACAAAGATGTAGAACATTTTTCTATGGAGTTAAAGTTTAATAATTATGTCCTACTAATGAACATTATTTTCTTCTAGTTTATCCACTAATATTAGTTTGTGATTCTTCTAGAGCTTGTTTCCCTTTATGAATATGAAAATGTAAAAAAAAAAAGGTAACCTAGTGTTGTGTAAAATATCACCTTTAATGGAATTGTTTTTGGTTTCATGTTTAATATATGATAGTATTGAATTAAGCTAAGCTTATATCCCTGGAGACATTCTATGGGATACTCTTGAAAGGATTTCTTGTAAGTGTTAAAATTGTCTCTACAAAGGTACCATGAAAATTTTAAAATTATATTGTTTAAGGTGAATTACAGTGATATGTAGCATGTGTTTTATCATTTAATTGAATATATATGCAATGAATATAGGGTGTTGAAGATTGAGAAAAACTATGTCCCGAGTATATGGTATTATTTTTTATATATGTGGTGAGTATATGGTGTTGAAAGTATTTAATATGAGTTTTATTTATTTATTTTGATTTACTTATAATAAGTGGAATTGGAACCAAAATAGGTGCGTAATTTTCTTTTATTACTTATTTTCTTATTTTTTGAAACTTATAATATGAAACTTTTAGTACACATTCAAGATAAATACATACTAAAAGAGAGCTAGTGGCAATGATTGATAGAAAACTTATATTATTTGAATGCAAGATTCAAAAAGAGATATATAAAATTAGTGTTCACAACTCCATTTATGAAAATGGATGCTAGATGATAAGGATTGGGAAAAACAATCAAATCAAGGAGGAGAGGTAAGAAGAAAAGAAACAATTTGGTCTTAAGCACTTTGGATAATAAATTGGATATAAAATACATGCAAGATAAAATTGATAAGATCATGAGTGTTTAAAGAGCATGAACTAAGTAATTTTTGGTATAAAGCTTAAAATATTAGGACAATAGTAAAATAAGTAAACGATAGTTGGGAAAATAAACAAACATAAAGATAGGTTGATTTTTGTGAAGTAAATTGTAATGACCATAACTATGGCATGGATTATTTTTAGATGAACGCTTAAGTCCATAAGGCCAAGCTTAATTAACATAGTATTTGAAGTTCAAAAAGTAAAATAAGCTACTCTTAAGGAAGACGGGAAAGTACAAATGTGGATCCCAAGTGAAATTGATATTATTTTTCTACTTAACATGGAACAAAAAATCCTATCTTGAAGGGTTGGAGGAATTCCTTGTGAGAAAGTTGGATCCCCAGTGAAATTTATATTATTTTTCTAGTTAACATGAAACACAATATGCACATGGGTTGGAGCATTATAATTTATAAGATAGATCCTCTCAATTAATACATTTGGAGAAAGGTGACAAAGGTGGATCCCAAGTGATATTTATTTTATTTTTCTAGTTACCATGGAACACAAAATCTAGAGGGGTTGGAGGAATTGGTAGTTACATAAGAAATAATGTTTCTCCTATCATTAGAATTTATAGGACAAATCCTCTCAATCAATACATTTGGAATGAAATTTTAGGAATAGTTATTTTAAACAAAGAGAATATATTAAAAATTAATTTGTAATTGGCTAGTTAGAAAATGTCTTCCAATACTTGAACCCAACCAGTTGGGGAAACACATTTTTCATCAAATCAATGGAGGTCAGATCCTTTAACCTATTAATAATAATTTATATATGAAATAAATGTAGGGGAAAAATGTCCCTTTAATATCCTTTAAAAATGTCCCTTGAATCCTTATGTTTTCCCATTTATTTGTGGATGGAATGCTATAGACCTTTTTTTAACTTTGTATCATTATGTTTCCCCATTTATTTGTGGATAAAATGATATATATACATTTTTTTTAAATTTTATCCATATTCTACTGCACTTTATTTCAAAATGCAATCAAGTTTGTTTTCACCATCTTCTACATGACTTTAGCTTTTCAATTGCTACAAATCTAGCTCGAGGTCCTCATCCTTTGTATGTGCATCTCTATATGCATGATAGGTGAAAGGATATATGTGCATTAAATATGCCAAGGATGTAGTTTTTGATGTGCTGTCCTTGAAAGCATGTTTTCCAACTTGCTTGTGCTAATATTCTTGTAATTGATAGTTAAATGAAATTTTTGTAATAATTCCATCCACTTGTAGTGTCTATTTTTCTATAACTTGGTTTCTTGCTAGACATCAGTGGTGTTACTTTAGGAATACATAATACTTACCTATATTCCTATAGCAATCCTTCCAATTAATTTTTTTATTCTTCAATACACTCCTCTAAGGGTGCATTTTCCTTCATTGACTCCTTTCTAGACTAATTTTCTCATAAAAAAAACATAACATATTTCTTGCTATAACTAATCATTTTATTCGCTTACTTGGCACTTATGATTGAAATCTTGGATTTGCGTTTGTGTATGTTGATGATGAATTACTTCCCATCATGGATGAGGTGGTATTGGTTCACTATCCACATCAAGATTTCTTTCCACATATACATATAGGCACTCCAAAAGATAACTCCACATAGATCATGTGGAGCTACATCCAATTCTATTACATCGATAAAATCAACAGTAATACAAAATTTTATTCTACACGGTTTTGTTACCTTAATTTCCATGTCATTATTTACCCATATCAATGGATAGGGGTTAGGATGATCTAAAACGTCTAGACCAAATCCATTGCTATGAGATTATTGTGCGAACCTAAGTCAAATAGGGCATCAATATTGGCCTTCTCCACTTGTATATTAATGTGGAGGAACTTGGTCATTTCCTTCTCTTCACGAAGGTAAATACTACTTAAATTCACGTACCTTTTCACTAATATACATGCAATATTCTCATCCACATCATATTTTATTTCACCTTGATTGGAAAAATATATGGTGAGAAGATTCATTTTCTTCCAATATTTCTTCCAGTTTTGTGGGTTCACCTCTAGATGCAATTTCCAACACTTCTCCTTTGTGTGACTATCAAATTTGTAGTGATTGAAACGTTTTTTAGTATATGTGCACTATTTTGTAGTAACTATTATCTTCTTGTCCTCTCTCCTTTCCACTTCTTCTTCCCTTTTTTGGAAGCTTCTTGGTGATCATTCCTTTTCAAGCAACTTAACCACCATTTTTTTCCTATATTTTCTAGGTACTATCCTTGTAAAAATATCATTATTTTTTGTTGGTTTCAATAATAATACCTTATTTAATAGATCATTATGGAGACCCCCAAGATACATGAGGAGTATACTCTGGTTCTTAGGAGATTTACCTAGTATGATCGTCATCTTCCTGAATTTCATGGTGTAATCATATAAATTCTTCCCCTACTTCTACCTTAAGTAGTTCAAGTGGATCCCTTGGTACTTTGCATACATAATATGGTTGAATTGGGACTTTATGAGGCTTTTAAATTCCTCCCATTTAGTTATTTTGGGATTACCTTTAGCCTAAATGTCTCTGTATGTATTTTCCATCATGTTAAGGCATGACCCTCCAACTTCAATGTGATAAATGATATTTCCTATTTCTCATCTATGTCATGAATCCTAAAGTAAACTTCTAACAACTAAAATGGGTGAGTTTATTTACAGAAATGATCTGACCCTCAAATGAATTGATGCCCACCTTTTCTTTCATATTGAAGAGGGACTGTTAATGATTCATGGCACAAATACTTGGCTACTCCTTTTCAATTTATTTTCTTGACTCCCTGAGATCTTCTTGCTCACCCACATTCCCCTTTGATCTAATTTTATATTCAAAATTGTTGTAAACAATGTTAATACTGAGAAGGGGGGTGAATCATTATTAAGGATAACTTAAAATTTTATGTCAATTATATTTACTCATTCAAAATTAATATCCACTATATGAGAGAAAATATTGACAAACAATAACTACAACCATGCAACCAATACTATCATACACATCATGAGAAACATGAATATTAGACACAAAAGTTTAAAGTGGAAACCATTATAGCAAACAACCACCAAATCTTCTTTTTGTTATTGATGTAAAATGACATCACCTACTCAATTAAATCAATATTTTTCTAACCACCACTCACATGAAGCACCAAATCCCTTTTATTGTTTACTAGAAACCACTAGCAGGAAGCACCAAATCCCTCTTTTTGCATACACCTGATCAGTCTACCAGAAGCACCATATAAACCACCAACTTCATGGATTTCTTAAAACCACCAACTTGCATCTCCTTGGATTTATGCGAGCACCAACTTGCTTGAGGCACCAACCCCAAACATTTCTTTATAAAGCCACAGGAGATGGAAGCACAAACTTCATGTATGTAAGATCCAACCCACACTTAATAAGGAAACTAATCTTAATTGTACATGGGAGACAGTCTTCCTGATATCAACTCTTTTCTCCTCTACCCTTGGGCCACAAAACATTCTCTGTCCTATGATCACTCTATACCAACCCATTTTTCTACTCAATATCAGTCACTCATCACAGCCCATGGAACATTCCGTCCACACCATAATAGTATAGAATTCTTGGACCTCTGATCTCAATTTCATAGATTCAACAATCTACCTTCTTCCTCGATACAGGAACTTTCAACCTCCTCTTACACATTATCAAAAACACTCTCGGGGTCTCTCTCCTCTACATAGGCACTCTCATTCTTTCTTTGCAACACTGGTGGAATTGGCCTCTGCTCAATAGCTCACAAACACCCACAAACATCTCCACATAGCTCACCCGAAACAAATTTTCTTACCTCACATTAATCAACTACAATATTGGTTTTTGTTTCATAGAAACAAAGTGAACGATGTAGTTGCTGAAAACCATCAACCTTATATACACGTGACATGAGTGTGTATTATCTAGATAGCACTCCATACTATTGTAGTGTCTAAATTCTTTCTACTCTGATCGTATTTAATGTGAAGCATTCGATTCTCAACATTTTCTCTTGTTCATCTACTCAATCACCTCGCAACTTCAAGTGCATATAGCAACCAAATTCAATGAGGCATCTCTATCAATTTCGATGGATCCAACGGTATATAACAGCGCAAAAAATTTCATATCTTGATGATGTAAGTGGCCGCAGGATGGTTTTCAGAAAACCATTCAGTGTGTAAATTGATGGCTCTAATTAACTACGGGGGAATTCAAGCTTATTTCAAATACCATGATGTGTGGTGTCACAATGTTTTCCAAAAACACCAGTCCCAGAGGAACACATCCTCGTCAATGAATTTTTAACTAGACACAATGGATCATTACCTTGATGCTTTCCAAATTCGAGACAAGAAACTGTTGATTTAGTTTCCAAGTCTTCATGGACTCTAATAATCATTCAACATAACATAAACTATCCCAACCTTAATCCCAAGGATTATTTGTCTAATATAATTCAGATAATGGGTCACTATGTGATTCATCATGCCAAGAATAAAATCTCAATCAGTCTTTACTACTAGGTGGTTCTTCCATGCTTGTTAATGGATCACAGACCTTGAGAGGTACTTCAACATGACTTCTCTAAAGTGTGATCAAACGTCAAATCCCCAAGGTGTTGTTCTTCATTTAATTGATAGAAGTGTGCATATGGGATCAAACGTAGCTTATTTAAACTAAGGAAAAACCCAAAATTCTTCTATGAATATAGTGGTCCTCATTTCTCTTGGCTCTAAAATATTAACAATCAAATTTATTCCAGCAACCAACTCTTATGTGTGCATGTAATCTTATCTTTCGACTCATTCATCCTTCATACACCTCTGTGTTGTAATATGAGAGCCCCCATATTGCGTAACATTATTAAGGTAGGATATTACAAAATTATGAGATCTTGATATTGGCCTTTATCCCCTTTTTCTTCACCTATTATGTTTTTCCCCCATAGGATCTGGTGTTGTGATCGAAGACATAACACTTAGGTGTTAAGCCCTTTAGGATCATGTCAGGGGCCTATATCCTTGTGTTATTTCTCTAAACCCATGGTTCTTTAGGCTCCATGACCAACCTCCAACAACATCGGAAGCTCCCTGTATCAGTACTTTCTCAAAATGCAATTATGTAGGAGTTACAAAATCTTGAACCTCCAAAATATACTTCTAGGGTGGCATCATGCTCTCCCACGTCGTATCTGCAAAGAACTTAGGTTCTAAGCCCTTCAGGATCCTGTCGGGGGCCTATCTCCTTGTGTTCATAATCTACACACTTGGTTCTTTGTGCTCCATGACCATATGCCAACAACATCAGAAGAAACTCGTAAAAATTTTTCTCAAAATTCAATTATAGAGGAGATACAAATATTAATGTTCCGAGATGACATCATTATCTTTTTTTCATCCCCATGTGGCATCTCCATAGATGTGACACGTGTCCCTACGATTTTCCAAATTAGGCCACTTAATAATGTTGAATATGACTGCAACGTGCCCTCCATACAACCATGTTATGATGATGCCATCTGCCACCGTGAGCTTGTGAGGGTCAATCAACTATTGCAATGTGTCTTCTATGAGAAGAGAAAAAGGGTCCCTAGTTCTTTGGTTTTGCAAATGAATCCATTTGTAAATCCCTACTCCTTGCAACCTGTGGGTCTTTTTAAAAGAGTTGATTAACACGAAGTTACAAAATTATGAAATTATGAAGTTCCAAATTTTTAAAAGTTCTGGGCTTTGATTTTCCTACCTTCCATGGTTCTGAGGTTCTGAATTTACGAGGTTTCGATCTTTCGATGACCTGAGATTTCAACCCTCCGGGGTCCCGATATTATGATCTCCCAAAGTCCCAACCTTCTAACCCTCCATGTGTTGATATTGCAACCTTTCGAAATTTCCACCTTTCTTGGTTCTGCAATTTGTCCTACTAAGGACTTCAAGAACCTAACTTTGGCAATCAATCAATTTTGAACCTAAGATCCATTTATGGGCCTCCACATATAGTTGGAAATAATTTTCAAATCACTTTCCATTGGAGAATATCTGATGCTATCCTTGAGCCAATTTTCTACCTAAAATGCAGTTACAAACTCTCTTCCATTCTTTGCACCTTCAAATTTCTTCGTGTTCTTGGAATCCTAGACTCCCCCTAAGCTTGATACACCAATCACATCAATGATATCATTTGTTGTTATCATTCCTATCATAGTGGACATCAATGTTTTCATTCCTAACATCATGATACGATATACATCCATGATAATATGGTTGAATTCAATACTAACACACTTGCTAACTATTACTAAATGCCAAATGCCCAAAATGACCTCCTAACATGATTTTTGACATCAATGCCAACAAATTTACTACCGCTAATGAGATAGAGAATTCCAACTTTCCAACAATCTCCCCCTTTGTCTTTGATGGGAACACCTCTTCACTTCTCCACATTGATCGCCAATCCTCATGCTTATTCCACACATATCCTTGCATGAGCCACCAATGGGTTTATTTCCTTTCCTTGGGCAATCAAAACTTAATCCACAATAAGCTTCTCCCCCCCTTTGACATAAATGGAAAATGTATTACAATTTTCTTCTTCTTCCCCATGAAATAACCAAATGTTAATGACCAAGGGTCCAGTTGGTGACGTTCATTATTCTTTTCGGAATTCTCTTTAAGGACCAATAACTGTTGTTGTTCTATAGACTGGACATATGTTATATGCTCCCCCTAAACATATATGTCATCTTCTCTGAAATCCTCTAGTTTTTTAAACCTTATGGCTACTGGATAAATACCATTTATTCCAATGCATCTTTTGTACCAATTAAAAGGAAATTGATACCAATTAAAATTTCTCATGGTATTCCTCCTACTAAAAATACCCATCATCAGTGATGCATTGAGCTTGGTGTTCACTTTTTTTTCTTCTTCATCCTCTATGATAACTTTTGTGGAACATCTACATTAATCAATTCTACTCCCCCTAAGATCAAGCTACTCGAAATATGGATTTTTCCTTAAACAATACCAATTTAACCGAAACAAAATGATACAAATTGGATATTGTACCAGGAAGATTATAATACTTCATTTTAGAATGGAATTCAAATTTTCACAAAAGGATGCTCCATATGAACCCAACCCACCAATTGACATAATTATACCAATTGAAAGGTAAGGGAAATTCAAAGCATGTACCTATTATGTTTCATGAACACAAGACTACTAGGAAAAATCAAATTCACAAATTAAATTAAATAAGGGTATTTAACCTGAGATTTAAACCTTTCATTCCTTGTGAAATATTTCTTCATGAGGCTAAAAATTGTTGCCTACTACTTGTTAATAAATAAACTCCCCCTAAAAAAATTATCTATGATATCTTACATCTAATTCCTTGTTTCTCTGTGGGGACCAATCATATGGACCTGACTTGACTGTGGGATTCATGTCATTCCACTCTTCTATTGCAAACCATCTTCTTCTCTCACAACATAAGGTATTATTGTGTACTCCCCCTGAAATCATGTTGGCTTCACTTCTCCTCTCATTTTTAATGTTGATACATTTGAAATAAACAAACACATTATTGTAATAAGCAAGGGGATGTGACCATACCTTCAAAAATCAAAAGAACCTCTATGTTTTTTTCTTCTATGTTCCTTAATCTCACTTATTCAACCTCCCTTGATTCCATTCTATTCCTTTACTAAACATAAATAAAGGATATACTTTGCCTGTGAAGGTCATCCTCCTTATTCATC
Source organism: Pinus albicaulis (assembly GCA_034641835.2). Lineage (NCBI taxonomy): Eukaryota > Viridiplantae > Streptophyta > Pinopsida > Pinales > Pinaceae > Pinus > Pinus albicaulis. The sequence continues at coordinate 303,416,179 of CM076570.1, read as the reverse complement.
CAAACCTTCAATGGTTGAGTCTTGATAGAAGCATTACCTTCCACCTTATGCTTTGCCTTTTTTTTTTTTATCTTAAATGTGCAAGGCTTGAGGAAAATTCTCCTCTTTCCTCACCCATATCCTCTTCCTTCATTTGCGGCTTTGTTTGTAAGAGAATGGTAAGTGGGTTGTCACGTCCATTCTCCATGTGAGGCTTGCATTGATTGCAACTGGAGAATACAAAGGACTATCTCCTTCCTTTATTCAACAATTCCTTTTGACATAGTGCATTGAAGTAAAACTTGGATTCCTTTGATATTTTATCTCTCATCCTCCTCATTGGCTTATTTTCTTTGTTCGGTTGCATCATCTATGAATTTGGTTTTGTTCTGTTATATTTTTAGTTCATTTCCTTCTGCCCAAAATTTCCACAAATGTAGCATTCAATCCGGCTTAAGAATGGAGTGAAAAGATTTTTATTCTTGACATAATTCCTATATGAACTTCCATCATAATGAACATGCTTCCTCCTAGAAACTTTGTGTGTTCTTGGTTTGTTACTACACAACACTTTTTTTCTTGCATGTCATCTACAATCTATGTCTTTATGTGAAAAATTATTGCAATAAAACAATATCCATAGGGTTATGAGGATTGAAGATCCATTTTGTTTGAGGTATTTGTCCTTGAGGAGGAAAGGACCTCTAGTGGTTGTTTGTGTGCCTTCAATGACAATTTTTATTTCTCCCTTGCACTCTTTCTTTATGTTAGCTAGCTCTATTTCTCTTTTGACCTCATTGTTCTTGTTGTCCAACAACCTCTTTTCCATATTGTTGCTTGGATCTATTATGTTGTTCTCGTTGTTGTTTCTTCTTCACATATTGTTGCTAGATTTTATTCTCTTGCAGTTTATGGTTTATTTTTTTTTTTTGTTGAATTTCAACAACTTATTTTCCTCTATTTTTGTTAGAACCTTGAACTTCCTTTACTTGGGAAGTTTACCCTTCAGCCTTCACAATCTTGGAGCTTGTATTTTCTTTGAAAACCAAACTAGCTTTGAAGAGAGGGGATCCCTACTTAACAAGAATCTCATTAAAAGTATGTGTGCTCTCCTAAGGATTCTTGTATTTATAGAAGTAATTATTTTACTTTCTAAGTCATTTCTCAATGAGAATAATTCATTTGTAGTCTGTGATAGTGAAATTCTATTTCACCTAGATGAATGGTTAGCATCCCATATAATATACTAGCCTATTCTTGTTAAGAATTTAGATCAATTGTTGTTTTGCTCAAATTTTCATTCTCAAGCTCATAAATTTTCAATTGATCCTCTTGCTTTATATTTTCCTCTAATAGCTAGTTAATATCCTCTAGAGTAGAGATCAAATTATTTATAAAGTAGACCCTTTCATTCAGATCCTTCTCTTCACTATCAAAGGTGCTAGCTGAATCACAAAAGACATCTAGATTCCTCTCAGTGACCATAGGATCTTCCATAGCTTAAGTATCCCATATTCATAACTACCTCGGGTACTCTTATTTTCTCCTATGGATGAGAAAACCTGAGTTATCTCTTATTCCTTTGAGTTATACTCATTGGCTACTACTAAAAATTTAGGTCTCTCTTCATAGAAGCATGGTCTCCCTTCTAAGACTTCTTCATCATCAAAACGACTATGATTCATAACAAATTCCTTATTAGAATAAGAATCCTCAAAAATTTTAGCATCTCTTATCTCGAATGCTCGCTTCAACTTCTTGCTTCTCTTATTTTGTTTATCATTTCCAGCTCCAACATTTGCATGTTATGGTTCACTACTTGAGAAATAAGGTTGTTCAACCTCGTCTATTTCTATGTATCTTGCAATTTGTCCAACATTTCCTTGGTTGTCTCATAATGAATTATTTTATCTACTTCTGTCTTACACATTCCTTTAATGATGATTCCATTTTCCTCTTCACTCTGCTCACTCTTTTTTCCATGCAATAAGGACAACCATACATAAACATCCAAATCCATTTGATATGCTTGCATTATAACCTTCCATAGTACATACTCTAATCCATTTAAAAATGGAACTCCTCTTGATGTAAGCCATGTTTGATTAGCCATTGTTTCCCTTCGACCTACCTTCAAGAGATTAAGATTTTCCTGAAGGAACTTGGCGCTGATACCAATTGTTGGAAACAATGTTAATATTGAGACAGGGGGTGAATCAGTATTAAGGATAACTTAAATTTTTATGCCAATTTATCTTTACTCATTCAAATTTCGTATCCATCATATGAGAGAAACCATACACAAATAATAACAATAGCCATGTCAGCCAAAGAAATAATACACATCATGAGTAGCAATAAAATGACACACAAAGGTTTAAGGTGGATACCCTTTCGAGAAAAAACTACCAAAGAATTTTTTTGTTATTGATGTTCCACCAAACTGAGAGAACCTACACTATTACATTTGTCCCTTTGTGAGCCACCACTCATAGGCAACACCATCTCCCTTTGATTTTTTGCTAGCAGCTAGTAACAAGAAGCACCAACTCCCTCCTTTCGTAGACACTTCATCAACCTACTAGAAGCACCCTCTGAAGCACCAAATTCATGGATTTGTTGCAAGCACCAACTTATAGCTCCTTGGATTTATGAAAGTGTAGGAATTTATAGGGTAAGTTCCATAGATCAAACACCAAAGGTCACCACTCACAAACAAATCACCGATCAATACACCAGTACTTGATGAAGAGACTTGAACCCAAGACCTTTATTCCCATAAAGTAACTTTACACCAAGTGAGCTAATAAAATGATTTTGTAATTGTTTGAAATGAGGAAGGGTTTTTTCTTTGGTGATGATAAATATCTTAGTGTTGTAGGGTATAGAACCATTTTTCTAGATAATGGTCAGTTTAATGATGTATTATGTGTTCCTACCTTGTCCTGCAACATTCTATCTATTTATGAGATAAGTCATTCAGCTGAAGGGAAAACAATAGAATTCTCACCTCATGATGTTGTAATTAAGGACCTAAGAGATCCAATACATATTTTAGCTACTGGAATTGTGGATGATCCAACAAGGTTCTATACACTTGAAAAATTTGGTTCATCATTTCTTCCCTCCATTTTTGTTGCTCATAATGATGAAATGAGAAAAATTTGGCACATGAAATTTGGTCACTTAAACTATCGCTCTCTTCAAAATATATGTAAAAAATTCCTATGGTATCTTGTTGAGATGGTCTTTGTTCTAGATGTGCACTTGGAAAAAATAATCGGGATAATTTTGACAGACATTCCTCTTGGAATGCTTCATCCCCTTTGCAACTTGTGCACGATGATTTATTTGGTCCACTTCTAGTTGTTTCTTTCTCTGGCTGAAAGTACTTCTTAACTTTCATTGATGATTTTTCTAGACGCACTTGGGTATACTTCTTAAGACTCAAGAGTGAATTTTTTAACATGTTATTCGCCTTTAAGGCCTTTGTTGAGAAACAATCTGGACATTATATTATTAAGTTAAAACATCTGACAATGGAGGATAATATGTTAACAATAAACTTATCCAATTTTGCACTGAACATGGCATTAAATTGCAACATTCTCTTCAATATACTCCACAACAAAATGGTGTAGCTAAAAATAAGAATCATACTCTGAAAGAAATGGCTAATTTCCAATACTTCAATCTAAAGGACTTAGTCTTAATTTTTGGGCAGAAGCAATTAACTGTGAAAATTACATAGTAAATCGCACTCCTACTAAGGTTTTTAGGAATATAACTCTAGAAAAATCTTGGAGCTTAATCTAACCAGTTGAAAGTCACTTTAGTTTTTTTAGAACTGAATATTAGGCCCCTATTCTAGATGCGAAACATAAAGCCTTAGAACCTAAGAGTGAAAAACAATTTTTTTTTGGATATTATGAAGATGTCAAGGGATATAGAATTATTCAACCAAAATAAAAAAAAATGTAATCATTAGAAGAGATGTAAAATTTTATGAAAATATATCAGCCACAAGCCTAGTTCGGTGACTGTGCCACCTTTGGCCTATGAGCCCAATTTTGCATATGTGGCACCTCTCTCTATCTCTTCTATTTTTGACAACATTCCTTCTAGTTCAGATCGTGACAATGAGGATGAAAATCCTCCTCCACCTCCTCAAGATCTTCCTTCATCTTGACAACTTCCAAAATGGGTCCGCTCTACTCGAAATGTAGAAAGCTCTCTTGCAGTTGACCCTATAGATCAACGTCGTAAACATTCTCAATTCGAAAGAACCTCTTCCTTTGTGGCTCAAGTTCCAAAAAAATCCTAATCTAGACACCTTTGAAGAAGCTCAAGTCATCCAGAATGGGATGCAGCTATGAATGAAAAATATCTTTCCTTATTGGAAAACGATACTTAGGATCTTGTTCCTCTTCCAAAGGGAAGAAAACTTGTCAGATGCAAATGGGTTTACAGAACAAAGTTTGGACTAGATGGAAAAGTAGATAAACATAAAACTTGTCTTGTTTCTAAAGGATTTTCACAAGTTGAATGGATTTAACATACTAAAAACTTCTCCCCTATTGCCAAAATGAATTCTATCTACCTTATTCTTTCCGTGGCTACCTCCTTTAAATGGGAAGTCTATTAGATGGATGTTAAATCTGCCTTCTTAAATTGGGATTTGCATGAATAAATATACGTGGAACAACCCCCTGGCTTTCTCCAAAACAACTCTAGCCTTGTTTGTCACCTTAGGAAGTCTCTCTATGGTCTCAAACAAGCTACTTGGGCTTGCTATGCCAAAATGGATAGATTTGTCTTAGATAATGGCTTTTCTAGATGTCATTTTGGCAACACTTTGTAGACCAACAAAGTGGGTAAGTTATTAATAATAATTTTCCTTTATGTTGATGATCTTACCCTTACTGGTAGTGATCCAAACCATATAGACCATGTGAAATCTAACCTCAAAAAGAAGTTGGAAATGACATGCTTAGGACACTTGCGTTATTTCCTTGGTCTTCAAGTGTTGCAATCCAAAGAAGGTATTACCCTTTCTCAGTCAAAGTACGCATGTGATATTCTACGCCACTTTCACATGGAAGATTGTAAGTCATCCCCTTCTCTATTTCAATCTAGAGTCAAAAGTTTAGACACTTGTAATTCCCCTGAAGTTGATGATGTTAGGCTCTCGTAGTTTGCAAGATTGGCAAGAAAAAACACTGTAGGGCCTAGCTCAGAACCACTTGGGAATCCTAGGATCTAGCCCTACTGGATTCAGAGATGGATATCTCTATATGTGTTTAGAATGATATGCTTATAGGCTCATGATATGATATTAGGCTAGTTATGAAGCTCAAAGGCACTTGTTTTGGTTTTGGTTGGGTAGAATATCATCAAAATAAAGGAAGTATTTTCAAGGGTAAAGGTGTGAGTAAGTTGAAAGAATGGTTCAGCTGATAGGATAGGTAAGAGATAGTATCAATCCATTGGGCTATGGAGTGACAAAGGATTTAATTGCACAGCAAGTTTCAAGAGTGTTCCATGGGACAAGCCATCTATATCAAAGGATCTCTTTAGATTTCTTTGTGATATGGAACATTAAAGGTGTTGTGAAAGAAGTAAAGCTAATAACCATTTAAGAATCTATTAACTTCACTAAAAAAGAAAATACTTTCAAAGTAGTTGTTTGAAGCAAGCATAAGGACAGGGAAAACCATAGAATTCTTTGGGAAAACTTTTACTAAAGCACATTTTTCAGACAATAATCCAAAAATCTAATAGATTACCTTCAGAAAGAAGAAAACATATAAGAAAACAAAGGGCAGCCTAAGATCAAGTAAGGGCTTTGAACCTATCCTGATTTTGGTATACTCTCAAGGAAACTTTCAAAACAGTTGTTGGAGAAAACACTAGAGGATAGGGCTAACCATAGACTTCCCTAGCTTAACTTTACTTAGCATGTAGTGAAAATATCAATTAAGAACAATGTCTCAAGTTTTACTCAACAAAATATGGGCTCACCAACATTCCTTGACTAGTTATACTCTATTGAAATCATTCCCAAAGCAACAATTAGAAGAAAACATAAAGATAAAGCTTATCAGTGAGAATTAGGGTACCTTTTAGAGTAAATCCTAATCTAAATTTTCTATTCTTTATCTAAGAAAGTGGAAAATATGAAAAACATGAGGAAAAAAACAATTACAGTAAGAAAAACATCACCATTGACATAGACTAGGATCCCATAAATCAGCTTGTATATTTGATGCAGTTACAATCTTTAAGTCCAATAGGTCTTTACAACTCTAAACTTCTCTTCTCAACCTATCTTTATTCAATTACTAATAGAACTTTAGTAACTTCAACAACTATTTACATTCAACAAGTATCCAACCAACAACAATACTGGGCTTCCTCATATGATATATATAGGTAAATTGAGGAGGTGGAGTGAAAGGAAGGTCTAACTATTCAATTAATACAGAGTAAATGCTTCTTGACCTTTGGGAGGCCTAATGGAGAAGATATCTAATGTATTAACTCTGCTAATTGTTTTTTACATTAACTTTCATCTACTTCAGTCACTTTTGTTGACTTTTGAGGCTTTTGGTAGCTGGCAATTACTTTTCAAGCTTTCTATGTAAAATATCTCTGACTGTGCCTTATCTTTGTATGCTTTTGAGGAAAAATAAAATTGTAGGTGGCTTTTTTGGTCTTTGGAGGGAGTAATTGCTCCACTTATGTGTCATTCGAAGCATCCTTTTGGGTGATTTGTCTGTATTTATCTTTTAAACTCCAATTAGGCCTTTGATATGCTTTTAGGGCCTTCTTTGAACTTTTTTAGTCTTTTGTCCTTTCTACTGAATGTTTTATACTTTAATAATTTTATCTTTCACTATGCTATATCCTTGTAAATCATTGGCTAAGTCCTTGATCTTCAGGCTTTAACTTAACCTTTAATTTTAAATATTTTTATATTGACCTTCATTGTTTGCTGGCAGGTATCTCTTTCCATGTTATATGGTTTGATTTGTTTGGTAAATGACCATGATTCATTGAATAAAAACTTGAAGATTACTCCTTTTTTCCATTTTCTACAATTTCAGGCTTCTGAGGATTGTCACCCTCAGCCCTACAGCTAGATTTTTTCCATGGGACGGTTTTTTATAAATAATCTTCCATTAAAACCTACAACCAAACAAATAATCATTATATAAAACCTATGAGAGAGGTAAAACTGCTTTAGAAAGGTTATGGCAAGGGTGGAAGAGTAGTGCAGAGAAGGAATATGTGTAGAAGAGGTTTTAGCGCAAAACCATGAAAAAACTAGGGAAACATTTGAATCTGGCGTGAAAATGGAGATGAGCGGTTTTGCAGAAACTTGGAGGTTGTTTTCGCGCGAGGTCAGAGCGGTAAGCGGTAATGGTTCTTTCAAACACGATACGGCTAGGTGGCTGATGCGTGTCCATTAAAAACCACCCATTTCATGTTGAAATGGAGCGTTAAACCCTTTGGGAGAAATGAGTGCAAAGATGATTGATAGTCGTCGGATCTGGGAGATACAGATCTATGGTTGAGGACAAATGCGATGGGTGGAGATGGGCAGTCGGGTGGGACCCTCAATGACATCATCTCTTTTGTCGTGTAGCGGGAGGTTCATTACGCAGGGTGAAAGTTTGTTGGGTGGAGTTCGAATGGTGAGGATAAGCGAGAACCGTTGGATCAGCAAGATCAACGGTTAGGATTGTATCGGGGAAGCAGAGGGGTAATGGACGGGGTCAGGAGAACGAATGATGGGGGAAGCGAGGGCCATTAGATCTTGAGGATCAATGGTAGAGATACATTGAGGAGAAAAATAAGGGTGGATGAAAGAATAAGGGAAGGACCCCGCTGGCCATTGGATCATTGCGATCAACGGCCAGGATCTCTTCCAGGGGAAAACAAAAAAAAACGGAGGTCAAAAGAAGATGGAGGGCGCAGAAAAGGTCCAGACTGTCAGATTTGGGGAGATCAATAGCTAATATCTACTCAAGGTATCGGCCATAAGCGAAAAAAAGGTGTGGGAATAAGGAAATTGGAATTTCCGAAATGCGATGGCGATGGGAAAGAGTGACGTGTGATGCGATAGAGGACCGTTGGATCAGAAACGAAATCAACGGTGGAGATTAAAGCGGGAAAGCGCATCGGCGGCGGAAAGGAGAATGGGATGTGAACTTTGGAGAATGTGATGGCTGATAGCCAATGGGCATTAGTGCTTAGTCACGGCGCTCGGTCATATGAAAAAAAGGGGCTAGGGCTGAGTCGAAAGGTGCTTGAGCCCTAAGGTTAAAATGAGCGGAAAATAGGTCGAAATGAAGTTTTTTGAGGGTTTCTAAAGGTTCCTATAGGTAATAAAAGAGATTTTAAAACCAAATAAAGAGGATTTATAGGGTTTTAAAGGGATTCTGGATGAGATAAGGGATAAATGAGGGATTTTTCAAAGGGGAAATGATGGAAAATGAGTCTGAAAATAGTCCTTCTTTGAGACAGTAGGGCTTCTTTGAGGATTTTGAGTGAAGAGATCAAAGAGGTGGAGTTTTGAAGGATAAAGGGCATGGAAAGACTTCAAGAACACACAGATTTGGTAAAATTTGTTTCTTGAAGGCTAAAAAGATTTGTTTTATCCATCATTGAGTGTGTCAAAATTATGGATGTCTAACAGTGGCTCCACCTGGGGATGGCAACTCCTTGGAGGTGTCAAGAACCTCAAAAATTTATCTCTGGAATGTAGATCAATGTCCTGCACTTTGACAATCCTCTTTCTTATTTGATCTTGCTTCTTGAAAAGATGATCAACATTACATCATAAAAAATCAATTTCTTCTCAGACAACTACCTACCCAACCTACTTTCCTAACATTTTTTCTTCGTAAGGTGCACTTGGACTTGAAAACCTTTTGACATTAACATTTTATTCTTTTATTGAAAGCAAGAAAACTAATCTAAATCTACCTTTATAACTTCCATGAGCCCAGATTAAACAGTTGGACTAAAAAATTCTCTACCTAATCTACTATCTAGCAGGATTAAACTATCTGATAGATCTGCATTCACTATATTCTAAAATAGAAATTGAAAACACAACTAAACTAGGATTAAGATGTCTGATTTTCTATAGTGTCCATGGCATAAGAAAGAAGCTTCATATAGACTTATTTGCAGAAAATTAAAACAAAATTGTGAAGGCTTCGGATCTGAAAATTAAGAACATCCTTCTTTCTTCTTATGGCTTAGATTTTGATCTGTTTAGAGTCATCCATTTTCTTTTTATGTCTTGGTTCGAATTTTGAGCATGTTTGAACCATTTTCCTCTATCTTTTGGCTCAAGTTTTGGTCTGATTCGAGCCATTTCTTTCTATCTTAATATATTCTACTGATAACCCAAAATTTCATTGTTTGGAAAATTTTCTTCACTAACCTATCAGCAGTAAATTGAAATCTATCTAGTCATGATTAGGATATATGACTAAATAGAAGTGCTCTTTAAAGTAGTGGCATTTAGGCTTGCGCACTTTTAGATTTTTCTTTTATTTTTTGGTATGGGGTTGTACCTTTCTTCTTTTAAATCTACTTTCTTTTCTCTTTTTCTATTGTTTTTGTATTTTTTTTCTTTTTTCAAATTCAAAAGGAATGTTATATACAATGAAAAAAAGCTTTGAAACCAAAACATCAGTTAACAAAAATAATTTTCGAGCATCCTGCCATTGACAGGACCTCCAAAACATTAATCTCCATCCAATTCTTGCAGAAAGAATGCATTGTTTCCAATAGCAAATTGAATAAGATAAGGGCCTTGCCATAGATTATCAAATTTTCCACGTTTGCCCTTATCTTCTCTCCTTGAATCTCATTTCAATACTTTGTCACCAATTTTAAATTCACTTTCCTTGGTTCTTTTGTCAAAAAACTTCTTGATGTTTTCTTGTAAATGTTGTGCTCTGATGTATACTTCTTCCCTGGTTTGTTGTAGATCTATAGTCTGGTGTATTCTTCTTGTCATATCATCATCTTCAGACTGTACTTCTTGGATCAGCTTCATGACTAGCACTCCTAAACTAGTTAAAATATTGCATCTATTCCATAAACTAGCTGATAGGGAGACACTCCAATTGATTTTTTAATTTTTAGTCTATCTGTCCATAATGCATGTACTAGCTTGTTATGCCATGATTTTTTGTTTTCTTCCAGCAACTTCTTGATTATGTTCACCAAAATTTTATTTGAGGATTCTACCAACCCATTACCTTGAGGGTAATAAGTTGTAGAATGACCCAATATAATCTGATATTTATGACAGAATTCCACCATCTTTTTAGACCCAAATGTAGCAGCATTGTCAGTTATGATCTTTCTATGATAGCCAAATCTAGATAGTACATGGCTTTCAACGAATGAAATGATAAATGAGTCTGTGGCATTCCTAGAAGGGATGGCTTCTATCCATTTGGTAAAATAGTCTGTTGTTGTGATGATCCATTTGTGTTGGGAAGATGATGCAGGATGGATTTCCCCAATGAAGTCTAGACCCAACTGCTGAAAACGAGCTTCAACAGTGATTGGTTGCAGAGGTAATGGAAGCATGTTTATTTTTCCTTCAAAGATTTGGCATTTGTGACAGGAAATAATAATCTTGTGGATATCTTAAAAGAGGGTAGGCCAATAGTAACCAGCTCTAAGGATTTTGTTAACAGTTGATTTCCAGTAGAGGTGGCCTCCACATTCTCCTTCATGAAACTCATGCTTGATCTTATCTGCATCATTCTCAGGCAAGCATTTAAGCAATACTCCACTAGAATTTTTCCAATATAAACATTTATTCAAAATGCAGTAATTTACAGCTTCCAACTTTAAAAATCTTGCCTTTTTTTTAGACAAACCAAGAGGGGTATTAAAATTGATCAAAACATACAAAATATCAGCATACCAAGATGAATTCAAAAAATGATCTTCAGTTAGTGGAGCTGTCAACTCCTCCTGTTCATCTAATGCATTAAACATGTTTATATCAAGAGCTTGAAAGTTGGATTCATCCATAAGCTTTGCTAGTCCTTCACCTTTTATGAGCTTAGTGCGCTTGATTTCTAAGTCATACTCTAATATTACAACAATCGAGTTTCCACTTTTTCCATCTGGATCTTGTGTCAATATGTCTTTTACAACTGAATGAGGCATAAATGCTATAATATGGGAATGTAAAATGTAAACTCTAAAGTTTTTTAAGGCTTTGAATAAGAAAAAGGCTTGTTTTTCCATTATGTTTTACTTCAATGGTGCATCTCTTAATGCCTTACTAAAGAATGCAATTGGCTGCTCTTGTCCCTTCAAGTTTTTATGTAATAGTACAGTAGCTACTGTGTGTTCTAATGCAAATGAAAAAATGAAGAAATCCTTTGTAAAATCAAGACTGATAAGAATTGGTGTTTTGGTAGGTGCTTGTTTTACTAGTTCAAATGATTTCTTTGCTTCTAAGGTCCATTTAATTCCTTTTTTAAGCATATTTGTCATGTTTCTAAGGAATTCAGCTAGATTGGGTATGAACCTTCTCAACAAATTAATCTTTCCAATGAAAGATTGAAGTTCCTTGATGTTTCTATGATGGTTGATTTGAAATATACCATCGATCCTCTTTGGGTCTATCCTTATTCCTTCTTCAGATCTGATATATCCAAGAATCTTACATTCTTGGAGACCAAGCAATGTTTTCTTTGGATTTAAAGATAACCCATATTTTCTGCATTTCTCAAAGACTTTTCTCAAGTGTACGAGGTGTTCTTCATCTGTTTTTGAATATACGGTTATGTCGTCAAGGTAAATCATAATTAAGTAACCTATTTCTTCTTAGAATGTAATATCCATGGCTCTTTGAAATGTGGCACCATCATTCATTAAACCAAAGGGCATTTTCAAATACATGAAAGTACCCCAGGGAGTAGTAAAAGTTATTTTAAGTTGATCATTAGGATGTACCAATATTTGATTGTAACCTGAGAAGCCATATAGCAAATAAATTCTTCTAGAACCAACTACCCTTTGTAAGATGTGATTCATTTTTGGCAAGGGATAGGTGTCCTTTAATGAGGCTTTGTTTAAGTTTCTAATGTCAATGAAAAGCCTTATCTCTCCTGTTTTTTTCCTAGTTGATATAAGATTAGACACCCACTCTAAGTATCTAACAGAGACTATAATTCTAGCATCATACATTTTTCTAATTTCTTTCTCTACCAGAGGTAATTGAACAGGGTTGATTCTGTGTAATTTTTGTCTATATGGTTTTTGGTTTTCTTTGAGGGGTATCTTATGCTGGATTATCTCTGTATCATATGATTTCAAATATTCATAACTCGATGCAAATACATCAAAAAATTCTTTAAACATCTCAGGATATTTCAACTTAATGTGAGTTGGTAGTGTCTTGGACAATTTGATCATTTTGGGCTTTTCCTCACTGCCTATGTTGCATTCTTCTACTTCAGCTTCAATAGGTTCCAGTTTTGGCTTTTTGGCAACATCATTCAAGTCAAACAATTCTTCTAATGGGACCAATCCTTTGGGAAAGCTTTCAGTTTTGGATTGCAACACTTCTAGATCTTCTTTTTCTAAATCTGTGTAGTTTTATGTTTTATGTTTGGGTTCATGGGTTAACAAATTTATATAAGCAATCTCAGGAGATTTTTCTTCTTCAGAAAGCGATTTTTCCTCAGAAGGATAGTCTTGTTCATACTCTGAATCTGAGTTTGGTATTTCAAATTCATTTTTGGACTGCAGGAAGTCTTCTATTTGTTTATCTCCTTCAAAAACTTGCCAGTATTTTTCATTATATGGGACAGCTGGTCTATATTTTACTTGGATGGTGTATTGTCTGCTTTCATAAGGTCTTAGACAAGTACTAGCAGCAAAGGCTAATCCATTGGCAAGAATGTTTTGATTCCTTGGGACAAAGGTAAATTGGAATTCAACAAATGTTTTTAACAAGTCCATGGAATCATCTCTATAGGCTCTAAGTCTGGGATTTTTAGCAGTGTATTCCCCATTTACTTGCCTAATTATCAATTCTGAATCCCCATGAACTGTTATTATTTTGGCCCTTAGTTTTTTCAATAAATTCAGGCCTAAAAGGAGAGCTTCATACTTTGCTATGTTATTTGTGCATTAGAAGTTTAATCTATAGGAATGACCCTCAACATGATTTTTTACAGCGTTGTGTACCCATATGCCTGCTCCTGCACCAGTTTTAGAGCAAGACCCATCAAAACTCATACTCCAAAGAGGATTTTTTTCAGATTTGTCATTTATTTCATTATTTTCCTCTCTATTTTGTTTTCCTAATCTATGACTGTGTTGTTCCTGTAAGTCTACCCTATGTTGAATTTTGTTTTGTTCCTGAGGGTTCTCAATGTTTTGAGGATTTGTTCTTTGATGTCCTTGATTGGTAATATGTTCATGATTGTTTTGACTCTCAAGACCTGTGATCTATCTGCTATGATTTTTTGAATTAGAAAACTATTTTCTAGTTTTATCCTTGTTTTCCTCTTCATCTATGGCTGCCACTATGTTTGGGGATGGAGTGGAAACTATATTGGTTGATGTTTCATTGATTGATCCTTGCTCATTAGAAATATCATCATTATAAAAAATGAATGAGTCAAGTTCAGTGTGTATAGAATAAAGAGGAGAGTTTTCTGGCCTTTCTTGGTTACTCATCATGTATTTCATGTGTGTTTCCCTATAGAGTCTTCTAGGTTGACTGAAGACAGGGATGGTGGCATAAGTCATATCCATCTACATAGTACCTTGCAACTTAGCACCCCACTATCTTGAAAGGAGCATGCCATATTTAGGGGGTATATCAGCCACTAAAATTTCCATCACTAGGCTTTTGGCTGGGATTTGAGCTAAGTTAACACAAAGATTTTTTATTAGGCCTAGGCATTTTAATCTGCTTGAATCAAAGGAATATAGATCTTTATAAGGTTTAGTTACCTAAAGGCCTAATATTTCCATTATTACTTTGGTCATGAGATTATGTGATGCTCTTGAATCAAGCATGGCATTGTGCAAAATGTTATCATGGATGTTCAAACTGATGTAGAATGGGGGCGTAGTTCCTCCTTGAAATTTCCCTTCAATATTAGCACCAAACAAAAGCTCCGGTGTATCACCATTCAAGTTAACAGTATCATGAATATCTTCTATCTTCAAAGCTTTCAAAACTTGGCATCTATATAAATTTTGAGTGACTAACTTAGTGAGTGGGACAGAGATCTTGATTTTGGAAATTTCATTCTCTAGGCTAAAAGGAATCTAATTTTTCAAAAATTTTGACTCAGCCTTGTTAATCACTCCTTTATCAGCAAAATCAACTTGTTGATTTCTACTATTTACAGTAGTCAAAATGGTTTTTTCAAGAGCATTAGCTAAAATTCTAGTGCTGCTAGGGTCACCACTCTGTTTTTCATTTTTTTCCCTTGTTTGGATCAGAACTTTCAACCACTATGTTATGGTTTCCTGTTGTCTTTTTGGAAGTATTTACAGGGCTTATTTTGGCTGAATTATTAGAGGTTTCTTTTTGGGATTTTCTGGATTCTTTATATTTATTAACTTATATTTTTTGGGTGTTCCTATGATGGCATTTTCAAAATCTTCTTCATAGTATTCAGTTTCTAGTCTTCTATCATCATAGGGTGTATATAGACATTGTTTTCTTTTATGGAGGAAATCAAAATCCTGATTGCTTACTTCCAACATTTTCATGTTATCATCCTCTATTTTTCAATTGTTTCTCCATCCTCATTAACATAATTTTCTTGAAAAGGAGGTCTGATTTGTTGATCAGGATCTCTTTGTTTGTTTTGAGGTTGATTTCTCCTAAAGTTCTGATTTTGGTTTTGGGATTGATTTCTGTTTTGAGGAGCTGTTTGATTTTCTCTAGATTGATCTCTCTCATATATGTTCATCCTATCCATCATCCTTTCCATAGTTTTTACCACATTTTCCAGTTTTGAGTCAGATGTGGAAGGTGCAGCTTCATCCCTATATGATACCCTCTTCTCAGTCTTCATTCTAGCTCTCTTGGAAATCAAATTTACCTCAACACTTACTGCCCCTCTTTACATGTCTTCTAATGTGAGGGTTTCCATTTCTCTTATTTGGTAGGACATTTCAGGATCAAATCCATCAGGGAATTTCATTAGAGCTAGTCCTTGTGGAGGTTTCATAAGGATGGGTAGGGCATTGTACACACTATTGAATCTAGTGAAGTACTCTTGAAATCCTTCTCCAACATTCCTTTTAATGTTCTCATATTTAGATAGAATATGGAGAGGATTATTTTTGACCTCCCATTTGTTTAAAAATAATTGATGGAAAGCTTGGAGTTCAAAAGGTTAATTTTTTGAACCATTTTCTTGTTTCTCCCCCTAAACTTTGAGCAAACAATCTTAGTTTAATGGTTTCATCATCTATCTCATTTCTATCAAAGTAATCATTCATTCTATCCATGTGTTGTTGTGCTATAGTAGAACTACTAGCATCATCTAATGGAATCTTGGAATGATAGTCCTATGGTAGAACAATTAGAGGCAAAGGAAGGACTAAGGGAGCATACCATGTTTCCATGATATGAAGTTGTGGGATAAATGGGGGGTTTACAAGTGGAGGATGTAGGATAGGAGGGGGATGGTATGGAGTAGTTTCAACAATGGGCACATGTATAACAGAAGTTCTTGGAACCAGCAAGAGACTGTTGAGTAGATCTAGGATGAGAGAAACCAAAATTATGAATGAAATGCAGATCAGGTGGGGTGGTTTCTCTGCTATTAGTATGTTCACCACTATGTTGGGGTGAGTTTGGAGGCTCAAAGTCAATCTGATATATATCACTAAGTGACTTAGTTCTATATGGATTTTTTTATCAATGGTAATTCAACTTGTGTATCTTGCAAAGCTGTAATATTTTTAGGGACAGAATTAGCTCTATGGATTGGTTTGACAATAGTTGGATTCTTGGATTTAGGAGACTTCCTAAGGATGCTTACTGGATTGTAAACTATCTTAGGAGGATTTGGGTCAGGATAGGCTCTAGTATGGATTATTTTGGAAGGCATTATGTTATGTCTTTAGACCCAACGATGAGAAAAGTTCAACCAAGTATGAAAGTCTTTAAAAGGCTAACTAATCTTTTCAAAGAAAACTCAATCCTCAAAGTCTTCTTAACTCGGTTTGAATGATGTTTGAAGGATTAAAAAATTTCCTAATGGAGTCTTAGGAAAAACCAGTGGGGTCAGTAGGCCTACTGAGTACCAATGGAGTCGGTAGGTGAAGCATTTTTACTTGTTTTCAAGATTTGGTTGTTGTTCACCATCAAAAATCAATAATAATTGGTCTTGGTGACACTTGTCTTATCTAGGAATAGGGGTTTGTTGAGTTGTGAAGTTATCTATTACTCAATTCTCCAGTATGGTTGCCACTATGTTAGGCTCCCATATTTTAAAATATTGGAAAGAACAAACACTACAGGGATTACATCAAAACCACTTTGGAATCTTAGGATCTAGCCCTCCTAGATTCATAGAGGGATCTCTCTATATGTGTTTAGAATGATATGATTATAGGCTCATGATATGATATTAGGCTAGTTATGAAGCTCAAGGGAACTTGTTTTGGTTTTGGTTAGGTAGAATATCATCAAAATAAAGGAAGTCTTTTGAAGGATAAAGGTGTGAGTAAGTTGAAATAATGGTTTATCTGATAGGATAGGTAAGAGACAATATCAATCCATTGGGCTATGGAGTCACAAAGGATTTAATTGCACAACAAGTTTCAAGAGTGGTCCATGGGGCAAGTCATCTATATCAAAGGATCTCTTTAGATTGATTTGTGATATGGAACATTAACAGTGTTGTGAAAGAAGCAAAGCTAATAACCATTTAAGAATCTATTAACTTCACTAAACAAGAATAGCCTTTCAAAGCAACTATTTGAAGCAAGCCAAAGGACAAGGCAAACTTTTACTAAAGCACACTTTTCAGACAAAAATCTGGCAACCTAACAGATTACCTTCAGAAAGAAGAAAACATATAAGAAAATAAAGGGCAGCCTGAGATCAATTAAGGACTTTGAACCTATCCTACTTTTGGCATACTCTCAGGGAAAATTTCAAAATAGTTGTTGGAGAAAACACTAGAGGACAGCGCTAACCATAGACTTCCCTAGCTTAAGTTTACTTAGCATGCAGTGAAAATATCATTTAAGAACAATGTCCCAAGTTTTACTCGGCAAGACATGGGCTCACCAACATTCCTTGACTGGTTATACTCTATTGAAATCATTCTCAAAGCAACAATTAGAAGAAAACATAAAGATAAAGCTTATGAGTGAGAATTAGGGTACCTTTTATAGTAAATCCTAATATAAATTTGTTTTTCTTTATCAGAGAAAGTGGACAATATGAAAAACATGAGGAAAAACAACAAATCCAGTAAGAAAAACATCACCATTAACATGGACTAGGATCCCATAAATCAGCTTGTATATTTGATGTTCAAACTAGTTACAATCTTCAAGTCTAGTAGGTCTTTACAGCTCCAAACTTCTCTTATCAACCTTTATTTCTTCAATTACTAACAGAGCTTTAGTAAATTCAGCAACTATTTACATTCAACAAGTATCCAACCAACAACAATAATGGGCTTCCTCATATGATATATATAGGTAAATTGAGGAGGTGGAGTGAAAGGAAAGTATAACTATTCAATTAATACAGAGTAAATTCTTCTCGACCTTTGGGAGGCCTAATGGAGAAGATATCTAATGTCTTAACTTTGTTAATTTATTTTTACATTAACTTTTAGACTTTAGTCACTTTTGTTGACTTTTGAGGCTTTTGGTAGCTGGCAATTACTTTCTAAGCTGTCTATGTAAAATATCTCTGATTGTGCCTTAACTTTGTATGGTTTTGAGGCAAAATAAACCTATAGGTGGAATTTTTGGTCTTTGGAGGGAGTAATTTCTCCACTAATGTGTCAATCGAAGCATCCTTTTGGGTGATCTGTCTAGATTTGTCATTTAAAATCCAATTAGGCCTTTGAAATGCTTTTAGGGCCTTCTTTGATCTTCCTTAGTCTTTTTTCATTTCTGCTAACTGTTTTATATTTTAATTCTTTTGTCTTTCACTGTGTTGTATCCTTGCAAATCAGTGGTTAAGTCCTTGATCTTCAGGCTTTAACTTAACCTTTAATTTTAAATCTCTTTATACTGATCTTCACTATTTTTTGGCAGGTATCTCTTTCTGTGCTGGAGGGTTTGATTTTTTTGGTCAATGACAATGATTAATTGACAAAAATCTTGAAGATTACCCCTTTTTGTCCCTTTTCTGCAATTTCAGGCTTCTGAGGATTATCACCCTCGGCCCTACAACTATATTTCTTTCGTGGGACGGTTTTTTAGAAATAATCTGCCATTAAAACCTACAACCAAACAAATAATCGTTATATAAAACCTGTGAGGGAGGTAAAAATTCTTTACAGAGGTTATGGCGAGGGTGGAGGAGCAATGTAGAGAAGGAATATGTGTTGGGGCACTTTTTTTGAATTTTGAATAAAGAACAAATTTTGGGTTGCAGATTGACACATGGCAGGCACAACAATGGTAGGTAGTGGAGCCGCCAAGGTTGCAGAAGAACAGGAGATAGCTGATGAGGTTGATGAAGATAAGTGCAGATGAAGAGAAGATACGACAAAGAATAGATAGTGGAACCCATGAGCAACAGAAAGAAGCCGAAATCAGCTGAAGAAGAACACAAGAGGAACTAGCAGTTGCGTGGCGGGTGAATAAATAGCCCATCACCCAGTCGAAAAGGAGATCGTGCACGGATGCAGAGGGATTGAAGAGGATAGAGAAGACACTGTAGAAGAGCTCTATTCTAAGCATGATATCCTTGTAGTTCCTAGGCTTCTATGATCTATCATGGGTGTATGATTTATTTCTCTGTCCTATGGGACATCTATAATAGAACTATAAGCTCTTCCTATTGAGCGATGTAACTATGGATATAGCTGAAGGTTATTAATATACTTGCAGGTTGATGTCTTGTTATATGAGTTACATGCATGCATGATGTTTGAGGTACCTTAAAATTTTATTTTCTTAGTATTTTCACAATGTTCTGAGATGATCTTATATGTATGATGTTATTTATGAAGGTGATTCTATGTTAAATTTGGGTTGCAGATCCATCCACCACTACCGATCTGTTCGCTTTCTGCATG
The DNA here is from genome assembly GCA_034641835.2 of Pinus albicaulis. Lineage (NCBI taxonomy): Eukaryota > Viridiplantae > Streptophyta > Pinopsida > Pinales > Pinaceae > Pinus > Pinus albicaulis. The sequence goes on along the minus strand of CM076570.1, from coordinate 303,396,896 downwards.
TGGTCGCATCATGCCTTGGGTGAGACTCTCTGCTCTTCAGAGTAGGGTGAAAATGCCGGCATGGTTCTAGACTATAGCGGACTCCTTTGTTGGCCCCAATCCCTGAACCTAGGTCTTGTCCATGAGACCTGTTTCCTCGCCAACAAATGGTTCCATTGCCAGGACCCTAAAATTCATGAGGGGAACTAGATCATGGTATCAAGGATCTTCAAAGGAGAAATATGGAGATGGTGGGATAACCACTTGGAATAGTTTATAGCTTAGCAAGCAGAGCTAATGAATCAAAAGGAGAAGGTGCTCAGGGATCTAGTCCTTTTCTCGAATTCTGCTATTGATACCTACGAGATCCTCCAGGGAAAATTCCGTAGCAACCTTGATAATTGGTTGCGGAGGTTTCAGACCAAGGTGACAAAGGAAAAATCACGGAATATCAACCACAAGTGGGTGCACCGAGATCTGGTGGCCCTGCATTGACTGGATACTGAGTTGGCCCGCGCTGTAGATTTTTGGGTAGAATCTACCTTGGATGGATATATTGTGGAGTTTTCCGCAGAGTGCTACCAGTCCTTCTCCAAAGATGAGGCTATTTTTTTATCTGGGCTAAGAGGGAAGCTTCTTAAGGAAATTTCCTTGTGGATTAAGGCCCTGATGGTGGACGAAGGGCTGATGGAATTCTAGAAATCGAGCATGGAAGCGTAAACCTCCAGTGCTAGGGGAAGGGCCTGAGGGACAAATTCTATGTGAAATGTGAAGCAGGGGAGTGGGGGAATGGATGTTGAGACTGCAAGGAGGTTGATGGAGCGACGTGCACATCGGAGGGCGCAGATTGTCGACAAATGGTGAGAAATGGTGATGCGAGAGTTGAAACGATGAGGGAGTAATAGGAAGGATCAAGAGGAGGCGCCTCAGAGTATAGTGAATATGGAAAGCTAGGTGGGTCCCCAGGAGATGGAAGGGACTGTTGTGGGAGTGCGGCGGGTGCATGGTAGCCTAGCTAGGAGGAAGAGGGAGACGATGTTTGATGAAGCAGATGCAGATGTGCAGCCCGAAGAAGGTTCCGATGGCGAGTGGTACGTCGCAATGCAGTGGTTACTCCAAGAACGGATGACATTCATACCTCCAGGTATTCCTACTTCCCAAAGTTTGAATGGCAAGGATCCCTACCTTCCCCTTGTACTCTATAAACCTTTAAGTGATATTTTTGATAAGTTACAAGAGTTGAGTCGATTGCATAGTAGTCCATTGTTAGCAGTGACGCATGCTAATAGCAGCATCACTAGTAGTATAGCACTTACTAGTAGTATAATTATGCAACTAGGACCTGGAGGGATCATTCTAGTCACACCTCCGCAAGTGAATATGGCGGTGTCATTCACTCGATACCCAGAATTTTTGGGGTGGGGTAACGACGATGTGGAATGACACTGGTACCTCTGTGAAGCCATATGGAGGGCTCGGCAGATGCCAGATGCAGGAAAGATAATAGAATTCCAAACCACGTTGAGAGAAAGGGTATTATGGTGGCTCATAAAGTGGTTAGAGGCCCACCTGAATCCAGCAATTGTGGACATCTAGCAGGATTTCATCCGAGAAAGTAAGCTTCCCCAAACAGACCAGCATGGTGTGTCTGAACTATGGGAGATCAAGAAGAAATAAGGAGATACTATGTGGGAGTTGATGCACAGGTTCAAGGATGCGATCGGGAAACTAAAATACCCGATCGACCCAAACCATCAGAGGGACTGTTTCATCAAGGTTATGCTCCCATTGACACGAACCCCGCTCACCCAGCAAAAGATCAATAACCTACAGGATGATTCGGAATAGGCTATGAAGATAGAGGCAATGGCAGGCTACCCTCAGGAATATAGGGGAGGGTCGGCCCCACAGGACCCCTCCCTACTGGGACTGCAACTTCAGATTTCCAATCTAACTGAAAAACTTAAGGAGATGTAGCCTATAAGACCAGCTAGGCCGAATGTCTGGTGCACACACTGCTTGGTTGAAGGGCACGTGGAAATTCACTGCCCTCAATTGTGTAGAACAGGAGTGGGGCCCTCAGTCGCAGCAGTACAGGGGACTCCACCTATCAGGGGTGGTGTGCCAATAAACCTACAAGGGGTCTATCCGCCCCAACAACCATATGTAGGGTTCCCACTGCAACCAACCCCAACTGCGACGGAGTATTACGAAATTTTCTGGATGGTGAGTCATCAACCTCGGATGTGTCTGATTTTGTAGAAGTACTCAAATGTTCCGAACAATGTATACTGTGATTTTTTTGCTTCCATGACTCACTGCACCGAATAGTGCAAAGCTCTCGATGCACTGGCGGACTGATTGGACCGGCCCTCCTACAGGGTGAATGAGGCTCCCAGAGGGAGAGGAGGCAATATGCACGGAGGCTGCATAGGGGAAAGGGGTCTGCCAAAATGCTATAACTGTGATCAGGAGGGTCATGTGGCCCGTGAATGCCCCCTACCCAGAATACCGTGGTGTTCCGAGTGCCGCATAAACACCCACGGGACAGAGGACTACCCTGAACTTCTCAAGAAGTGGGAGGAACAAGCAAGGCAGAGGGGCACGAATCTGGTAAACGCAGAACCTCGAGGGACAACAACTATGGCCATGTAGAACATAGCCATCATGACACGAGGAGGACAGAAAATAGGGGAGGATGCTCGTGAAAAGGAGCCGACGTGGGTGATCAGGCCCGCCTCCCCAAAACAACTAAACAGGCCGGAAGCGTAGAAGAAATATTTCCAAGAGGCAGTGGAGACCTTTGCCCAACTTGGGGGAGAAAAAGGTATTGAGGTACCCATGAAGACTGATACTAGAGAACAGAGCACTACGGGGGCTCTAATTGAGGAATGGCTCCACCTATTCCTCAAAATTGTTGACAATGCTTCAATGTGAGAATAGTTCAAGCATACCCTAGAGGACGTATTGTAGGGGAACATAGGGCCGAGGGAATCCTCTAACACAACACCCTAGTATGTACAGCGGGTCAAGCAGAACAAACGAAGAATGGGAAAAGAATTCCATCTCAACACGCAAGTTACGGGATTTCATATTAGAGACACCATGCTCAACTTGGGATCTGATGTCAATGTCCTACCTCAGAAGACATGGGAGGCTCTTGGCGGGCCACGACTAACTTACTCAGTAATCCAGCTTAGGATGGTGAACCAGTACTGCACTGTGCCGACCGGCCGACTCAAAGATGTTGAGGTTGACATCGCAGGGGTAAAGACTTACACGGACTTTGAGGTTATTCATATTATGGGAGACAAAGATCCCTACCCTGCATTGCTAGGAATCGACTAGGCTTTTGAAAACTATGCCATCGTCAACCTCAAAAAGGAGCTGATGATTTTTGAAGATGGAGAGGTCTGGGTCGCTCAGCCTCTCGACCCGTATCAAGGTCCGAGATATACAAAAACTGTAGATAATAGGGAGGATGCTCATATGTTGGACAACCTCTATCAGATGACAGCAAGGAATCAGGAGGATTATATTAACCCGATAGCAATCGGCTCTGTAAGCTGGCACAGTGTCAAGAGCTCGGAGCTGGGGTTGGAACTAGCTTGCGAGGACTAGCAGCAAGGTGGGTATGAGGCCAGCACAAGGAGATGTGCCAACATTGCTAGAGTCTGTTGGATTGGAGCAGAGATAAGGGAGTATGCCACCTTGTCCAACATGCACGCAGTAAATACCTTCATTTCAAAAGTGGAAGACAAGGTACCGGAGGAAAACAGGATACCACTTCTGGATGTAGCACTCCATTCCACATCAGCCAGGTGGAGGAAAAATCACCACTACTACATGTCGCGGTGGATTTGTGTGGCGGAGGCTTTGAGGGAATGGTTCAAGGAAGACGAGGGGCCTTAGATCAAGAAAAGGTTCCAAGGAACTTCTAATCTGAGAGGCCACCTAAAAACCTGTTAGGAGCAGTGGCAAGGCGTAAGGTACCCGGAGGAGCTGTGGGTACATCGGTTTGTCCACTCCCTGGATACATCCCATATGCCTGGTACTTAGAAGAAGAAAGAAAAATAGGGACCAGTTCTTGGCAGGAGGTCGCGAAAAAAAAAATTCAGTGCTTTTCATTCGAAGGGAAGACAGAGCTGGTGTCCGAAGCATTATAGGCCATAAAATGGGTAATATTTTTCCACGATCCAGGCACCAAAGGGAGGCCATTATTACTGAATCCTGATGGTAGACGTGATTTGGCTGGCCATCGGATCGATAGTGAGCCAGACGATGATAGTTTTGAGGACCTGAGGCACCTATACTTTGAAGAGACAAAAGGCGAGCGGAACATCAAAGAAGAGGCTACCACTGAAGAAGTCCATCTACTTCTGCTGAAGAAAAAGAAGCTAAACATCAGCACAGAAGAAAAACCGAAATTGGCTATAGTTGGGGACTACTGAGATGAGGAGACCATAAAGGAAATTTTCAGCCTCCTCCAATAATACGAAGATCTATTCCCTTCATTGGTTGCGGATATGAAGGGCATCAAAGGGTACCTCAGAGAAATGCAAATTGTGCTGAAATGAAATGCCAAGCCCGTGAAGCATCAAACTTACTGGTTGAACCCACAAATCAAGGAAAAATTCAAGCTGGAGATCAATAAAATGCTAATGGTAGGTCTAATATTCCCTGTGGAAGAAGTAGAGTGGGTGAGTTCCATCGTCATTCAGAATAAGAAGGACAAGCTAGAAATATGCGTTTGTGTGGATTACCGAATTTTGAACAATGCCTGCATCCATTACCCATTTCCCACCCCATTCAGCGATGATGTATTGTATTATGTTGTGGGAAATGAGGCCTACTCCTTCACTGATGTATTCTCAGGCTACCATCAGGTGTGCATTGCGGAAGAGGATAAAACGAAAATGACGTTCACCACCGAGTGGGGGTCTTTTGCATATCATGTGATGTCGTTCGGGTTGAAGAACACCCCCGCTGTGTTTTCCAGGATTGTCATAGATGCTTTCCGGGAATACATTCATAAGTTCTTGGAAGTCTACATGGAATATTGGACCATCTACAGTTTGCTGAAAGACCACGCCACCCTGCTATGCATCATGTTTGATCGGTGTCAACAATTGAAAATTTCCTTGAACCTGAAGAAATGCATCTTTGTAGTTTCGTTTGGAACACTCCTAGGAAATGTGGTGTGCAGGTAAGGGGTCTGCGTCGACCCCTCCAAGGTAGCAGTGATCATCCACATGGAAGCCTTGGAAACAGGGAAGCAGTTGAGGTCACTGCTAGGGCACACGAGTTATTACAGACGGTTCATCTGGAACTATGTGAAAATCACCGCTCCTTTCGAAAAGTTCCTACGGAAGTCAGAGGTGTTTCAATGGGAGGATGAATGCAAGTTGGCCCTTGACACTCTAAAGGAGAAGCTTGCAACGATGCCCATTCTAGTCCATCCAGATTTGGATAAGCAGTTCCATGTGCATATTGATGCTTCTGGTATTGCCCTTGGGGTTGCCCTAGCACAACTAGAGGAGACGACAGTTGACCACCTAGTCTACTTTTCCAGCTTAAAATTGTCCAATGCAGAGTGGAATTACACCACCACAGAGAGGTAGGCCCTCGCAATGGTGTACTCACTCCAGAAGTTCTGCCACTATCTCCTAGGAGGTAAGTTTAAGTTCTTTACTGATCACTCCACGTTGAAGTACCTTGTAAATAAGCTCGTTTTGGAAGGATGGATATGTCGATCGGTTCTACTCTTTCACGAATTCACCTTCGAAGTGATTTTCAAGCTCGGGAGGTTGAATGTCAGGCCCGATCACTTATTCAGGTTAGATATGGGGGAGAACGAGGGCTCTCTTGATGATCAACTGCCTGATGCTAATCTTTTCTGGGTCGAAGCTATACTCAATTACTTGGCCAACATCACAACTTACCTAACCACGGGGCAATTCCCTCAGCACTACATTCCAATCCATAAATGGCACCTGGTCATCCGTGCCACTGAATATCAACTGATTGCGGGGCAGTTGTATAAATTGGGCCTTGATGAGATTCTGCAAATATGTGTCCTCGACCATGAACGCGAAGCCGTGCTTTCGAAGTGCCATAGCGGCTTTGTGGGAGGACACGTGGGGGTGAAACCCACTGCTAGGAAAGTGCTCCAAGATGGACTATGGTGGCTGAAATTTCATGCAGATAATAAATCATTTGTCAAGAAGTGCGATTTTTGTCAGAGAACAGGGAGGCGATCTCACAGAGACGAGCTACAACTACACCCAGTGAACATGTTGCGGCCATTTGAGAAGTGGGTTGTTGACTTTGTCGGCCCCATAGCCCCAGTAGCCAGGCATTCCAAGGCCTGGTACATCATCACTGCCATAGACTACCTCACCAGGTGGGTAGAGGCAGCGGCGGTACGGGACCGGACAACAGATACGATAGCCAAATTCATCTATGAATACATCATCAATAGCTTTGGCTACCCACAGAGCTTAACCAGTGATCAAGGTACACACTTCATTAATGAAATGATCAAATCATTGCTGGACACCTTCATGATCCAACATCAAAAAAGCATCCCATACCACCCACAAGCCAATGGCACTATTGAAACGTTCAACAAAATCCTCGAAGAGGGTTTGACAAAGATCTGCAATGCCAAGGGGGATGATTTGGATGAACAGTTACCAGTCACACTATGGGCCTACAGAACAATGGTGAAGTGTTTCACCAATCAAACACCGTTCCAGCTGATGTATGGCCGTGAATCTATGATTCCCACCGAGTTCACCATATCGAGTCTTCTGATTTCCATATCCCTAAAGTTCTCGGAGGAGGAATCACTACAACAGTGCCTACACGAATTACAAGAACTTGATGAGGCCAGGTTCCTTGACGAGTTTCATCAAAAGGTTTAGAAGGACAGGCAGAAGGCATGGCATGATCACCACATCAATAGTGAAAACATTCCAGGTTGGAGGTAAGGTTCTCCTATACGATAGTAGGTTCCAGAATTTTCCAGGAAAACTACAGATGCACTGGTTGGGACCCTACTTCTTCGTCGAGATTAAGGATTCCTCAGCCGTTCAGTTGGCTCAGCTGGATGGTGCTATTTTACCTGGGTGGGTGAATGGTGCACGCCTAAAGCCCTACCATGACTAATTTTCTTTCACTTTCCATTAATAACTCTCACACCCGAGAGAAGCTGTAGAGTAGCATAGTTGAATAACTCTCCCGCAACTGGGATGAGCATAGGTAGTGTTTTTTTTCCATGCATAGGTCATCAATAACTGCTAGGTTGCGAGGACCGCACCTCAATCGATTGTGTTCGGGGAGGGGCGTGTCTAGCATGTCATCCCCGTAGGATAAGCAAATGTGTCAAGTTTCAGTCCCTATCATTTCATTTAGTGCTTGTGTCAGTCCGTAGGATCGCCTAGATTTACAACATAAATTGCCATAATTAGAAGTAACCTTGTAGTAATCATTTTTCCATAATTCGAAGTAACCTCAGTTGTTACGTCCGCCCATTTCCCCATACCACTATTAGTAGATTTCAGAACACACCTCAGTAGGCAACTGATCGCATGATTATCGTTGTGGAGGATGCCAGCAGGAATTATTTCATTATGGGGTCTCATCAACCTCACTCGTGCCAGTTAATTACATAGCCTGCATGAAGAAAAGCACGAGAATGTTGGGGACCTCCGAGTTAGAATTAGAAATTTCTAAAGACTCAAAGGCAATTGGAGCATAACTAGAGCAGAAAAGGTGTCTTGAAGCAAAGAGCCAAGAGAAGGGGCCAAGAACAATTCTTAAAGTGTATCAACGTCGCACAAATATGACAAGAGCCAATCTAGGAGTAGTAGAACCATAGCTCGACATTCGGATTCATAAAATGGAGTCCCTCATCGGGAAGTATGACAGTGTTGTCCTCATAGATACAGACCTCACGGACTCTTTCGAGTTCCCAGCACTTAAATGCTAGGTGTATATGGAGAGCTATACCACAAAAGCAAAGCACGCAGCAAAAAGGATTTTTCTTGAGTTCTGAGGCATCTAAAAGTCCTCCATTCTACATTTGAGGAATCTGCCAGTATTTAGGATGATTAAAGCAACCATGCAATGTACCAAGTTCTTGCTCAGTCGAATTTAGAACGGGTCCTTGTGCTTCGACAAAGAAATTCCAATCCATGCTGATGATATTCGCCAGCTCATAGGACTCTCACAGGATGGCCTGGATGTATCCTCTACATGCCAGACCACCTCCAAAAGAGAAAATAAGTCAGGAGATGTGGATTATTATGTAAAATATGGCACCCAATCTTACAGTCCCGTGATTTGGCTGATTGGCAAGCTAAGTGACAGTGTAACATAAAACCAATCTTTGGAGCCCAAGGACCTAGCCTTTCTGGACTTAGAGAGGGCTCTCTTTATTTGTGTAAGGGATATCTATGTGTTTGCTTATTGTGTTCTGATTTTAGGCTAGTTACGATGTGGGTTTTCTTGGTTTTTGTTTTTTAGGTTGTGAGGGATGAATCGATCAAAGACATAAGATAGGTAAAAATATGTCAGATCAACAGGGCTATGGGGTCAAAAAAGGTGAAGAAATATTTCAGGTGGTGATACAAGGTTGTTGAAGGGCCGATTTGATTCTAGGTAAAATGGATCTTTAGGAAAAATGGAGTGAGATGGACATTAAATTTGTGAATAACAAAGGATTTCAAGCATAAATAGTTTAATAGCTGACATAAACATGATAGGGCTAACCATTAATCATGAGAACTGTAACTATAAGTTGATCAATGCGTAGAAATAAACATTCAAGCCATGCATAGAGATATATGACTCTCTAACTTTAGGGAATAGCTATCAGACTTTGGGGAAATACATTTAAGATAGACAAACAACTCAAATCACTATGTAGGAATGCCTAAACATAGTACTTCAAGCTATTGGGCACTTTGAAAACAAGATTGCATAGTTTTAGGCAAAGGGCAAGATCAGTACAAGACGTCCTTGGTTCAACAAATGACAATCTAATCAATCAGAGAGAGGTTTCATAGGTGGAGCTATGGCTAGCCATGAGTAAGTAGGGCATACCGTGAATCATACATAGAATGCATAAAACCATAAATGAAACAAGAAAACAATATTCTTCAATTATTAAAGAGAAATCAAGGATTCTTTAATATAACTAGGAATGAAGAAAGCATGGAAGCTATAAAGAAACAGGAAATTTGAGGTGCCTCTAAGGGCATGTCTCAAATCTATTCTCTAATGTCTTATAGCAAGTGAGAACATGGAATTATGAATGAAAAATAGGAAACAAAACGGAGAGAGAGACACTATACCATTCTACCAAGTCATGGAATCCAACAACAATCCTCTTTCATCATTCAAGAACATCCAAGAGATTATCCAAAAGCATGAGACAAGTTTTTCTTCCAAAGCTTATATGACCATATATTGTTTCTATTCATCAATTTTAGCCTTGTTTACAATGAAAGCCTTTGGAATATATATGCAAAGTGAGGAAAATCTTTTAGTTCAACTTGCAATATCATTGGCCTATCCAAAATATATGATTTTGTCCTTGAGGCTTTGGAAAGCCCAAGGCACAAAATATCTAATAAAATATCTCAAAAATGATAAAAAGGGGAAATATATTGACTTTTCATAACTTATCATGTACAAAAATAGCTAAACACACATGAAGAAAATTCCCTTTTGAAAGGTTCAACTTTTACAAAAATACTCAAGAAATACATCAGTAGAAAGTCCCCTGACTTGCCGACAACTTTTGGAGGCCTTCCTGATGTCAAAACGAGGCCTGTGATAGCTCGTTAGAAATTTATAAGTGTCTACATTTTGAAAATGTTTAGTTTCCTCCAAACTCGCCATTGGAAGTCCTCCAAAAATAGTTCTGTGTGAAAAAAACCCAAAAAATAAGCCTTGCTGATAAATGGGGCAGAGTGTAGAAAAATTGAATGTTTTTCACCATTATGGGGGAGAAAATTATCTTCAATTGATTTGAAAATCACTGAGTATATGACCCTGAAAATATGACATACAATGATACCATTTTCATCCTTTTAGGATGCCCCAAACTGAAATGGCGATGCCCATGAGTTTTAGCCAAAAACCCAAAAATGAAAAAAAACCAAAATTTGTCGAATTTCGCCCAAATTTGGCGAGCATGACCCTCAAGGGTGTTCAAAAACATGTTGTGAAGCTGAGGCCAAAATTTGGAGCTTTGAGGCGTCTTTCCTCAATTTTGGTGCCGGGCACTTCCCTTTAGCCTCCTTGAGTTTTTCCTAAGTTGCCTTCAATTTCCACTGGGCAAACTGATTGAGCTTTTTATAATGCCCGATCATCCTCCGTTGAAGGTCCAAGTCTCTATTTGACTTGTCCATTTTTTTCTCCAAGTGATCATTAACTCTCTTGATCCATGCTTCTCAATTGTTCTCTATCTCTTGTTCGAACAATGTAGTGAGAGGGGTAGATTGGAGAAGGGCATCTTCTTCTTCCTTTTGTTTCTCAAGGGCCTTTTTGAGCCCAATGGTTCTTGGCCTCTTTTGCCTGGGCTAATCTTCATCTTTGCTCTCATCGAACTCACCGATGAGTTCTTCCAATCTCACTTGTGCTTTGGAGGCCTCCTTTTTGTATTTGATAGTATGTGTCTCATATACCGCCATATGGACACTCATTTGTTTGTTTTGAATTTGCAAAAAGTGATTGAAATTTCTAGCCCTCTATAGATCAGCCCTCAAAGCATCAATTTGGTTTTCTCTATTGATCAAGAGATTTTCTATGATCCAGGCTTAGTTGTCACTATCATCACTTTGGATTTGGATGATGTCAAATTCCCTTTCCTTTTCATGACTGCTTTCTTCTTTCTCCTTTCCTTTGCTTTGGGTGGCTCTTTTACTCTTCCTCCTCTTGGGCAATTTGATAATGGGCTTCTTGGGCAATTTTCCCTTTCTTTGGAGGGCCCTAGTCACATTTGGAGTTACAACTCTAGGCACCCTTTTCCTTGATGTCAGGGGCTTGGCCACTTTTGGAGAAGAGAGCATGGCCCCTTGCCTAGGAGAGGAAGCTAGCACATGCTCCATTGGCTTTTTACCCTTGCTACTTTGCTCATCATTCTTGCCGCTATCTTGGATTTCTTCGTGGATGCCTTTACTATCCTCTTGCATTTCTTTTTGAGGACTGACCTCCTCACTGTGTTGCACCTGTTCATCATGTTGCACTTCTTCTTCATAAGGCTGCTATTATTTTTCATGAGGTTTTTGTTCTTTTTCACGAGGCTGCTCTTATTTTTAATGTGGCTGCCTCTCTTCACTGTGCTGCACATCTTTATCATGCTGCCCTTCATCATCCTCAGGAGTCTGCTTTTCATTTTCATGAGGCTGCTATTCTTTTTCATGTGGCTGCCTCTCTTTACTATGATGTGCATCTTTATCATGTTGCCATTCATCATCTTCAGGAGTCTACTGTTCATCATTATGTTCCTCTTTATCATGCCCTTCTTCCCCTTGCTGCCTTGTTTCACTATGATGTTGCTCATCATCGTCTTCCTCCTCTTGCTCATGCTCTTCTTCCTCATCATGGTTTCTTTTTGTTCAATGGGAAATTTGAGATTCTTTGGAATAGGCTTGCTTGAAGAAGGTGAAGGATGGTGAGTGGAAGGTGAAGGAGATGTATGAAATGAAGGGACAGTGGAAAAATCTGGATGTGTGATGAAAGTATCCCAAGGGACTTACTTCTTCTCAAGCTGTTGAAGAATGATAACTTTGATGAGGGAGTGATGGAAGAGGCAGGCTATCTGCTGAGAAAGAGGCTTCTTCTGAACAGTGGAGGCCATTTTCTCAATACTTCTACGTAGGAAGAAATGGAGATTTAACAATTTGGCCCTCGTGAAATGCATGAGAAATCGGATATGATAGGCATAGAGTCGGGAGAATATTCCCTCACAAGTGAAGTATTTCATGATTATCTTCATGAGGGGGGTGTAACTAGTCAATGGATATGAGAAGGGAAAAATTGATGGGCATGAATCTCTATGCTCATGCTTCAGAAAAGGCTTGTATTTTTCTGAGTCCAGGTGGCTTTGTTTAAACCACTTGTTGTGTAACCAACTCCAAAAATAGAAGAAAAGAGATATGAATGCCTTAGAAATAAGCCACTTTGAGGGGGAAACCTCCAATACATTACATAAATGAACAATTCTTGGACTATACAATTTACAAAACCTCCTTTCTATATACAGGAGTCCATGGGGCCATAATGTAATCCTAGTGGGCCACAATGTAATCCTAGTCAACCTAACAATAATAATTTAAGGGCACAATAATAACAAAATGGGGGTTACAAGGGTACAATAATAAAAATAAGGGGGTTACACTAACAATAATAAGGGACTATACTAGTGATATAGGGACCTAACATGCCCCTCTCTTTCAAAAAAGTGCTGTCCTCAACGCTTGAGTAGCTCCGGGTGCTTCTGTATAAAATTCTCATCCTCCCATGTGGAATCTTTAGTGGGTAAGTTCTTCCACTTGATGAGATACTCTGAAATTGATCGATTCCGTAGCTGTCGAATTCTTGTTTCCATGATCGCTTCAGGTTCCAATATGATTTTTCCTTCCTCATCATGTTCTGGCAATATTGTTTGAGCTAGAAGATTTTCACCTATAACCTTTTTTAAGCATGAAACATGGAAAACTGGATGTACTCGTGAAGAAGCAGGAAGCTCCAATTTGTATGCGATAGAACCAATATTTTGCAACACCTTGTAAGGACCATAGTAATTTGGTGATAATTTATTATCCTTCTTAGCTTGCTTGAGGGACATTTGTTTGTATGGTTGTAGCCGTAAAAATACCCAATCTCCTACATCAAAACTTCTCTCGTTGCGATGTTGATCTGCTCTGATACCAAATGTTGTGTAACCATCTCCAAAAATAGAAGAAAAGAGATATGAACACCTTATAAATAAGCCACTTCGAGGGGGAAACCTCCAATACATTACATAAATGAACAATTCTTGGATTATACAATTTACAGAACCTCCTTTCTATATATAGGAGTCCATGGGGCCATAATGTAATCCTAGTGGGCCACAACGTAATCCTAGCCGACCTAACAATAATAATTTAAGGGCACAATAATAACAAAATGGGGGTTACAAGGGTACAATAATAACAATAAGGGGGTTACACTAACAATAATAAGGGACTATACTAGTGATATAGGGACCTAACACCACTTCTTTCTGACATAAGGGATGTTGGTGGCCTTGAAAATGGATCTTGGAGAGAATTTGAAATCTAGGCCTGCCAGCTAGAAGTGCTTCTCTTGAAATCTCAGAGCACAAAGATGTGTCAAAGGGGAATAGCTCTTCACCTCTTGCACTCTTTTACAAAAATCTAGACACCAAACCTCATGGAAGTTAAACAAGGCTGATGGATGGGAATTCACTTCTTTAGTGGAAAGAAGCTCAAATCTCCTATGAAGGCCATTCCTACTGTCTTGCCTGGGAGGCATTTTGTTTTGAATGTTCTTTGCAATACCAAGCTATCTTAAATGTCCTTTGGAATTCTTTTCTCAACCACACCTCTATCCTCTTTTTCAGTCACTGTTTGACCAAGACAAACTGCTTCAAAATTTTGTGAAATGCTTTTTTAACACCAACTTTCTGCTCCTTATAAATCAGTGTTTTGTCCTCTTTTATGCCAATCAACAAATAGTTATCAAAATAAAAAGCACACAGTCAAATTGCTACTATTTTTGGGAAAGTTATTTTGAAAAGAGGTATCTATGTCCTTTTGTTAGAACAGAGGTCTCCTTGTGTTTGACAGAAGCAAGACACCCTACCCTAAAAAAAATTGTTCGTGTATTCACTATTTTTATAGAGGTAGACAAAACACCCTCAACTGAATTTGAAAAATCTCTCACCACACTTTGTTTTATGGGATAATGGAGGCAGCACTAATTTTCTATTTCATAAAACGGAGAAAGAAATTTCTAATGATCAAAATTCCACCATATAAATAGTATTTTTTCTTATATTTTGTAGACAGGGGTTCATTTTGTTTTTCACCACTGCTAGGATACCTTTAGCAATTATAGGCTCTCTGCTCAACACAGGAAGAAGAAAATCTTTCTAGACTGACTTTGGGACCTTCAAACACTGTTTTTTCTTCTTTGAACTATGGTAGATGCACATAGTTGCTTTCTCATATCATAAAAAAGGAAGTCTTATCCATATACCCATCCTTTATCTTTTAGAACCATACTCCTCCACTATCAGTTCAGGATGGCTTGTGGCCCTTGCTTGACAAGTTGAGTAGGTTTCAAGACCTTTTGGAGGCATTTTGATCATTCAAACAGGTGCAGAACATTCAAAATGAAGAGTTCTGTGCAGTAAAATAGGTGTCGGGTCGGCGTTCGTGCAGTTGTGACCGGTTCCTACAGGCGCGTCGTGCGCCACTACAAGCGCGCTGCGCAGTAGTGTAAGGCCTGTGTAAATTTTCATCTGAACGTGCCACGCGCTTTTCCAGGCACACTCCGCAGCTTTAAACCTTCAAAAACTCTACAAATTTCTCGAACTTCTCCTGTTTCTTCAGTGGATGGCTAGGAGAGTAATTTTGAACGTTTTTTTATGTTTTTGAAACTTGCAAATGGGCTTTGCAACGGTCTGTAACTCTATTTAAAGTCGACAAGCTTTTTGAATTTTCTTTGTGAGGGTTTGAACGCCTCTTGGCCTTTTTCTCTTAAAACAACATGAATCACTGCTTTATGCTTTTGAGGACCTCCTTGCTCTTTTTAAAAACAAGAAATTATTTTGAACTTCATTAAAAACCTTTCACCTGGCAGCTCCTTCAAAACAACCCTTCAGACATATAAACCAACTGTCATGGTGTTCAATGGTTGATCACGCCACATTGTATAGGTTCAACAACATAGGTTTCTAAAACTGCTCTTCAAGCATTGAAAACAAAACATCCATAGAGGCTCATGTGTGTCAATCACAGCAATCAACAACTATAAGAACCTGCCCATCCTCTCCTTCACAAGTGGAGTAATAAAACTACTCTTGGTTTATGTCAATAACTTGCAAAGGCTGGTATTTTCAGATGTGTAATTTATCTCTTTTATTTGCAACTCATTTGAAACTGTAAGTGAAAAGCCCTGCTACAAATATTTTCCACCATCAAGGCAAATGACTAACTTGGATTGCTAAAGTAATCTAGTCTTCAATTTTTAAGGAGATATAGTAGGGGATGGTGAGTTGAAGTTAAAATGTAAACTTGGAAAGATGTTCCCTTGTTCCTTTATGAAGGAAGTCTGCAAGAATAATGAATTTCTCACTCATTTTACCATTTTGACAACAATCCCTTTGAAATCTAAGCCATACTGCCAATGAATTCTCTTCATCCTCAAACAATGGTGAGCCTTCCACTTGTGTATGAAGGAGGCCTATTTTTAACAAATGCCTGGGTTCTTTTCAACCCTTGGAAATTTTATTAAAAATATTTCTTCATTCATAATCACCCAATTAGATTCACACTGTATTTTAATTATGTGTTTTAACAGTGAATCTCATTCAAACACCCTTTTAAAGCACCACTGCTTTGCCTTTGCTTTTAACACCATTTTCTATTCAGAAGCCTTCAATTGTCTCTCACTGCTCTTAAAAATTTCCTTTTCGTCAGTGAAAACCATAAAATCAATCTCTTTCCCTGACCCTCTGCTTATTATATGAAGGAATCCTTCTCAGTATTTCAACCCTCTGCTCATGTATGGAGGGGGTTTTTCTCAGTGATGTCATTTCATCAGCTTTGTGCATCTTTAGACAATCAGAGGCAACCTGACCAGTATCTGCATATTATTTCTTATTTTTCATAAGTGACTAACCCTTGACTATGTTTGTAGGGGCTTACTAAAATAAATCTCTATCCTGTAGCTACATTCCATGCTCAAAACCACATGAGAAGCAGATGTCTTCTCATGTTGAGTTTAATACTGGTCCAGAACACTAGTATACTTCTTCTCTTTGACAAAGACATTGAAACATTGTACATTACCTAATATCAGCTTGACCTGTGGCATATGTATTGTTGAGACTTCAAGGCTTGTGAGTGGCGCAACTTAAGGGTGTAACCAAACTTTATTTGCAGAATAGGAAGGTCTTCTAGGACTGGTTGATAATAGACAAAGGTTATTTAGCTTTAGGATAGTTTGTCAAGGGAGAAATGCCTAAAGCACCACTAGTTAACTTAGGGGAGACTTCTTGGAAAGAATGGGATTATTCTCTTTGGAGTTGATGGACAAGCTTGTATGGCTGAGGCTAGATAGGGTTTTGACAATGAGGTTTTATCTCGTCATGGGCTGATTGAAAAGGTAGGAGGGCAAAAAATGTTTATGGGTGTTTTCTAGCTGACGAATTTAACATATTGGAGATCAAGTGCTAGAAAACTTGGCTTTAACAACTAGTCATCATTAACAGGTGAAAAATACTGATGACTAACACGTGGCGGGGAGGAAAGGGAGTGAAAATGGAACTCATCAACAAGCTTGAAGTCAGGTTCACGTGTTACCTCATTACTAGTAAGACAATGAGGCATTACACGAAAGGGTAATGTACCCTAGATACCATTTCCATTGCGGAGCACTGCGTCCAGGGGGCCAAGTTGAAGTGGTGCTCCTTCCTGCTGAAGGAGCTATTCGACGCATGCGAGGATAATTACAAGAGGGCCACAAGCTTCATTTATGGATATTTGATAGTCGCATTGGCCATGTGGAAGTGGTATGCTCCCCTCATTAGGCTGCCGATAGAAATAGTGGACAGTGAGCCTCTGGCAATGAAATTCATCCCATGGAAGGTGTCAGGGTATCCCATTACCAAAGAGGTCAATGAAGAGGCCTTCTAGAGTTGGTATGGTTTAATGACTAATGTGGTGACAGGCCAGCAGCAGATTCCCAGGAATCTGTTGGACGGATACAGTGAGCAAGTATGGTTCGGGGTCAGCCACAAGCACACCTACCTCTGACCTACTTGCATGTCAGAAGAGACATTTCAGATACAGCCGCTGAAATTCCAACTCGATGATGCAGCTCCCCACAATGAAGTTTGTTCGTGGCCAAGGGGCATGATGGAAGTCTGAAGGAGGGTAACCACATACATTTTTGACAACATGCTACCACATTGACTGCCTAGTGAAACAAAAGCAGAGGCGGCACAAAGGGTCTCCAACATGCAGCTCTTCCCACTAATTATCCAATTAAACAATAAGGTGCACAGCCTCAACGAGGTGGTTCGGGTAGTCTCAAGCGGTGCCACTCCTTTCCCTGTTTTTTCTGAATTTCATCTTTCTCAATCCAACCCGCGTCTCTGCATGACCTCCATCACCTCCCCCATTCCTAATGTGTTATTTACTTCACCAAGTCCAATGAATATCCCTATGGGGGAAAAGAGTAAGTCCGCAAACCCCCTAGAGGCTCCCAAGGCCAAGAGGGCCAGAACCATAGAGTCAAGTCTAGTGGTGGACCTCACTGAGGAGGATCAACCCTGACCATTGAGCCTAGGGGTACCCATACAAGAAGAACCAGTCATCGAGAAGGGGCAATAGGCGGGATTCCACCTCAAACTCCCATTGACCCCTCCGAATTTATAAACATCCGTCTTTCACCACCCTGTACCGACCCACCTCCACCTACCACTTCATCTACCCCATCCAACTCATCTGCCACCGTGTCAGACCCAGTAATCTGGGATCTAATCAATGGGGACCACAGGACCAAGGTTGACTCAAGTACAGTAGTGATACCACCGGTCAACCCCATTGGGGACCCCCAGGTCACATTTTTTGATTTAATT
Organism: Pinus albicaulis; assembly: GCA_034641835.2. NCBI lineage: Eukaryota > Viridiplantae > Streptophyta > Pinopsida > Pinales > Pinaceae > Pinus > Pinus albicaulis. Next base: position 303,379,027 of record CM076570.1, on the reverse strand, counting down.
ACATAGATGGCACAAATCATTGCAGACACGACTGAGACACAGCCTAAGCCTACTCCATTACCGCAGACCATCCAAACAGATCAGCTAGAGAGGCCAGACCTGAATATGGTAGACTCTGCACCCCATCTGACTCCACCACCGTACCCTCAAGAACACTCCACCAGATCAGTTGCCAGTGGGCAACCACTATAGGAGCGGTGGATGGATTAAGGTACTTCGGGGGCCAAAAACATGGAGATGTGGGGCATGGCTTAGCTGTACCACTTCATTCATAGAGCATCCCATCAGGCAGAAAAGCTCCACTCCGAGCTCCAACAGAGGTGTGAGCAATAACAACAGCAGATCATCGCGCTTACTGAACAGCATGAGCAGCTCACAACAACACATGGGCAGCTCTAGGACCAGATGAATGAAGTCGCTAGGGTGTTCACGGGACTATGGCTGGCACTAACAGCTCACTACACTCAAATGCCTGTAGATGTGCTAGAGATAGATATATTACAGTGAGAAATCCACCTTAGGGTGGCATTCACTGAATTCCATCAGAAAAATGCAGAGCTCTAGGAAGCGTTAGCAGCGTGGCCAACACTTCCCAATCCAGCGGCAGTATACATAGCATAGATTATAGAGAAATAGGGGTAGGTCACCCAGAGGCAGTAAGCTCTCAGTTCTGTAGCGCGAGATGCCTATGACCTCCTGAAAGGTCTCTAGGAATTCTTGACGACCCTTACAGTAAATACTCAGCCCATTTTAGTGCAGCTGCAACAACTCTCAAAAGAGATTCAGGATGCCACGGACCCCTCAGAGTTGGACCAGCTATACGCCCAGGTGGATGCTCTGGAGATCCAGATCCAACAGATAGAGGCCAGCTTGGCAATGGCAAAATAGTTAATTCGTGAGCTTCACCAGCCCCTCCAAATTAGCGCTCGGACAATGCAGTAGTTAGCCGCTAAAGTTGGAACCCAAATCAACACAATATTTGGAGTTTCACCAGTGACTATCGGGGAGGAAGTTGTCACTAAGATCGCCACTAAGATGGATGCAATATTATAGGGGTGGTAGCAAGCTGTGACAACCTTCAATGAAATTAAGGCTTCAGCATTGAGCAAGGTCCCAGAGTTGGGGCCCTTGTTTGGGTAGCAGAATGAAGGTGCATAGCAAAAATAGGGCACGGGGTCTAGCAGAGTGATGGAAGTGGAGACAATGATTTGTGATTGACTCTGGATGAGTCAAGAAAATGTGGTCGGGGCCTATTGGGGCCCTTGTTTTGAATTTTGAATAAATAACAAATTTTGGGTTGCAGATCAACACATGGCAGGCACAAAAATGGTAGGTAGTGAAGCCGCCAAGGTTGCGGAAGAACAAGAGATAGCTGATGAGGCTGACGAAGATAAGTGTAGACAAAGAGAAGATACGGTAAAGACCAGATAGCGGAACTCATGAGAAATAGAAAAAGCCAAAATCAACTGATAACGATGGCCGATAGCCAATGGGCATTAGCGCTTGGTCATGGTGCTAGGTCACATGAGAAAAAGGGGTTAGGGCTAAGCCGAAAGGCGCTTGATCCCTAAGGTTTAAATGAGCGGAAAATAGGCCGAAATGAGGTTTTTTGAGGGTTTTTGAAGGTTCCGATAAGTAATAAAAGAGATTTTAAAACCAAATAAAGAGTATTTATAGGGTTTTAAAGGGATTCTGGATGAAATGAGGGATAAATGAGGGATTTTCCAAAGGGAAAATGAGTCTGAAAATGGTCCTTATTTGAGACAGTGGAGCTTCTTTGAGGATTTTGAGTGAAGAGATTAAAGAGGTGGATTTTTGAAGGATAAGGGGCATAGCAAGACTTCAAGAACTCATAGATTTGCTAAAAAAAAATTCTTGAAGGCTAAAAACATGTGTTTTAGCCATCATTGAGTGTGTCAAAATTATGGATGGCTAACAGATGCTACCTTATACCATCAACTTGTTGGTAAGCTTCTGTATCTAACCCATATCCATCCTGACATTTCCTTTGACATTGGTATTGTTGCTCGGTTTATGCACCAACCTCATTAAAGTCACTGGAAAGCAGCTAAAAGAATAATTCGATATATTTGAGGTACTATTAATTTTGGGATTCATTATAGTGCAGGAGAATCTCCATTTTTGATTGATTTCACTGATTCTGATTGGGTTGGTGACCCTGATAATTGAAATTCTACTGGAGGTTATGAATTCACTCTTGGTTCAGGGCCTGTTACATGTTATTGTAAGAAACAAAGTGCCATATCTCTTTCTTCAGAAGAAGTAGAGTATCATGGTGCAGTTGAAGCCAATGAGGAAGCCCTCTGGCTTCGTCAGATCCTGACCGAATTTAGTCTTCATCAGTAACATCCAACTACACTTTGGTGTGATAATCAGAGTGCCATTAAGCTATGCAAATATTCATTTCAGCATCAGCACATGAAAAAAATTGAGCTACACATACACTTCATCAGAATTCTCATTCATGATAGTGTTCTTGAAGTGAAATATTGTTCAATCAATGATCAAGTTGTTGATATCCTTACAAAGGCTATCACAAAAGAGAATTTTACCAAAGTTTGATCTATGATTCTAGTTCATGAAAGTTATCACTAAGGGGGGATAGGCTCTAATGACTCCTTCCTTTTCCTATAGTGTAACCTTTGTAAATCCTTCAATCATATCCCAAGTTGTTATTAAGGGGGGATGTTATGATATTACGACACATATGAAATAGTCTCTTATTATGTCACCTTGGTAAATCCTTCAATCCTATCCCAAGTTGTTCTTAAGGGGGGATGTTAGGATATTCTGACAGATAGGAAATAGTAAATTATAACTTGGTCTAGTGTAGAGTTAGGTAAAGTGTGTTTGTTTACCATCTACATCAGGGAAAATTTTAAGGATGGGAAATTATTTTGAAGTTTAAAATATTGGCGAATCTCACTAGTCCCTAATATGCAAACTATAAAATGTTTATTGATATAGTTCTAAAATTATTCAAATTTATAATGATTTTCTATATACTCTCTATATAATGTTGGCGATTTTTAAGTTAAAATAATTTTATATTATAAATTTGGGTGAATCATTTTTATAAAAATGGAATTTGGTGAAACTTTTTTTGGAAAAAGCATGGAAAATTAGCCCACCTATGAATATTAGCCCCTAAAAATTTCCATGATCTAGATTTGTAACTTATAATATGACGGTCACAATATGTAGTGATCCAACGATTCTTTCTCTCCTCGGTATTACTGACACTTGATATGTGGCTTAACACTCGATTGGTCCATGAAATATATTTTGTAGAAATTTGAATAACTGTTAAATTATTCACTGAGATTATATTGATCACACACTATTTGAGCTTCATGCATAATACATAACCTCTTCTACTATTGATCATTAATTGCGGAAATATAAACAATTGCATGCGCACATTAAAACCATAACCAATCACACATATAAACACAGTATTTATGGGAAAGTTTAAAGCTGAAAACCCCCAACTATCTATATATTATAATGATAGAGATCATGTAACAATAATTGTACAAACTCCTCACAAGCTCTCAGTATAATCTCCAATTGTTACACACTACACAAGCTCAGATCTAACAAAATACATGCTCCAATTTGCTCCACCTACTAGCCTGCCTCTACTATGCAATCCAAGATGAATAACGACTCAATATGAGTTTGAATCCCTCTGGTATGCACTGCGCAATCCTCATTGGCATCTCCATCAATGTGTGGTGCAAACTCATGCACCAGTATAGTCATAACTGATAGTCACACTTGCTCTTTCACCTACCTCTTCACTGGTCTCCACTGAACTATCCATGCACTGAAGTTAACTGATGTATTCTTTAATTGATTTATGAGTTTATAATTAGTGAATTAATTAATAATTAATTCACACCACTCTCACTTGTGTATTAATCAGTTAGACTAGATACAACTAGCTTAACTATGTTTAATTGACTTAAACTGAACACAACTCCATTAACTCCTCAATCAACTCCACCAAACTCTGTCACCTGAGTTCTAACTAAAGTATCCATGCAATAGCTCCACTAAACCCTCAGGAATAGTGTAATTCCTTCTGTCAACTACATGTGCCACACCTGTGCACTTAACTGAAGTGCTCCAAGAGGATAAGATAATGTTTAGAGTCCAAATATTATTAAGAGATAATAATATTCGACATATCTATTTTTAGACTGGAAATCTAAAAATAGACTCCGCCCAGTATGTCTAAAAATAGAAGTCCATCTATTTTCCTGAATTGACCAACCATCCACAAATAGCATCCTGCAACTCATAGAACATGATCCATATGTCTAAAAATAGACTTTGCGCCAAAAATAGCCTCCGGGCCCACTTAGTGAAGGCGACTCTTTTCACTAAGCTCATCATCTTGTTGCATTCTCAACACTCCCTCTCAAAAAGATATGGATTATGTGCAACCCCTATCCCACCCCTGTGGTATTCGAATTTGCTCCTGGTGAGCGCCTTCGTCAAGATATCAACATCCTGATCCTCCGTAAGAATGTATGAAAGTAACATGATCTTCCGCTGCACACAATCTATGATATGATGATACTGGATGTCAATGTGCTTAGATCTATCATGAAATACTGGATTAACCGAGATTTTGATGCAACTCTGATTATCACAATAAATCATAGTAGGATTGAAGTGTGAACCGAACAACCCGACTAGGATCTTCCTCATCCATATAGCCTCGCATGCAGCCAAACTTGCTGCCATATACTCGGCCTCTGCTGAATTGAGTGCCACAGATCTCTGCTTCCTGTTGTACCAAGAAACTGTTGTCCACCCGATACTGAAAATCCTTCCAGATGTGCTCTTTCTATTCGTTGGGCTCCCTGCCCAATCTGCATCCGTGAAGCCACATAGCCTCACCTCATCCGATTGTCTGTACCACAATCCATATCCCAATGTGCCTCTGAAATATCTCAATACATGCTTCCCCACCTTCCAAAAGAGCTTGGTAGGCTTAACCATAGCTTGTGAAAGTTGGTTAACTGCATAGCATATATCAGGTCGTGTATTGACCAGATACATAAGCGACCCCACCAACTATCGATAAACAGTGGCATCCACTACCTCCATCGAAGTAGCATCCTCCTTCCTCCAACCACTAGGAAGAGGAGTAACAACAGGCTTGCAGCCATGCATGTTGAACTTCTCCAGTATCTCCTGGGCATACATACCCTGAGAAACAAACATTCCATCACTCCGCTGCCAAATTTCCAATCCCAGGAAATAATGAAGGAGGCCCAAGTCCTTCATCTCAAACTCTTTTGCAAGATCATCCTTGCATGAGAGTATCAATAGCTCATCACCTGTCAAAATAAAATCATCTACATAAAGTACAATGATCAGCAACTTACCCTCCACCACAATCTGGTATAGGTTCGGATCCGCCTCACTCTTGGAGAATCCAAGTCCGGTGAAATAACTGTCTATCCGTGTGTGCCAAGCACAAGGTGCTTGTTTCAACCCATACAACGCTCTTTTGAGCCTGCACACATGCGAATCGCTGCTGAAGATTTTGAATCCTTCAGGCTGCTCTATGTACACCTTCTCCTCAATGACTCCATTAAGGAATGCAGTCTTCACATCCATCTGATGAATGTGCCACCCCATCTGTGCTAAGAGAGCAAGAATCGTCCGTATGGAAGAATACTTTGTGACAGGTGCAAAGGTCTCCTCATAATCGATCCCCTCTATCTGTGAAAAGCCTCGGGCAACAAATATTGCCTTATACTTCTCCACACTCTCGTCAACTGCCTGCTTCACTTTGTAGATCCATCTCGAACCCACCACATATTTCCCTTCCGGCCTTGGGACAATCTCCCATGCACTGTTTCTGACAATCGAATCATACTCTTCCACCATGGCATCTACCCATGCGGGGTCCTCCACAGCTTCCTTGAAAGAGGATGGCTCTGTCATGATACACTTGCTCACAAGATCCATGTATCCAGTGTACCGATAAGGTGACTCTCTCTATCTGCGCTATGTTGTAGGTGCTCCTACAACCTTCTCTGCATCTTGAGCCAGTCGCTCAGCTTTTGTAGTGCACTTCCACCGTCTGATGGTTGGCACTACATGAGTGGTCTCTTCCACTCCATGAACCTCATCTTGTGGCTAATCCACATCCTGAGACTTATCCTTAGGAACTAGTTGCTCCTCCTCTACATGCAAGTGTGGTTCCCTCTCAAGCGAACACTTCATGGCTTTCTCCTCCTGAAATTTGATATCCCGTCGCACAAAAATATTGCGACTGTCTGTAAAATACACACGATAGTTGTGGGGTGTATCAGTGTACCCCACAAATATCCCAACCTCTACAGTCGGCTCCAGCTTCTTCTTGGCATCCTTCGTCACATGAATGTAAACAGGTGAACCAAAAATCCTCAAATGGGAAATATCAGGCCTCTTACCAGAAAAAGCCTCCTCGGGTGTACTCATGCCAAGTATCCTGTGAGGACAATAGTTCTACACATATATTGCAGTATTGTATGCCTCCACCCACAAGTGAATGGGTAGGCCCTGATCATGCAACATCGCCTGTGTAGCACCCACGATCGTTATGTTCTTCTGCTCAGCAACCTCGTTCTGCTATGGGTTATGAGGTGCTATGAGCTCTCTTCGAATTCCTTCTGTGCTGCAAAAGTCGTTGAATTCACCAGAGATGAATTCACCACCATTGTCGCTCCTAAGAGCCCTCACCTACTTCCCTGATTCTTTCTCAACCAATGCCTTGAACTCACAAAAATTTGATTATGTCTCGCTCTTCTTCTGCATGAAGAAGATCCAGCACTTACGAGAAAAATCATCAACAAATATCACATAATAGCTGTGCTTTGCTATCGAAGCTACTGAGAAAGGTCCACACACGTCTGTGTGAATTCTCTCAAGGATCATCGTGGCGTGACTATCCTTCTCGTCAAAGGTGGCTTTCAAAAATTTTCCCAAGGTACACCCCTTGCACTAATCTAACTGTGCAAGAGTGCCTTTAGGAAGCCTAATAGAAATCTGTTGCAGTGTCTTCAAAGCTCCATGGTGAAGGTGGCCCAATCTCCAGTGCCACAACTCGCCATCATCCCGGCTCACCACTCCTTCTGCCTTGCCTGCCATTGCTGCGTAGCCATCTACCTGCAATTGATAAAGGTTCTTAACTCGAACCCCTATCCTCCGGGTCTTACCATTTTCCTTAATGCACAGGAAAGCCTTTCCCTCTCTAAAGACAAAATCATATCCCTTGTCTTCTAACATCGTCACAGAGATAAGATTCTTCTTCAATCTTGGAACATGCATCACTTCCTTCAATACGAAGGGTTTACCAAACTCCCTCTCAAAGGAAATGGTACCGATACCGGTCGCACTGTATCTACCATCATCGCACATCTCGATGTGCACTCCAAGATCTTTCTCATCCAGAGCAGTAAACAAATCTCGATCTCCTGTCATGTGAAAAGACGCACCATTGTCCAGAAACCACACTGAACCCATCACACTTGAGACCAAGCATGTGATCAATGAAAAATCCAGCGCAAACTGAGAGGCTAAGGCCTCTCCAGCTGCAGTCCCAGCAGCCTTCTTATTTTTCTTCTTCTGTGGACAATTAGTGGTGTAATGTCCGTGTTGGTGACAGTGAAAGCACTTCACCTTGGACATGTCCTGATTCTTTCCTTTCGCACTGGAATGAGAAGCTTTTTTGCTCTTCCCTTCTTTGCTTTGGCAGCCAAAGTTAAATTCTCTTCATCGGAGTTCTTTGATGAAGATATGTTCCTGGTACTCTGCCTTATCTCCTCTTGCACAAGATCTGACCAAAATTGCTCCGATCCTGGCAATTTCTCCTGACCATTGACAGAGTCCTGGTAGGAATGCCAACTCTTCGAAAGCCCAAGGAGAGCCAAGCTCACCAATTCCTCATCATTAATAGTCACCCCCACAGTTCCCAGCTCATCCCTACATTGGATGAACTTTGTTAGGTACTTGGGCATACTGTCGCCTTTCTCAACCTTTATGTTCCTGAGTTTGTCCTTCAGTGCCAACTTCCTCTGGTCGCTCTTGCTTTGGAATAAATTTGTCAAAGCTTTCCACATCAAAAATGGAGAAGCCTTACCATGAAGGCTGGATACTATGTGATCCTTCACGCCCTCCAATAGAATCCTTCGACACTTTGTTGTCTTCTTTTGCCATGCATCAAGTATGGCAGCATCACTAGAAGTAGGCTTTGGAACTTCAGCATCTATGAACTCCTTCAACCCATTGTCATCTAACACCACCTCCATCCTATCCTTCCATGCAATATAATTCGAGCTTCCCTCAAGGGCATACTCCAATCACAATCTGTTGAAAGACATCTCAACTTTGACACCAAGAAAATACTGCTGCAAATTTGAATACCACCAGCACAAAACTCAACTTCTTCAATGTTCTGCAATTGCTCCAATGATCAATATTGCTCCGATACCATGTAGAAATTTGAATAACTGTTAAATTATTCATTGATATTATCCTGATCACACACTATTTGAGCTTCATGCATAATACATAACCTCTTCTACTATTGATCATTAATTGCAGAAATATAAATAATGGCATGCGCACATTAAAACCATAAACAATCACACATATAAACACAGTATTTATGGGAAATATTAAAGCTGAAAACCCCCAAATATCTGTATATTATAATGATAGAGATCATGTAACAATAATTTTACAAACTCCTCACAGGCTCTCAATACAATCTCCAATTGTTACACACTACACAAGCTCATATCTAACAAAACACATGCTCCAATCTCCTCCACCTGTTAGCCTGCCTCTACTGCGCAATCCAAGATGAATAATGGCCCAATCTGAGTTTGAATCCCTATGGTATGCACTGTGCTATCCTCATTGGCATCTCCATCAATGTGTGGTGCAAACTCATGCACCAGTATAGTCACAACTGATAGTCACACTTGCTCTTTCACCTACCTCTTCACTGGTCTCCACTGAATTGTCCATGCACTGAAGTTAACTGATGTATTCTTTAGTTGATTTATGATTTTATAATTAGTGAATTAATTAATAATTAATTCACACCACTCTCACTATTGTATCAATCAGTTAGACTAGATACAACTAGCTCAACTATGTTTAACTGAGTTAAACTGAACACAACTCCATTAACTCCTCAATCAACTCCACTAAACTCTGTCACCTGAGTTCTAACTGAAGTATCCATGCAATAGCTCCAGTAAACCCTTAGGAATAGTGTAATTCCTTTTGTCAGCTGCATGTGCCACATCTGTGCACTTAACTGAAGTGCTCCAAGAGGATAAGATAATGTTTAGAGTCCAAATATTATTAAGAGCTAATAATATTCGACATATCTATTTTTAGACTGGCAATCTAAAAATAGATTCCGCCCAATATGTCTAAAAATAGAAGTCCATCTATTTTCCAACTTGACCAACCATCCACAAATAGCATCCTGCAACTCATAGAATATGATCGACATGTCTAAAAATAGACATAGTCTAAAAATAGACTTTGCGCCAAAAATAGCCTACGGGCCCACTTAGTGAAGGTGACTTCTTTTCACTAAAAACACCATCTTATTCCTAAACATATTTAAAGAATGGAGGGTCATTTTGTCTGGTAACCATTTATGAGAGAAACATGTAATTTTCTTTCTTTATATTAATAAATTTCCTAAATTTGTCACGCTAGCTTAGGCCATGAATTGTTTCCCTTTTTTATGGTTTTACCACATCAAATACTAGTGTACTGATCTGTGATATTTTTGTGAGTAGTGACATTTTGTGCTTGATCTAAGGAACTTACCCTGTAAATGCATACAATAAGCACCAACTTGCAAGAGGAACCAAACCCCAATATTTCTTCAAACACCCACTAATGATGGAAGCACCAACTTCCTATATGCAGGCTCAAACCCACACTCAAGAAGGAAACTAATATTCATTGTACATGGCATCTAGTTTTCCTGATATCATCTCCATTCGCCACATCCCTTGGCCCATGCAACATTATGTCTCCTCTGCTCAATCTACATAAGATCACTATTCTTATCAACACTAGTAACTCATAATAGCCCATGCAACATTCTATCCACACAAAAAAATTATAATATTCTCATCCCTATACTCTCAATAGCATACATTCAACATGCAACCTTCCTTCTCTGCATAAAATTTTTTTGCGTCTTCTCACACAACAACATAGGGTCTTTAGGGGTCTCTTTCCTTTGCACAGGAACTCTCAACCTTTATCTGCAACACTAGTGGTCTTGGCCTCTCCTTAGAAATGCACACACACCCACATAATTGTAAAAAAACTTAAAATTTTCCAATTAAAAAAAAAAAATTACGCGTGGTGCACTTGATCCTTTTGACTCACACCATTCGTGATGCCACGAGTAATTTTATAGGCCGCATTGCGAATGGTGATAACAGAAATCGCATTGGGGTTCGATGCGGTACCAGAAATGTGCACAGTGATTTTTTCAAAAAAATAACATGGCAGTGTGGTCATTTAAATGGCTGCATCATTGAATATGCATCAATGTCGGGAGACCAGTGCATTGAGCAAACAATGGGCCTCAGGGCGGATAGTTAGGTCAACGCACCTCCCTCTCGACATTAGTACATGGTCAACAGTGTAGTTGTTTATAGGATGACACCATTGAACATGTACTAATGATGACAGGAGGGCATTTATTTGACCTAACTATTCGCCCCAGGGCTCATATTTTTGTCAATGTGCCACCCTCCTGAACTAGTACATAGTCAACAATGCGGTCATTTAAACGACCACACCATCAACCATGAATTATTGTTGGGTTGTGTTTTGAGATAACTATCTGCCCCAGGGTAGATATTTTCATCAACGCACCACATAAAAATCTGATTATGATTTAGATTACACAAAGAAATTTCCATACGCATAGGGCTACTGCAAGTAAAATACGCATTAACAAAAACACTGTGTGTATTTGTGTTTTTTAACACCTTTGACTTTATATATATATATATATATATATATATATATATATATATATATATATATATATATATATATATATATATGTATGTATGTATGTATGTATATATTTTGAAATACATGTCTCATTTAATAAAATAAATGTATTTAATATGTGAATCATTCAGCGATGTCAACACAAAGAACAAAGGGAAAAACAAGAACATAAGGATGACCAGTATAACGTGATTCACCATTGGGAGTGTAATGTTCCAAATTTTTATGGAACACTAATTTTTATTAATTTTATGTATTAGATGAATAAAATTGGTAGGGGACCCATTATTTGCATGATTAGAGAATAAAAATCCTCTAAGTATGAAAGAGTATCATGTTTGGAGCCAGATTCCACACCTCTATGTGTGAAAGGAGGTTTTTGCATAAAGGCTTGGCCAAGGTTGACCAACTCAATTTGCGTTGGCATGAGTTGGAAAGAAATAAGTGGGACAATGTAGGAGGGAAGCTTCTAGAGGAAGGAAACCCTAATTAGAATCAGGGTCCATGGAGGGAGGCTCACTTGTTTAAAATAGGAGCAAGGTATTCATTGAGATTATCATTGATCATTTTACATTTGAGTATTAGAGACTTGTTGCTGCCTCTTGCTGTTCAGTAGAGCTGCAGTGCCTTTGGGCATGAGAGAGTCTTGTTTAGGAATTCCTCTCCTTCTTGAGTAGCTCATGAAGTATTGCACTCCATTCCCCATATTTAGGCATTCAGGCCATAGCTTCAGTCATCTGCATCAGCACAGTTTCTATAGCAGATATTGTGTAGTGTTTTTGTGTGTTGCTGGGGAGCTTTCCACACACCATCCGAAGCTAGTTTTCTAGAGGAGGGAGGTTCCATCCCTTGGGAGATTAGAAAAGGGGGTTTATGATCAGATCCCATCATCTTTGGCATCAGGCCAACCACATTCCATCATTGCCAGCGCAGTCCCTCTCTTAGACAATGTTCTTCGTGGTGCCTGTTTGCTGTGAGGGATTGACAGCCACTTGGAGGGGAAGTCTTCGTTGAAAGGATCAGCCTTTCACTTCAGATTTTCATTGGAGAAGGGTTCTTCATCTGTAGCAGATATTTCATCCTTCTCCACCCTTTTCCAGCTCTTGGGTTGCAACAGCTACTACAACTCAGACATTTTGTATATTCAGCATTTTTTCATTGATCTCAACCAATCTTCTTAAAGGATTGTTGTATTATATTTTTCAGGGGTTGAGAACTTGATCCCCCACTTTATTTGAGCCTATAATTGCTATATCTTAGTATTTCCATCATTTATGCAATAACTCCTCTCTAAAATGGCACAGTCATGGCTTAGGGATTTCTTATACAGTAGTATTTCTCATATCTGCATGTACATTTTTCTTGAGGCTTGTTGTGCCTTGCTTGAATGATGATTTCCTGAAGGAGTTGTATATTTTATGTTGCTATGGTCTAATATGATGGCCATTGGATTCTCCGGCATTTCATGTGTACATGTATCACTACTATTTCCATTTGATTTATTTGTTATTGTTGTAGCTGCAATGTTGGGGTTATCATAAGAGATTCCCAATCTTGTTGTTCTTCCCTCTTGAGGATATTATCTCTTGAAAACGCTCTATAGACAAAGTCTACTAGTGGGCCAGGTAGCCTATGGAGCTCGTCCTTTGTTTAAAAGTGAAAAATCTAGTAAATGCCCCTAAAGTCTATATTTGGAATAGATTTTCTTTGTCGATTGATAATGTTTCTGAAAAAGGAACATTACAGTGGTATCAGAGCATCGAACTTGGCATAGCCTCTAAGTTTGATTTCAGAGGAGAATGATGAATAAGATGAGTCTGGTCTCATCTATTTTTGGAATAAAGAAGAGCCTCCCTGAGGAGGAGAGGAAGAAAATCGGGAGAAGAGGAAGGTCCATGCACTTCCTATTCTCTTGAAGACTAGCATGGGAGATTCTTGGATTTTCATATCTTAAGCAAGTACTTGGGTGACTATAAACCCCATTCTGTAGCATTCAAGGGAGCTACAACATTCCCATAGTATATTTAGTAGATGGAGGAGAGAAGGCCCTATGGAAAAGGAGAAATCAGAGGCAATAGGCTTCTATTGTCTACATTTTATGGGGTTACTTCAGCTAGAGCTTGGGTGAAGAAGTTTGAGGCATTTTTATTTTGCATTTAGTGGTAGAAAAGGAAGCAGTGGATATTACAACATTGCACTTGGAGGAGAAGCCTTCAACATCTATGGATGGGGCAGCCACTACATGAAAGGGAGAAGCCTTTTTAGCCACACTAAGTCATCCCAAGACCCACAAAGGTATGAGAAAAGTTACACATTTTACTTCAACAATTAATCTTAAGGATTGTGGAATTTGATATGAAGAGGTCCAAGGATCAAATCAAATAGCCACTTTAGGGCCTCATGATTGCACTGCGATGTGCAAAGTGTTCAAGGAGAAAATGAACCCTCATCCTCACACACCTATGATGATTTTCATTTAGCCTTTAAGGTGGGAGTGTGAAATTTTGGAGGATGAAGTAAACCATGACACCTCCATGAAGAATTATGAAACAAATTGTGAACCAGAGGAAGAGACAACTGCTACATCATTGGAGGAATCAACAGCGCTGTTGAACATGGGCGGAGAGGACACATCACCTCCATCACATTTGGATCCTCGTATATCCAACATAGTCATGGGTGAGAGGACTTTCCTAAGAGGTCTCCAAGGAGCTGCATTTCAAACTCTTATGAAATGCAAGGAGCAAGAATTGGTTTGGGAGGATGGTAGCCCTCATGGGAGGAGTACCAAAAGAATGGAAAGGAGATGGAAGGATACTTGCATCATTGAGCAACATAGGGTATGGATGGATGATGTTGATGTGATACTCATATCATTCATTGTGTCTTCATCACATGAGTTGTATGATGGAAGAATGGGAAGGCAACAAAATACTTTGTTGCTTTGCTTGGGAGAGCAAGGGCAGAATTGCTCCCATACTTTGCATGATGTTGCAGGAGGAGGAAATGGAATTCTCTCCTTGACTTTTGATGATAGAGATGTACTTCCACCTTGGGAGGGGCTTCTTATGTATTTAAGAATTATGACAGATATCTTTGACAAATAGCATGTCAAAGAATGGAGCTTGGTATTGATGAGAGCCTATGGGTATAGGCCAACAACGTTGTCTCTTTGGAGCAGTGACCTATGGATGAAGTGTGCCCAGCAGAAGTGTGGTGGATCCATAACCCACAGGTCCTAGGATCATTTCATATTTGTTGCACTTGATGGAAAAAGAGGAGGTGAGATGGATGAGGTAGTAGATGGAGTCGTATATTACTATGCTACATTATTCTTGACTTGGATTCCCAAGCATGAGAAGAAGGATCTCCTTGTAGCACCTAGTTCATTCCTCTTCATGGGAGCATGCCAAACAACTATGGAGGGTTCATTCATGGATCCATACATCATCTTACTCCCACTATATGGTAAGAAATCTGTTCTTACATTGTCTGATTTGTATACTCTTACCATTATTTTGCAGTTCATGGCTCTACAAGAGGGCAAGCTTTTCTGATTGCTCCATGGACAAAATTGGGCCAATTTGTATGATGGAGACAGCCATCTTTTATATGGCCTTGGGCAAGTGTTTTCTTTCATGTATGATCAGTTCATACATTCATCCATTTTCTATTCATCAGTAGCTATCATGGCATACATAACTATTCTTGTAACACAAAACAACTTGCCATGTGATTTTCTAAAGCAGTAGCTTGGAAAACTGCGCTATCACTTTTCGGAAAACTGTTGGTACATTCTTGCAACACATAAAACCTTCAGCATTTTCCTCATTATATTTCTGATCATGAATTCCTTTGCTAATAAGGATCTGATTTGTATAAGAAGCATGATTATGAGAAAGGCACATGAGTTGGATGTGTCCTTGAGTGAGAAAAACTCTCACATTTTCTGCAGAACATGTTCTAAGGGGAACATGAGAGGAGGCATGGCTACAGCCACATATTTTCTTACTTGTGGGGTGAGCCATGGGATTGGTAATGTTATCCATCCATTGTATGTATATAGGCAGGTATTTGACCTTATGTTGCTGATTCACTCATCTATTTACTATTTAGTAGTAGATGTGGTAGTTGTTGTGCCATACTTGCCATGTTATTTTTTGCAGCTGCGGGGGATGAGGTTGCATTGTGGCCCTATGAGGAACAGGGAAAATTTTAGGGGCGAATTTTAGCCCAAAGGCGAATTTTAAGGGATTTTAAATTTTAATAAGGCGAATGTTTTATATAAAACCTATTTTCTATAGTTTTATAAAGTTAGCCCAATAATTATTTTAAAAATAATTAATAGTTAAATATTAGCCCACCAAAGTAAATGCCAATAAGACTGAAAAAATGGTATTCGCTCTCGATTTTTTTTGCTTGGATCAAATTTCAGTGGCAGTCGCCTGGATTTACAGGGTCAGAGAGAGGGGTTGAAGTGATTCGCCCCATTTTTTCACTGGTTCGCTGAAATTCACTGGGTCGGAGAGGTGGTTGGGGCGTGGAAGTTGAATGTTGGATGTGCAACCTACCAGATTGAAGAAGGTGGAGATCGATGGAGGTGGAAGCTTACAAGATCTAGACGCATTGAAGCTGCACGCAAAATGGTAGCATAGGTTTCAGAAAATGTTAGATAGGGTTTTTATGGGATTGGTCATAACAGGTAGTATCGTAAGGGACTGCAAGGTACTCTTTATTATTTAGAGTCTGTGGGTTTTGTTTTGGTGGGAGTCTATAGGCTTAGTCTCGTTTGTTGCGGTGTGATTTGGTTTTTGGTGAAAGGTCATAAATGATAGCCAGTGGTAAGTAAAATGAATTTGCATAATGGAGGATAGGGTTTTTCTTCTTATCAGAGGATGCAAAGTGGTTAGTTAGTTTCACAGGGACAACGTTTTTTCGTGCGTTGGGTCAATATATTATAGGAATATTTATTTTAAGATTTCTACTCTGAAGCTTGGATTGCCGAAAATAATGGCGTTGTAGGGATTTTAATGTCTCTCATGTTTTGTACTTGTACAGGTTGCAGTCCGAGTTGATGGCATTGATAGTACTTTTCCAAGTCTTATCATGCTTCTTTTTGTCTGTGATTATTTCCCATTCTGTATTCTGATATCATCTATAAAATCCATTCATTCCCAGTTTGTTTGAAATGGTGGAGAATGATAGAGAGGGTATCAGTCTCTGCTTTAGAAAATGATATTTGCAATTGCTTTTGTGCGTGGATATAATCAGATTTAACACGTTTATTAAAATCAGATTTTAGAGATTTGATTTGGTTCTAAGAAGAAGCAGCTATCTGATGAAAAGACACCAAGTCATTGTAACTACCTGATAATGGGCATTATTTTCTAAACGGGTTTATAAGCACCCTTGCATTGACTTAACTGTCTCTGTTTTGAATCGGTTATGGGCAAAATAAACCCACTTATAAAATCTGAACAGAGTATAGGGAAGGCCTAATTTTAATATACTGGGTTCAGAAAGAGTTGGGTCCCCAAGTGAAAAAAGGAGTAGCTCTTAGAGTCTAGACACTTTTTAATTCTATGTACAGGATTTGTAATGGCATTACTATTCCAAGTCTTGTTTGAATAAGTTGTGGGAAAAATAATCCCACTGCCAAATTCTGAACGTGCTAATCTAGAACTATGTAAACTCATAAGTAGCAGCAAAATCTAACAACCAGTTTCTATCTCCATAGATTTTAGAATCTATTGCTAAACATGTCTTGAGGTAAAGCATTTTTTCTCAGAAGGTGTTATTATACATCAAGAGATCTTTTACAAATAACACCGGGCAGCTGTCTGTGTTGAGCCCTCTTCACCATGGCCATAAATTCATTTTTTTCTGCTTTTAACAACAACAATAGCCTCGGCCTATTTTAACAACAACAAGACTCCAAGTTATTGGATCTATCTGATAATGGGCATGATTTTCTAAACCGGTTTAAACTTTATAGATACCTTTGCATTGACTTAATTGTCTCTGTTTTGAATCAGTTATGGGAAAAATAAACCCACCTCTAAAATCAGAATAGAGTATAGGGAAGACCTGATTTTAATATACTGGGTTCTGAAAGAGCTGGGTCCCAAGTGAAAAAAGAAGCAGCTTTTAGACACTTTTTAATTCTATGTACCAGACTTGTAAATGGCATTACATCTTGTTTCAATAAGTTGTGGGCAAAATACCACCACCAAATTATGAACATGCTAATATAGAACTATGTAAACTCCCAAGTGGCAGAAAAATCTACCAACCAATTCCTATCTCCACAGCTTTTAGAATCCATTGTCAAACATGTCTTGAGGTAAAGCATTTTTTCTCAAAAGGTGTTATTTTACATCAAGAGACCTTTTACAAAGAACACCGGAAAGCTGTATGTGTTGAGTCCTCTTCACCATGGCCCTAAATTCATTTCTTTTTCTGCCTTTTAACAGCAAAAATAACTGTTGTCTTAACCTTGCCAAACATGTCTTGAAGTAAAGCATTTTTGCTCAAAAGATTTTATTTCATGAAGAGATCCTTTACAATGAACACTGTAAAGCTCTTCTGTGTCAAGTCCTCTTCACCATGGACTGGAATTCATTTTTTTGCTACTTTAACTATAGCCTCATCTTTGTCTTGGTGCTCAGCATGATCCTCCCTAGTGAAGAATATATAGTTTATACAGGATGCCCACTCTCCAGAATTGCTTCTATTTGGTCACTATCCCTGTTTGTAGCAATATCTATAATAGGGTTCTGGTTTCCCTATGGAGTACTAAACATCAGAGTCTGAGACTTCAAGTAATTATTGCACTCTAAGCAAATGTGGGGACTCTTATTCTTGGCTTTTTCATTTGATGATCTCTCTGTCTTTGGGTTACACCGGTCTGGATGGATGGTTGTATTTCTGCTATGTTAGCATGCCAAGAGAGTCTTGGAACTTAGTTTCGATGCAACTCATTATTACATTCTTAGTTGATTGTAGGCTTGACGACAGGGGCTTGCTTTTCTTATTCCTGCATGGTAAAATAAAATGGAAGCAGTTTGGTTGGAGCAAGTGTTGTGGTTCCACTTCTGTTCCTATGGTTTAATTACCCTCTTTCAAGGGTTTATGATCTGTAAAAAGTGTAGCGCGTGTGGGTTCCTTAAATCTCTGTGTTGCGGGAATAAAATGGGAACAGTTTTCAATGCTAAAACAGGTGGTGGCCCCCCAAGTCACTTTTATTGAGAAGCAGAGTCCTAGTTGAGCGGACCTTAAAGGAAAGCCCCATGGAGTATGTTCCCTCTTTTTTTATGACTGTCTGTTGAAATAGAATGTGAACTAGAAATACAAATAGAAGGGGAAACAGTGTGACATTGTTGCTGCCCCTGGGCTTCTGGTAGCAGAGATCAACTCCCTTTCAGATACGGTGAAGGGGAAACAGTGTGACACTGTTGCTACCCCTGGGCTTCTAGTAGTAGAGATCAGCTCCCTTTCAGATACGGTTGCCAAGCAAAATTTGGTGTAGAGTTCAATCTTATTGTGCAGAACATCCTTTCCTGCCCACTCTTAGGCTTTAATAGAGGCTAGTGCCTTTTTAGAAAGAGGTAAACAAAATTTGGAGCCTCAATGCAACTTCTGGAGCATAATCAATCTAGGATGATCATAATCAATCATGATCATACTTAGCTCCTTTGTCCTGGATAGTCCTGAATACATTCATCAATGAAAATATGAACCACTAGTACCCTGTTTAACGTTGTCTTATAATTTTAATATAAATTAAGCATGCATTTTAATTGCCATGTTACCCTGCTATGTTTTGATGTTATTATTTTATTGCCCATAAGACATTTTTTGTCTAATCCTTGTTCAATCATGAGATGAGTGGTGATCCTGGAATTTCAGCTTTCCCAAAGTTAGATAACATGTTCTCTTGGGTTGGCACGATAAATGGTGTAAAAGATACTATTTATGAGGGTCTATCATATAAGATTTCTTTGCGTTTTCCAATGGATTATCCTTTCAAGCCTCCTCAAGTGAAAGTTGAGACAACTTGCTTCCATCCTAATGTTGACCAGTATGGAAACATCTGCTTAGACATTCTTCAGGTAGGTCTCTTGTCTTGGTGACTAGTTTTGAGTTTTGACACCTGTACTTTTTAGAAATCTTATCCTTGGTGATATGATGTTACCTTTTGTAAAATTGCTTGCAGGATAAATGGTCATCTGCATATGAGGTTAAAACTATTCTGCTATCTATTTAGAGTCTTTTGGGAGGTAAATAGATAATTTAGCTCGAACAAACTCGTAAATTTTTGATGCCCCTATTATGCTTTTCAAACTAATCCAACTATTTTGTGTAGAACCAAATAATGAATCTCCTCTTAATAGCCATGTGGCAGCAATATGGAACAATCAAGAAGGTAGTGTTAATTAATGATTGTGAATTAATTTTTTCTGGATTTTGACATGCCATTTAGAATTTTTAAGTATAATGCTCTGATAACTGCATATAACGATGTGTAGAATTTAAAAAGGCGGTACAGAAGCAGTATAAGGAAGCGGCTGGGATAACTGGTCAATAATTTCAATTCATGCCATTTTCAAGCCTAAGATTCTTTGCATTTGGTGCAATCAAATTGTGCTAGGTGCTAGTTCTACAATTTTTTCTGGAAATCATACTATTCATATTGCCAATACATCTGGAAAATGTCGAGGAAATCTTGTAAAAGAATCATATGCAATTCCTCGGGTTAGAGGGTGCTCGGGCTGTATTTCCTTGAATAATTTAACACGAAGGAAAGATATTTAAACTGTTAGGTCAAGAATATATCCGATGATTGATGGTGGCTATATAGCATGTTGTCATGTTGACCGATGATTAGCAACTTCTGTTGTCCTGACTTGTTAGTCAAGAAGATATTATCTGATGAATGATTGTGGCTGTTTTTTATAATTGTATAATATTGTGGCTGTTGAACAAGATTGGCAACTTATGTTTGACAATTATTTAATATTATTGGCAACTTGTGTTTGACAATTATTTAATATTATGGGAAAATTGTTTAATGGACAATTGGCAAGTGTTTAAAAATGTAAATGTTGTTGTTTGATGTCATTTGTTGGAGATCGATGGGCCCCTTTGTGAGTTGTTGTTCCAACCCTCTTGGTATAATCTATTGTTCGAATAGATTGTGAGTTGCTATTCCAACCCCCTTGGTATATTCTATTGTTGCAATAGATTTCCATCACAGGGATATGTTCTTGCAGTCATCCAGTCTTAGGATATGTCTACTTGGAAATTTCATTGGTGAATGCACTTCTAGAATGTAGTTACATCATTATAGGAATATGACTTTACAGTGATGATATGTAAATTTGAAATGCGATCCTAGACATGTCATTGGATGAAATGTGCTCTTGGAATGCAATCCCATCATGATGGAATGTAATCCAATCATGTTGGAATGCAATGCAAAGAAATGATTTTCCATTTCAATATTGTCATCAAGGAAATGTAGAATGTTATTCAAATAGTAATCAACACTAAAAACAACCATTAAATACATTCTACATGACATATTTTTGGGATGGAATTATCATTGTGAGTGGCAATTGAAAAATTAGGTTGATTTCTTTTTATATTGGCTTTTTGTTGATTTCCAAAAGGCAAAAACTCAAGAAACATTATTAAGTTTGCAACTATTCCTATAGAACATATTAGTATAGAAATATAAGCTCTAGAAGAAACATTCTTAAGTTTGCAATCTAAAAAAAGCCATTTCTATAAAGAGTGGCTTATTTAAGGCAGTGAGTGCCTACATTGTTTGACATGCAGACCCATACTGCATTTGGTATTTCTTCCTTGAAATAGAATGGAGATATTCAATACATTGTTCTTTAATGCAGCATTTATACCTTTTATTTAATTATATATAATTTTGATATATTCTTATTGGTATCTCCATGCATCTTACAAAATGGTGAAAAATGTGCCATACAGGGATTATTTTACTGATGTGTGTTTTCTTGATACTGATAATTGATGGCAGATGTTCACACTACCGTCGGAGATGCCAAATAAGGGCTACGTGTTATAATGAAGTCTTTGACTATAGGCATTGTCATAATGATGCCAAAGTATGCTTCTTTTTCTTTACTGCATTCGTAGCTATTTCAAGTTCAACGGTTGCCTTTGGTTTATATCCTTGTCAAAATAGAACTAGAAAATTGTGTCTCTTCCAATTTCATATGTGAGGGTATAGTATGGACTGAAATCATATCTAAACAGAATTCAATGGATGTCGATCCACTTGACAGACATGATGTACCTCGCCATGAATTTCGAAAGGTAAGGTTCTATCTTGTTTTCCAGTTGGATGTTATTCATTATAATGTTTGTCTTAATGCTTAGAGTTTGTGAGGATTATGCGCTTCAGAGAGAATGAGGGCCCACAGGAACACAAGGAATTCGATGGTTATACCAGCAGACAGATGTTTCTCAGAAGTTACACCTTCTCCAGAAAATAAACTGTGCCTCAGAAAACCAAGAAGTGTTTTGGTAAAGTTAAGGAGAAAATGTCCGGCATGGTTGTCCCAAAGAAGAAGATTAAGACTAAGAAAAATGCTTCAGTTATAATAAAGATCAGAGACAAAATTGTGGACAGTTATTATTCTGCCATGGCTGCCATCTTCCACCGTCTGTTAGCTTGCACTACTAGTGTGGATGTTAGGGATCAGTCATTGACTGAAAATTGTTAGATGCCATTAATCTGTCTGGTTTCTTTGTCCATGGAATTTGGATTTTCTTTTATACAGCAGAGGTTTTCATATGCTGTAAAGAAGGGCTTGGTATGTATGGCGTTTGCTTTTTCAATTGACTATGGTATCTCTTCAAAGTTTTCCATGGATATTTCCATAGATTAACACCTCAAAATATGGTATGTTTCTCTGTCTCTATTGTATGCATGCCCTTTGGTTGGGAGACCTTTATGTGTGAAGCATTTATCTTACAAGAACTATAAATATATTAGCATTGGAAAATGTAATATCAATTTTCAAATTTAGGCACTGAGTCATGGATGGTCCACAAGTACTTGGATTTTTCTTTGGTTGATATAGTTTGGCATTGAATAGACTGGCAGTTAGGTAGAATGTAATATAAATTTCCAAATTTAGGCACTTGGTCATGGATGGTGCACAAGTACTTAGATTTTTCTTTGGCTGATATAGTTTTGCATTGAATAGACTGGCAGCTTGATGGAATGTAATATAAATTTTCAAATTTAGGCACTTGGTCATGGATGGTGCACAAGTACTTGGATTTTTCTTTGGTTGATATAGTTTGGCATTGAATAGGCTGGCAACTTGGTAGAACCCATGCATTTGCATCCCACATCAAGAAGCAGGAAAATGATTCCCCAGAAGGTATTTGCAACTCTGATTATCTTTGATTTTGTCATTGTTGTATTTTCTACAATGAAGGCCTCAAATTTGGCTACTTGACCTGTTCAATGTTTATTGCATTTGATTATAAGATCTTTCATATAATTTGTTATACCATTTGAATGCTGTAAATAGATTTCTTATCATTGTGTTACATCCAGAAACGTGCTTTCAAGTTTTGAAATCCTGTAATTGGGATTTAATGGCATAGTCAATTGATACTCCATGACAGAGAAAGAGACAATGGTCGTTATCATTGTTATGTTTGAATAGGTCATTACTTAGTACAGTATGAAAGGGTTCAATGGTAAAAAATCTGTCTTTTTTTTCAAGGTTATATTCTCAATTTTGAAGAGGAGGGACATTAGGGTATGCATATACCAGTTAGATTTTGTTTGTGGATAGTAGTGTAAGGCTGACCAGGTATTAACAGTCTCATTCTCCAAAAAAATTTGTAAAATAAAAAATTTCACATGATATTAGCAGTCTCATTTCCCATTATACAAATTAAAGAGAAAAATTGAATAAACTAAACACTAAATAAGTTGAAAAACAATATAAAACCAGTAATGAAATGAAAGTAAAACTACCATACAAAACCATGATAAACTTGAATACTAAAGTACCAGGGAAAAGGTTTATGGAATGAAAATGATTGTTGGGAAAACAGTTATAAGTAACCAATTTCAATTTCAGACTAGGACATGGCCACCAATTGACTCATACTCATCTGTATCATTTTTTAAGTGTAGAATAGTTAATGATGCCACATTGAGATCATTTAAATCTCAGACATGTCACCTGAGGATGGATAATATGTACGCACTTTCAAACATGCACATGCATGCATATGTATTTCTTGTAATTAGCGAAGGTTTTTTAGGGTGTAACATCATAATATTTTCTGAAGGTACATTTGAAAGATGTAAAGGTTTAATTTTTATTCTTTTCAAAAGATAAATGATCAATTATCTAGAAAATCTTATCTAACTTGCTGAATTAGTATATTGCTTTTGTTTATATTCTTGTATGTTTGCAGGTTATCTATTCACTTTGTAGAACTGAACAAGATGTAAGAGCTGAGCCTTTTTAATTTTGGTTATGTGCATAAAATTTAGAGGTAAACACTATAATGTTTCTTGAGTTATTTTAAAAATACTATGCACTGCCATTTTGCAGGTTCAGCAAACCTGCGTTACTTGGGGTGTTTGTATGGGAAAGTACTTTTGTGAAAAATGCAATTTCTTTGATGACGAGGTACGTTCTTAATGGATTTTCAGGTTTAATAGCTCTGGTTCATGAAAACAAAGAGCTTTACTCTCAGAAAATTATAAAAATATGGTTTGGATGTATACGCTTTTGGTTCTAATTGTGCTTTGCCACTTTGCTTTTCCAGGACTCAAAACAGCAATACCATTGTGACGGATGTGGAATTTGCAGGTATGATTTTCTCTTTATGCATCTGATGTCTCTTTCTCTGTAGGAAAGTA
Organism: Pinus albicaulis; assembly: GCA_034641835.2. Taxonomy (NCBI): domain Eukaryota; kingdom Viridiplantae; phylum Streptophyta; class Pinopsida; order Pinales; family Pinaceae; genus Pinus; species Pinus albicaulis. Next base: position 303,354,996 of record CM076570.1, on the reverse strand, counting down.
ATATTTCATGCTATTTTGAAATGTATTTAGATGTATTTCTTGCAGTTGACTTTAGGTAGTTGTGCTGGTTTTCAGAACTGGTGGCAAGGATAATTACTTCCACTGTTATAAATGTGGTATTTGCAGGTATGCTTTTCTCTTTATGCATTTGATGTCTCTTTCTCTGTATTAAAGTAATATTTCATGCTATTGTGAAATGTATTTAGATGTATTTCTTGCAGTTGACTTTAGCTAGTTGTGCTGGTTTTCAGAACTGGTGGAAAGGATAATTTCTTCCACTGTTATAAATGTGGTATGTTCTTTATGACTTCTCAAATTACCACTGCTTCTTCTCAAATTATCACCACTTCTTCCCTTGTTTCATTGTTGTGCGAGAATGATTTATTTGCTCATGTACCTTTTTCTAGGATGTTGCTACTCTATCCTCTTGAAGGATTGCCACCCTTGTGTGGAAAAAGCAATGCACCACGGTCCACAACTACCCTGTGTTTTGAGGTAGGTCACACTTATCTGCATAGTGTAGTAATTGTATTTTTCTTTTTAAAGCATAATCTAAATTTTAGACTGAAGTTATTCTGAACCCTCGTTTGTTGACTCCTCTGCAATATTTATTCGACTCTATAAAGGTTATCAGCGTATTGCCTTGTGGTCATACTATTCACATGCATTGCTTAAAAGAGATGCATGATCATCTTCAGTAAGTTTCATATGTGGCCTCTTTTGTGCTCTGGCTCACAACCTCTTGAGATTCTCTATTTGTCTAGAATTTCAGGTTAGACTTGTTTCTAGTCTATCTATCTATAGTATCACAGAACTCTAGATATACTTGCATTGATATACCCATTGATGGTACCTTCTCTAGCCATTTTTGGTCACAGCTTGGCGCAACTTTAATTTTATTTTAAGCGTCTCGCCATTCTAAATGTGTGTTTGTCTTTTGTAGATTTGCTTGTCCAGTGTGCTCCAAATCTGTCTATGATATGTTTGAAGTATGGGAGAAACTTGACCAAGAGGTAGCTATTTTGTTTTTATATCATTACGATATATGACAAGATGAACATCTTGAAATCACCTTGTAATGGGTTCTATAAAGAGTGGCTTATTATATGTATTGTTGCTAATTTTGATTTCTCATATTTGAAACTTGCTTTCGTCAAATGGAAATTGCATTTTTAAGTTCCTTGAGTGGATTTTGATAACTTTCTTTTATCATGTAAATTTCTTTGACTCCAATGCCTGAAGCTTATCGGAACAAAATGGTAAGATGTCTGATGTTCATGTGGTATGATTTTGAGGCATATTTTAGAGCCCATTAGTAGCGTGAGAGAATACCTGACCACTTTCTTATTGGTCTTTTGAGCATGTTTGGATCTTATGAAATGACTGTGGAGTAACTTCTGAAGTAAATTTTCACATTGTTGCCCACAAGTGTCAAAGTTGCAATTCTTATAACACGCGGCAGACCAGGGGAGGTCCTTCTGCAAGTTCATGTACCTAGTCTTTCATAAACTCAATGTTCAGATTCATGTATCCCTCTTTGCCACTTGTAAGGTCGCCTTAGCGCTGCTTATATGGCATGAAAAACAGATATACTGCAAATTGCTATGCAGTGGAATTACTGTAAGAATTCATGGTAACTTCTGAGTTTTTGTGGCACTACTCTACGGTTGTTAACATCATAACAGAATTGATGCTATGTGCCCACTTCAACAAAGACCACAAGAAGGGAATTCTTTATCCTGCAAATCTCACGCCACGACAAAACAAGTAACAAATTCTGTCTTTTTGCACATCTGCAGACCATGAATTACAATGGATTGAAGGTCTCTTTTTTTGTATGTGACTTAGTCTGACCAGATACGTGCAGGACTTAATTTCCTATGAGATGAAGATGTATTTTCCCTTTTGGAATGGCATGTTATCTCTCAAGCAATTGACTGGTTTACCGATTTCATTTTTTGTCTAGTGCTTGTTGAAATATTTTATTTGGTTGCACTGAGAGAAGAATGCAAATAAATTTGAATGTGATTCTCTTAAGAGAGAACGTTTAAAGAAACCAGATAAATCCATCTTAAGCTAAGTTCTGTTAAGTCTTCTTAAGAGAAAGAACGGTAAAATAAAGAACAATGAAAGAGAAATCCATCTCATGCCAGGATCTGATAACCAGTGAGAGGTTTATACATGGATTACAAACATGTATTTATGAATGACTATAAAAATAGTAACAAAGGTCCATTATAATAACAATTCATCAGTGAATAATATTTTACCATTTTTTTATCCATCTCAAGCTAGGATCTTAAAAGCAGTGAGAGCTATGAAAATTGTAATGGCAATTCATTAGTGAAGAATAATATGGAATGAAAAAGAAATGGTTATAGAATTATAAAAAATTCTATATTGGTGGATGAAATTAGGGTAAGTATTTTTTTTTTTTGGGTTACTAGATTCTTTCGTAAGTAAATCTAAATTTATCACTTACCTAAATTGGAAAATCATTTCATTTCTTGTTAGGCATATTGCCTTAAGCAATACTGCATGACAATGACTCAAGCAACAGTGCATGACAATGGTTGGTGCTTTGACACTGTTTTATGTTTATATTTATACCATCCTTTACAACAATCAAAATTAGACTCCCTTTCCACTTCGGTGCCATGTATGGAATTTGCAGGTATTTGTAAATTCTGCCATGAGCTGAGTTGGTTTGGATGTGCGTAGCAGACAGTGAGAAACAACTGTCGGTTTGGAGGTGCGTTGGGATTGTCGTATTGACTATGTTCATTAGTTATTGGCGTTTTAATTTTTGTTCGACTTGTTCTGCTCATTGAAGAAATCGGCAGAGGCATGGGCCTTTGTGTTCGAGGATTGTTGAAACACAATGATCTGCAAAGGTCCCAATTTGTTGAAACTTCTCTCCAACCTCAATATCAGTGCTAGTAGTAGCATGAGCAACAACACTACGCTTGGCAGAACTAGAAGAACGCGTTTTCCAAACTGCACGAGAACTACTTCTCTCATGAGTCACCATGTGCCATGCTTGGTCTCGGTGGTTCTCTTCCTTCTACTCCTGGTTCAACTACCATATCTTCATTGGAACCAACACCTCGAACTCCACTAGACAACGATTCACCATTTTGTAGTAGTGATTCGCCATTTGTACTGGTGATTCACCATTTGTACTGGTGATTTGCCATGATTTTACAAGATAATATAATCTCATGAGAGATTCGCCAAAAAATTATATATACATATTATATTATTAATAAAATCTCCTTCCATTTTTCCTATGTATCATGGGGATTCGCCTATTTATTATATATATAAATTTAGGGGGGTTCTTAAAATTTTCCCTAATGAGGAAATGTTTGCATATTGCTACACATGTTATAACCTACAGAAAACATGTCATGGGGGAATTATATGGTGATATTTTCCTATTCATCATAGATGACATGTCTTGGGCCAGCTGGATTATCATTTATGGAGGGGAGATTCTTAGGGGATTACTCTTCATTTTTACATTTGAGGGAAATATTTTTGTAGCCTAGGATCAGCATACACTCCACACTTGTAATAAGTGAGGAAGGGGACAACATGGGGCAAGTTATAATGCTTTCCATGATCATATTTCGGCCCACCTTCATTTCTGGAGCTCAAGGTGGAGGGAGATTTTCCATGAGTTGTCTTGTTGGGAGGTAGCTTATTTTTCATGATTGATGGCTTGATGATGGGAGATTCATATGGGGATGATAAGTCCCATTATATATCAGATCCTATGCCTCAAGGAGGCCCTTAGACAACTCTTGTTCATTCATGGATATTTATTTCTTTCTACATGATAGCTATTTTGGGAATGTTCACCCGAAGGCTAGATTGCATATGTTGGAGGGACAGTTTGGAGACTTGATTGTTGATATGGAATCCTTTTTCTTGAAGAGATCATCACATAAGGATGTTACAAGAGGAAGGGAAGAAAGACACTCAGTCTAACCTTGCAATTTCTTGATGGAAAGCAATATTTTGAGAGGGAAGGACTGTAATGTTCCAAATTTTTATGGAACATTAATTTTTGTTAATTTAATGTATGAGATGAATAAAATGGGTAGGGGACCAATTATTTGCATGATTAGAGAATACAAATCCTCTAATTATGAAAGAGGATCATGTTTGGAGCCAGATTTCACACCTCCATGTGTGAAAGGAGTTTTTTGCATAAAGGCTTGGCCAAGGTTGACCAAGTCAAACTGCGTTGGCATGAGTTGGAAAGCGCTAAGTGGGACAATGTAGGAGGGATGCTTCTAGAGGAAGGAAACCCTAATTCGAAGTAGGGTCCAAGGAGGGAGGCTCACTTATTTAAAATAAAAGCAAGGCAGCCATTGAGATTATCATTGATCATTTTGCATTTCAATCTTAGAGACTTGTTGCTGCCTCTTGTTGTTCAGCAGAGCTGTAGTGCCTTCGGGTATGAGGGAGTCCTATTTAGGAATTCCTCTCCTTCTTGAGTTGATCATGAAGGATTGCACTCCATTACCCATATTCAGGCATTCAAGACATAGCTTCAGTCATCTACATCAGCGTAGTTTCTGCAGTAGATATTGTGCAGTGTTGCTAGGGAGATTTCCACACACCATCCGGAGCTAGTTTTCCAGAGGAGGGAGGTTCCATTCCTTTGGAGATCATACAATGGGGTTTATGAGCATATCCCATCATATTTGGCATCAGGACAACCACATTCCATCATTTGCAGTGCAGTCCCTCTCTTATACAGCGTTCTTCTTGGTGACTATTTGCTATGAGGGAATGACAGTCACTTGGAGGGGAAGTCTTGGGTGAAAGGATCAACCTTTCACTTAAAATTTTCATTGGAGAAGGGTTCTTCATCTGCAGCAACTATTTCAGCCTTCTCCACCCTTTTCCATCTCTTGAGTTGTAGCAGCTATTGCAACTCTGACATTTTGTATATTCAACATGTTTGCATAGATCTCAGCCAATCCTCTTAAAGGATTGTTGTATTGTATTTTCAGGGGTTGAGAACTTGCTCCCCCACTTTATTTGAGTCTGTAATTGCTATATATTTGTATTTCCATCATTTATGCAACATTTCCTCTCAAAAACTATGAAGTCATGGCCTAGGGCTTTCTTACACATCAGTATTTCTCATATGTGCATGTACAATTTTCTTGAGGCTTGTTGTGCCTTGCTTGAGTGATCATTTCCTCAAGGAGTTGCATATTTTATGCTTCTATGTTATAATATGATGGCCATTGGATTCTCTGGAATTTCATGTGTACATGTATCACTGTTATTTCCATTTGATTTATTTGTTATTGTTGTAGCTGCAATGTTGGGGTTATCTTAATAGATTCCCAATCTTGTTGTTCTTTCCTCTTGGGGATATTATCTCTTGACAACACTCTATAGACAGAGTCTGCTAGTGTGCCAGGTAACCTTTGGAGCTCATCCTTTGTTTAAAGGTGACAAATCTAGTAAATGCCCCTACAGTCTATCTCTGGAATATATTTTCTTTGTCGAATGATAATGTTTCTGAAAAAGGAACATTACAGGGAGGCACAATAAAGGGAGAGACTTATGTACCCTCTCCCTATTTCGACAACCACCCATTTTCTCCTAAGTTAGGTAGGCCTCCTCAAGTTATATGTGGAGGCTACATCCCTGAAGGGCCATAGTCGGTTATTGGTAAAACTCATCTTCAAGTGGAATACCAACCAACATGATTTCCAGGTTGGTCCTAACCAGTGGTATGTTCCCACTGAGGAGGAAATATATTTTATTATTGCCTTATCTAAGAGAGGGAAGGATTTTCCCAAGTTCCTAGATTTCCCTGTTGGCTATGCAACATGGAGTCAATTAGCGTACTCCTAGAGATAAATTAGGGATGATATAGTTTGTTCTGCATATTTTCAAGTGCCTAGTGGTTAGTTACATATTGCTTCGTTTGGTGTAGAGGAGGTGAGGTGCCTCTCACTACTGTTGATTCCCATTGCAAACTATACCAAAGATGGGCAACACATTATTTTCCTGCTTTTATTTTATGTTGATTCTTTATTCGAGGCACCAAGACTTGTGAGATGGTCTGCGATTTTTTTGTAGCAGTTTTTTACATGATTAGATAGATGTTGTTCTAAGGCACGTGGGAGGTTGACCTTCCCTTTCTATTAAGATTTATTCTATTTATTTTTTGAGAGGTTTCCAAAGATGAGGCCTACTTTTGTTCGACAACCTCGTAGGCCAATGCTTCATGTACAGATGCATATGTGGGGCTAGATGATGCCTAAGAGGGGCCATAATGATATTCCCACCAAGATATCTCCTGATGAATCATAGTTTCTATCCCTGGTTAATGATCAATCCTTCATTATTATGCCATGTCTGTATGCCGGTTTGGATTGGCGAGGGTGTAATGACATCCTCTTCACATAGGATGAGCTGCCAGACGCGAGAGGTAATAATAGTGTTTTATTTAAATCAATATAGTATCATTTTATTTTCTTAATCAGTTAATTAGAATTATCAAATTTATTCTAACATGTTCTTTAACTTGTTCAATGAAAATGTCTAATTAATATCGTAGTGTACTATATATTTTGTAGATATTCTGACATTCGTTGGGGATGAGATTCCACCCCCTACAAAGGATCTAGGTGTACATGTTGATGATGAGGAGATGGTAGAGGCAAAGGATCAAAATGATAGACCTGATCTTGATCCGGTACAGATACTTGTGGGGCTGAGGCATAGGCCGAACACCAAATTTAGGATAGAGTTGGATGACCAACTTTGTCAATTGATAGTTGATGAGGGAGTTTGCCCAGTTACGATCAGAGAGATTTAGGCTAATTTTAGGCTCACATGGCTTTAGAGTGGCTTTCCCCATGATATGTTGACCATCATGTGTAATATCATTGAAGCATCCAGAGAACTGGCGCAGGCTAGGAGGGGTAGGCATCGCGGAGATGCATGACAGAGAAACACCTCATCTGATGATCATGATCATGAGGGTAGTGATAATCATTACAGTACTCCACCTCCTACTGCTTCACCTCACAACAGAGATCATGATGAGAAACGAGCACCTAGTCCTTATCAATGAGCATCATCTGAGTAGTCTGCACCATATCAGCAGACACCTAATGCTGAGCAGGCACCTGATCCTGAGCAAATGGGTCCATCTGAGGAGGCAGGTCCATCATCACAGGCTGCACCATCCACGTTTGAGCAGGATACTCCATCGACGAGTCATCAGCAGGTAGTTCCTGAGCAAAGTGTACCATTGACTGATCAGCAGGCCTTGACTAGTACTAGTATTGATATACCACTAGATATTTGACATTTATATGCAGTTATATTACAATTTTATATTTTCGACATTATATATATATATATATATATATATAGTCCATGTATTCTATGTTCATGTTTATGTACTTAATTTACATGTTGATGTTCATCATGATGTGTATATTGTTAAGTCATGTTAGATATGTTCATTTAATGGGCTTGCAGATATATGTGTATGTGGTAGTAGTTATTTGACATGAGATGTATATTTGCTGTTTGTGTTATGATGATGTTATACAATGCTTGTGTTTTGATAGATAATCATGATCACGATGATTAGATGATGTTAACGAATTTGAATGTGTATTTTAGTCGAATGTGATGTTTGTACGATGGTTATCATGATCGTGATGTTTATTTTTAATATTAAATCATGATATTTATTAAATATTATGTTGTTATTGTAATTTTAATTTTAATTTTAATTTTAATTGTAATTGTAATTTTAATTTAATTGTAATTGTAATTGTAGTTGTATGTGAAATTGTAAAATTGTAAAATTGTAATTTTAATTGTAATTGTATGTAAAATATATATAAAATTGTAATTGTAATTGTAATTGTTTTGTGAAATTGTAAAATTGTAATTGTATGTATTGTTATCATTCAATTTTATTAAAAAATTTAAATTTGTATGAATATAAATATTTCTAAAATAATAAATCTAGATTAATAATATGAATTTTTGTAACATAATAAAGTTTATAAAATAATGCAAAAAAATTCATATTTATAATTATCATTACTTTATTATGATCTTACATACCAAAAAAATAGTATACATTTTGAAGATATCATTCACACGTATAAAGAAATCAAGTAGTTGTATTATTTTAGGAATTGACATTATAAAAAAAAGAACTTTATACAACAGGCCATTGTTTTCGAGATCAACATAATTTCAAATTATCAAGTGAAATGATTTTAACATTAGCAAAATGCAAACCAATCAATTTCAAATACATATTATAATGTTTCGAAAAAAAAATATTCTTTGTTATAAGGTAATTAAGTCATATTCTATATAAAAACACATCTTAAAAAATATAATTGATTGAAAAACACGTACCATATCAGTCTCAATTCTCATGATCACCGTCATTATCTTCCAGATCACTTGGCATGATAACACTACTGTTCTCATGTTTTGATCTAGGGCCATATCTCAATACAAACCACCAATCCCTATCCAACACATATGGCTAAAAAAGAATCTGGTTGTAGTGTTTGGGGAAAAAATAGGGCTCCCTAGCTTCATCCCACATATTTCTATAGTTGATACATATCATCCTACTATTGTGATCTTCCATTCCATTATTCTGATCAAAGGTGTCCCACCATTTTCACCTAAAAATAACACATTGGAAAGAAAAGAAATACACTTCAATGATCTCTTGTATCTTTCTAGTGTAACCTAATGTCCCTCGTATGAGGTTTTGATCATGGTGGCTAGCTTGAATAGATTGATCGAACTCGACTTCCACTCCACAGTCTTGTGTCATGTGTCCATCATCAACATTTTCTATGCGAAAATGGTGTCCATATGCCCACATAGATGAGAAAACATTGACCTATAAAAAAGTTAAAAAATCATAGTGTCATGTGTATTATAACAACCCAACTATTAAAATATTAAATATAGATGTAATTACATTCCAAAGGTGCATTATTAAGCTTAAAATGTACATAAAGAGATTATTACCGAGTGGGTGCACCCAATCCCTACGTTTAGCGCATCCTCGTTAGCACACAGGTAACGACCGGTTACTCCATATTTCTCTCCAACTTGGTTAGCAACACAACTGCTGGGGCATATTTTTGGCATATTTTCTTTTAAATGATCAGGGTAAGGCACACTTCTACAATTCAACCATATGAATTCATTCATGTCACTATCCCATTTCATCCTCTTTTGTTCCTACAATGCGACCCACGGTTGTGTCGCTTCAGAATTGTAAAGAATAAATTTATTAATTACCTCAATTTTTCCATTCACTCATGAAATCAATCTGACATATAGTACATATAAGATATAAATATACAATATATTGAAGTTCAACATGGATATTTACTTTGTGTAAGTTTTAAAATTTATAAGTCACTTACTCTTTATCAAGCGCCTTTTTCCATTTGTTTGGAGCAGCTCCCCTTATCTTTTATCTTCATCCCTTTCATCATCCCAAATCACCGGACCTATTCTATTGTAGGCCTTCTTGATGTACTCACTGGCATCATAGAAATACTCATACGATATGTACCCATCTACCATATACCCATCGGGTTTTGCCCTTTGGCGAACAAAACCTTTCAATTTCTTTATTTACCTCTCTAAGAACATCAAGCGACAAAAAACCACCCCAACTAATTCAACCTCATCTACTAGGTGGATTAGAAGATGAACCTGCAAGTCCATGAAACTCGTCAGTAGTTCCTTCTAAAAAATACAAACAATCTCAACTATCTCTTTATGCCACCATGGAATGCTAGCCACATGAATATCCTTTGATGTGATCCAATGTACAAATGCAGATAATTTAGATATGGCACATCGTAGGTCTTGGCGGAATTCATGTTTCAAACAACCACACACAAACAAATGATAACGGAACTGCAAAGTTATGAACACATGAAATAATACACATTGTTAGTTATGTTTTATGATCCCTGCATGGGATAAAATTTATTAATATAAAAAATAATAAAATCATTCTTTTGAAGTTATATGTACTTTTAGAAGATTCAAATGGTCATGTGATTTCAGCCCCGACAAATGGCCATCCATGGTGAAGCAGCGCTGTAGTGAAGACTCGTATGAAGATGGCACCCTCACACCCATTATAAATTCATTTGCCAAAGAAATATCATTTTTTTTAAAATCCATGGGACATCACCTTCTTTGAAATACCATGAATTAGAGGGACAAACGCCTACTTTTGATCCTGTACTTTCTAATCATCTTGGCCAATTTATATTTTTATTTTTTGAAGTAATAAGAAATTTCCTAACAGTGAATGTGTCACTTTGATTCGATGATATGTGCCTCCATAAAGAAGATGAAACATTTTTAGATATATGCATGGGATCTAATAAATGGGTAATCTTAAGATTCTCCCAATATGGTAGGTCATAAAAGATAGATTTCCTTTTCATCCCAATGGGAAATTTTTCAACAATTATTATTACTATCATTGTCCCAAGATTGTAGTTAGAATGGAAATGTAACAATTGGCAAGGTGAAGCGGCTGTCTATTTTCATCTACCAAACGCGTCTTGCAGTATGTTGCTCCTGATAATAGCTTCCAATGTTTTGGAGATATTTGAATATTTTGTGCATATGAACTCAATTCTGAATCTACATGAACGTGCATATTTTTATTCATTAATTCTATTTAGCTTATTGACATGGATAAAAAAAAATTCAATTAGATAATGAAAATATAAATAAAATCTGAAGTAAATATTACATCTAGAGATGGATAGGGAGACATCCAAGCTGGACTTTGAGAAATATTATGGAACGAGATGGATTTTGAATAATTGTACATTTGATATAATTATGATATTTCCTCCTCGCATCTAAGAAAAATTAACAATCAATTTTCGTGTATATACCTAAAAGTAATTTTAGTGCCCTAAAAATGGACTTATTGTTATCAGTGCTAATGTACAGTTAACCTCATTGGTGCATCTTATTTACTACGCACCAGTTTTGTGTTATTAATTGACAAACCAATGTAGTTAGATAATCGAGTAGCTGCAAATAAAAAATGCACAAATTTATTTTTTTAAAGTGAAAAAAGCGGTAAATTGAAAAATTGGTGGCAAATTATTTTCGGAAATCTAATTTCATAAAAAAATTGTTTAAATAGTAAAAAATATTTGGAAATCAGGGATGTTGCACAAGATACATACCTGGACCAAGAGATCACAAGAGCATTGTTGAGCGACAAAATAATTTTGAACAACAATAGTATTTAGAGAATCATAATTTCAAGCATCTCGTGATTCAAACCCTGTATTATAGTAAAAATATTCAATTTTACTGTAACAATTGTTTTTTTATAGTTTTTGTTTGATTTAATAAATGGTATGTAAGAATTTTAAAGTTTGTTTGTGCATTTTCAGAAAAAAACAAAAAAAATTTATTCTTACGCTAAACCCTTGATTCTTCTTGTCTCTGCCCTTGCTTCTTCTTGTTTCTGTGACTTCACAATTAGGGCTTTTCATTTTAGATTTATAGAGTTTGTATTTATATATATATAGGCATATGACATCTAACCCACAGGACGACTTGTAGAGTCAGCTCCCAATACATGTCATCCCTTGCATGACTTTTTAAAAAATATATTTTTTTAATCGGTGCGCCTTGTGTAAAATAACACATCAGTGCACTATTTTATTATACCACATCATGCATGTATTGTTTGATAAAAACAATTTAACAATATATATATTTTTAATTGGCATGCCTTGTGTAAAAAAATATAACATGCACATGAAAATGAATTGCTCCTTAACTCATCTAGAGTGGTGCTGGAGATTAATGAAAGGGGGAAATTTTTTTACAAAAAATTGAGGGATCTAATGGAACGAATGTATATATGGTCTTGACACTTACAATAAAAAAATAAATCCAATGATTCAAAGAACCAAATTTTATCTAAACTACAGGATGGGTTTCCAGAGAATTCATCAATGAGACATGTGAGAGTTTTAATAGCAAAAACACAAAACAACAAAAAAGAAGGAATGAAAAAGTAATATTCCTTTAAATGTTTTTTCTAGAATTATATGTATATATTACTAGAAAGAAATCATTTATAAATATCACATTTTTTATATTTATTTTTCATATATCAATATAAAAATTAAATAGTTTGTTGTCATGTTACATTTTCAGGAATATTATGAAAATCTCAAAAGGATGAATGAGTTGATATCATAAATATTCCAGTAGAAATGTCCAAAAAGGCATACAAGGATATGGTAAAAGAAATGGCTATAATTCCATCGCACTAGGAGCCATATCAACAAAAATGTGCTTCAAATGTAATATATAATCATTGATTTTTTAGATTAGGTAGAATAAATAAACAATTTTGCATTAATATTAATTTTCAAGTATTTTGTTGCAGAAAGAAAAGAAAATGAAACCCATTCATCACATAAAATAGGACGACAAGGAAGAAAAGGGTTGATATCTAAGTTTGTGAGTAATTGTTACTTCCTTATAAAAACTTAAATAGATTTCATTTTTGTATATTTTTTGTTGTTTTACAACAATTATCCTTAAATGTCTTCAAACATGTGCTAACATACAAAAAAGAACCATCAGTTGAATTGATTGACATTTGGTTAAATATGGGTTGTCAGTATACGTTGGCATATCATAAATTAATTGTGGAATTTGTAAGTATCTGTTGATCTTGTTTTCTTAGATCCATCTATAATTCATATAACAAAAAAATATTTTATATTAAATATGTGATTTGCTATGGGGTATAAAAGTTGAAGGAAACAAAGTATGGAACTGTGCTAACAAATGAATTGTTGAAAGATGGCACGAAATTTGGTTTTGAAATAATGTGTGTAGTTCATGAGCCATTATTGCTATGCTACATTTCTTTTCGATTTAAGTTCATGTATATTATTTAATATTGAAATTTTCATTATTTTCACCAATGTATATACACTCATTACAATTTATTTTTATGTTTGAATATGGAAGTTGAAGAAGAAGAAAACAATAAATGTCGTGAACAGAACATTCATCAAAATAATCCAAGTCATGGAAGTAGCTCGAGCAGTTACAACAGTTCCAATGAAGAATGGTGATCAATATGTTTGGATATCAAAGCAAGGCATTATATTTTTTGAAATATTTGTTTGTGAAATAATACACGTTTTTTAATGTAATGGACATAGTGTCCCAATTTAAAAACAAAGGGATACCAATAGCTATCCCATTTTGTATGAAAAAGAGTGTCTCATTCACACACACACACACACACATACACACACACACATATAATAAAATACCTTTTACTTTATTCTATTGTGTTCTCTATTGTCACTGTGAAATGTTACACTACTAATTTAATATATGGATGATTAAATATTATAATGAAGAGATGTGGAATATGATTATATGATATAACAGATTAATTCAAACATGAAATTCAAATGCACTAATAAAAATTTAGTTGATATGAATCGTGTTATAAGATATATATCAACTTTTGACGAATAATCAATTTTAAAAAATCACAATAATTGCACTGTCATAGGTGATGTTTCTAAAAAATACAAAATGAACACAGGTGCGTGTTAGTTACTATGCATTGATGTGTTTTTCTGTTCATGCGCACTCATGTGTTTTAACAACATATGGGCACCGCACAAATACCAATACCAATTAGAATGATTGGTGCATTTGTTTGATATTGCACACCAGTGTGTTTGTGTGATACTGTGCACATATATGTTTCTACGACCTATGGACATTGCACAAATATCAATACCAATTATAAAACTCGGTGCATTTATGTGATACTTTGCACCAGTGCGTCTCTACGACCTATGGGCACTGCACAAATAGCATTACCAATTAGAACACATGATGTGCTTTATCAATGACTACCACCTGGGTGGTGTAATAGGCATTGCATGCACACGTGCGGTTTTCCTTTAATGCATTGGTGTGTTTTTATAACTTGACGACCCGATGCGTTGTATCACCTACAGGTCCTGGTGTAGTTTTACACCTTAATGACTCGATGCATGCACATTCCACCAACTTGATGCAACTGTCTGGCTAACACGTACCATGACATTTCTAAATTCCTCGGGGTGTCTGAAATTTTTTTCCTATCCTAATTCTTGGTAGGTTTACTATACCGATACATTCACGATACAACACACAAGTGTTGTTGGAACAGGGTTCCCTAAACTGTGATTTTGTATAATTTTGTAATAGTTGTTCCTGCGTTGGGGTTTTGGGGTGGGTTAATTCCCTTAATGTGTTGTAATGGGTTAAAGGATAGCTCTAGGGTCTGCAAAAAACGTTTTGCGGACCATAGGATAGTGAAGACTATGATATTATAAATAGATAGATAGTTTGGGTCTAGTAAGTTGGAAAGACATAAGATTGATGCTACGTGTGAATTGTTCAAATCTGTCCAGGTTGTTTTGGGTAAGGACACCTGTTGGCTGTGTGTGTAGAGATCCTAAGTCTTTCTGTATGTGGACCCCACTAGGCTATTTTTTCGGGCTGTGTTTGGGTTGTGAGTAGATTTTTGATGCTATTGAATGTGGAATATATTTGAAGTACCTTTCTGTCATCTGGATTAATTGTTTTGTTGTTGAAGCGTATATGCAAATGTATTGATTAGATATGTTAGTAATAATAGCTTTTTTATGGTTATGTGCTGATTATACTGTCAAAAGCACTGTGAATAGACTCATTCTATTCGAACCTAGTAAGATGCAACATAGATCTCCCTTAAATTATCTACTCTCTCCTAGGGTGTAGAAACCTGGTTCCAGCACCCTCCAATACTACTCCAGGTAAGACCATGGCCTATGCAAGTAGGTCATTACCTAAGGGGCTAGTAGTATAGAGGTTTGTTGGCAAACCTTAACCTTCAAACCTGGGTCGGGACACCTCAAGCCAAAAAATGGTTCTGTTGCCAGGACTGCGAACATTTTGAGAAAGAGATCGGGTAATGACACGAGATCATTAGAGACCTGAGAAGTTAGAAATTGAAGAGTTGTTTGAAAGATAGATTTAGGAGTTTTATGTAAAGGAGAATTACAACATGAAGCTGACAGCTGAGACATGGAATAATAAGTACATCTTCACTTAAGTCTATGAAATTTTCTTTGTAAATTTTGTGCACAAGCTTCAGGAGTGTTTAGTGAGGCTCATAGAATTCCAGATTTGTTGGAAGGATGACCAGGTTATATAGTGGATGCCGGAGTTGATTCAACAATTAGAGAGGACTGACAACACAATCACTCGTACGATAGATCATTTTGTGGACAGTGTGCTAGGGGGATTTGTAACAGAATTCGTAGTCGATCAGTTTGTATCCTATTATGAGGCGGAGTGGAGGTTCTTCAAGGGTTTTATAGGCAAGTTCTTCTGGACACTACCATTTCTAATTAAAATATTACTGTTCAAAAAAGGCATTTTGTTGGGTGTGGAGCTTGATTATATTATTTATTTTGTATCGCAGCATTGGACCCCAGTACCTTAACGGGGCAGCAACACCGCCTATAATTAAACGCTACCTGGGGGGTCTAGGGGGGGTTTTCCCTGGATTTTGGGTTTTCCTGGATAAACATATGTGTTTATGTTTATGATTTGTAGCTCGCTATTTTATGTTTTTGTGTTCCTCTCAGTAAATTTATTATTTCCCTAGTAAACTATAACAAATGGTATCAAAGCCATATTTGTATTTAGAGGGATTCTTCTAAAGCCAAGGGTTTGTATTGCCCTGATGCAAAGAGATATTAGCACAGAGCTTCAAAACCGATCCTATAAAGGGTTTCACAGTCATGGCCATATCAATTCGATGAAGCGTTCTCTGGAGGAGATTTTTGTTTTCAAACAAGGCGGTGACAAGCATAGATGATGGATAGGATAAAAACTTGCTAAATGTTGAGTATGTTATCAATAAGATCATCGAACGATAGTCGTAGTAGAGGAGGTAAGGATGTTGGCCACATTCTGCATTGAGGAAATCTTCCTCCTGCGACAAAAAGAGGTTGATGTTGTCAAATGTGAATACTTTGACATGGTAGAAGCATGTTATAGACTCTTGTTATCCCATGAGTTCTACATTACTGGGTGGAAGGACATATGAGGCATGAAGATTTTTGGCAAGCATGGGTTAATAGTTCGAGCTGTCGAAAATGCTCAAGACGCTTTCCAGAAGAGCAGATTTGGGCAGGGCACTACAAGGAGGCGGTGTTGATAGAGGACTTCAATGAAGGATCAAATTTCACTGGTTGTCGATGAGAAAGATGTCGTGTTGTTGAAAGACAAAAACTTCAATGATGCCGTGAGTAAAAACTAGAACATGGATCTAGTCGAGTTTTATGCGGACATTGTCAGCTCTTGGCTCCAGAGCATGCTGTTGTGATTGAGTTGAAAGGGGATCATTTGTTTGTCGTGCTAGCTGAAGACATGGCCACTTTCGAATGCATGCGACAGTGAGGATTATACATTCTAAGTGAGAGTGGAAACAAATAGGAATGGCTAAAAGCTGGTTGATAGATGTGGTTTCACAGAATTCTACTCGTTGATGGTTCAACAGATGTGTGAATGGATTGATGGATAGTGTTTTGTGGTGGTGCACAACCTAGGAAAGAAAGAGAGAAAGGGATGGTGGAGAGATGAGGCTAGTATAGCCACAAGTCTGGTATGTTCAAACCTGAAATGTTGATTGCGATATATGGCCTGGTAAATTCAAACCTGCAAAGGGAATACTACCATCGATTGAAAAAATTGATGGACAAGTTATTCATCATGAAAGCTATAGAGATTTTAGTGGTTTATTTGTAGATGGATTGGAGCGAGAGCACTTGGATCTATTTGCCATGGTAGCAGATCACTTAGATCTATCGAAGGCATGTCAGAATCTTGAGCAGTCATGTGATGCGCAATCCACTGTAGTTCAAGGTATTCGTTGGAGGTACCATGAAGTTGTGCAACACTATGTGAATAGGGCCATGTTAATGGTAAGAGCACTCCTATACAAAAGGTGATGGACATTATGTAGGTGCATATCATAGCACTGAAGAAATGTAGATTGAAGAGAACTTGTTAAGATGAGAGAGGACATGTGCATGTGGATAATTAATTGATGAACCATGCATCTGAAGGGAACTCCTAGAGGACTTGCGGTTACAGAGGCTGGTGACCCATGTAATCCGATAAATGGGTTTTCTTTATATGGAAATTTATTTCATATGTACAAAGAAAATAGCAATGGAACAGAAAAAATTATTATTATTATAATGGAGTTAATTTATTACATGTAAATGGGCATACTGTTGTAAAACCTGGTATGGCATATGTACCCCAGGGTAATCACTCGTAAAGTCTGGGTTAGATCTAGGTGATAGGGGGGATGTCAAGTTAACAATTGCCCTGGGTAAAAATTTGAGGGCGGGGAGAGCTAGAGTGAGCAGGGTTGTCTCACTTAGCAATTTTGGTTGGATTTAGTCAAGAAACCCCAAGTCAAGTTTAAGGGGGAAATTGTTAGGTAAACTTGACTCGAGATAGAGTCAATGTTGACTAGGGTAAATAGTAGTGGTTTTGGGGCACATGGTATTGTGCATCCACAGTTTTCAGCCCAAGGTATTGCATGTAATGGAGCCTATAAAAGGTTGGGAATACTTTATTGTAATGTAGGCCTGGAGGTGAGCAGCGAAGGATCACTTTGTCGGATTGGCCAAGTTTTTGGCCAATGCCTAATGAAATTTCATTAGTTGGGTTTGTCCTGGATTTGCTGTTTTCCTGGATAAACATTTGTGTTTAAGTTTATGATTTGTTGTTTTCTATTTTATGTTTTTGTGTTCTTCTCGGTAAATTTATTATCTCTCTGGTAAATTCTAACACGTTCTGTGCAACCACACTGAATGAATGACCTCAAATCAGAGCGAAAGTACAACACGAAGTGGTAAGTATAATCAAACTAACTGATAGGGGGATAGATCCATGTACAGTCCATTAAGAGAGCTGGTTGCACATGCAAGAAATTGTCCTCCAGCTACACCACCTTCAAGTCAGCACAAGGGTAAGAACTCACCCACACCTCTGCCCCCACCAAAAGAGGATATGTCCACACACATGAAGTTACCCACCTTCAAGGGTGTAGAAGATGAAGATATGGACCAACGTTGGTTTGTAGTAGAATCAATATGGACTGCGCAGAATGTGGCTACCGATGTTGTAAAGAGAGCGCAACTATCCCTCGCATTTGAAGGAAGGGCATTGGACTAGTATATGGGGTACGTAGGCTAGCATGTGCATCCATCTATTCAAGAGATTAAAAAATATTTAAAACAACAATTTCAAAAGCCTAAGTCCTACTTGCAGCTATTAACTGACCTAAAATAATTTAGACAAGGACCTGCTGAGTCTATATGGAAAGTTGATCAGCGGTTAAAGAAGGTTATCTGAGATGGGGAATTTCGGTATGATGATATGCAGCACAAGGCATGGTTTATTGTGATGATGCTACAACACTTGTGCAGACCTATGGGTCAGCAAGTGATTTAGACACAAGATAAAGCCTTGGAGGTTGCTATGAAACTAGACAGTGCACCAAGAGATGATGCCCAGCTTGGGGTGCAACAGATTCAGGGACAGCTGGAGGAAATGAACCTCGAAATCCAGAACCTAAGGAAAGAGTGAGGAAAGGAAGCTTGCCCAGAAATATGGTGCATAATATGCAGGGCGTCCAGCCACACAAAGGATCAATGTCTTCTACTAGTAGAATACATGTAGGGTAGGGGGCCCAACCTGTTGCATCTTAAAGAGGCTGCGGGACAAAGTGGTCTGACGTTGTGGTGCGCTGACTATCACATAGTTGGACTACATGATATCAACCACTGCCCTTATATTGGTGTGTATGTTACATATTTAAAGAAATAACGGTGTTGATTCTACTCAACTATGGGACATGACGAACATAACTTCCAGATGTATGACTTAATGATATACCGAGGAAACCTATACAGGGTATAGGCTAACCCTTCTTCCCCACTATATCCCTCAAGAAGAGGAGGCTCCCTGGCAAGAGAGAGGGTAGGGGAAGGGGTGGAGGCCCAGTTCATTGAAAGGGCAATTGATCTATTACAACTATGGATAAATAGGGCACTTCGCAAGGGAATGCCCGAACCCTACACAACAATATTGTCGATATTGTTGACAATTGGACCATGTGACTGAAGATTGCCTAGTCCTGGTAGCAAAAATGCAGGAAAAACAACAAACACTTACACATAATGTACAAAGGGTTAGAGGAGAACCACGTGATGAAGGACCAAGTATTGATGTCATAACGCGCAGCAGCATGGCTACTAGAGGAGCTGAGGAGAAAGTTGCGGCTGAACCCCTTATCGAGAAGGCTACTATCAGAAAGGAAAGCCTAGACCTACAGAAATAGAAATAAACCTTTGTCACAGCCCGTGAGGAATTTTCCAAGGATGGGGCATCTACCTCCAAGGCTCCCACAAACCTAAGAGTGGATGACGAAGTTAAGCCATTCCTAGACGCATGTATGAAGCTGTTATGCAACTAGAAGGTGGCAGAAAATCTCCAGACACATATAGACATATGTGCAGAAAGAAATAACCCTCCTATAGAGGTTATGGATGTTCACAAGTTGTACAAGCACAATAAGCGCACTCGGCGGGAGATGCGGCTAACAATGTAGATTGGCAACTATGAAATGGATCAAGTTATCTTTGATTTGGGGTTAGATTTCAACGTACTACACAAGAAAACTTGGCAGTGGATGTGAGAGCCTAAGCTGGAATGGTCTACTATATATTTGCACATGGATAAACAACAAAATATCATACCATTGGGGAGGATGTCAAAGATTATGGTAGATATTGCAGGAGTTAAGGTACACGCTGATTTTTAGGTAGTTCAGATTGTGGAAGATGTGGACCCTTATCCTACACTCCTAGGAAAAGATTGGGCAATAGACATGGGAAGCATTATAAACCTAAATAAAAGGAGCATGGTCTTTGGGAATGAGGGTACGAGGGTGATAGTCCTACTAGACCATCCAAAAGGAGAACAGTATACAGAACTGGTGCGCAAAGAAGAGGATGTGGATCACATTTATAAATTAACCACTCGGGACGAGGATTGGATTAATCCTACAGCTGATTGTGTGCTTTGTTGGGAGAAGGACAATGAATGCCTCTCTGTCTCTAATGGGGAGATATAAAATTGGTAGAAACGGTTACGTGATGTATCTCTGCTGCGATGCCTTGGAATCACGAAGAGCTTCTGGTGTATCTCCTTAGAGGTAAGCGAACTGCCCTACTTTGATGGTTATGGTAGAATTAGGGAGTTTTTGTCAACATTTGAAGCTAAATTCCCAAGGGAACGAAGGATGTGGGTAATTAACCTAGCCATGCGTGCAACCCATGCCAGGTGGTGGGAAACACATAAGGATAAATTTCAAGATTGGGAGGAATGTCGCGAGTTAGTGGTCTTGCAGTTTGAACCCCTGGTTCACCTACACGTGAAGACTTTACTTGGCCTAGGAGACCAATGCAAGCAGTTGTCTGCATGGATGGAGGAATGGTGTGAAAGAACTAGGGACGCATGGATCCACCTCATATTTCATGCCTTAGGGCCAATCCCCACTGCATGGTATTTAGATGTAGAACTACACCTGTGCACCTGCCACTGGGAAACCCTGAAGGACGATTTTGTAGGGACGTTCGGGTTGATAGGTGGAATGGAGGCACTCGACGAAGCCCTATAGGATATAGATGTCTTATTATTTGATGACTCACGCCCTCGTGTAGCATATGGGGCACCATCATGGGAGACACAGATGCAGGATATTGTGAACTATCACAATTTTTTGAATGGAAGAATGTGATGAACACCCGCAAAATATCTCTATCCTGGAGTTGGAAGGAGACCGCATAGTTTCTTGACCCCCAATACAAACCATTGATGTGACTAAGCCTCTTAATTTTCAAGAAGTCAACATTGGAACAAAGGAGCAACCTAAGCAAGCTAAAATTGGGGACTACTAGGATGATTATATTGTTGGAAGAGTTGTGAAACTCCTTAGAGAATACCAAGACCTATTTCCTACAAAATTCTCGTAACTCAAAGGAATTACAGGGGACTTAGGGGTCATGCACATCACTTTAAAACCATATGCGTGCCCTGTTAGGCAGCGTCCTTATCGATTGAACCCCGAGTATAATCAGAAAGTTAGGGAAGAGCTTGAGAAAACCATAGCGGCAGGTATCATCGAACCAGTGGAGAAGTTAGATTGGGAAAGTCCTATTGTGGTTCAGGAGAAAAAGACTACAGGAGAAAAATGGATCTTTGTTGACCTGTAAAAATTGAATGATGCATGTGTACATGATCCCTTTCCTACACCATTCTTAGATGAAATCCTTGATAGCGTGGGGGGACAGGAAGTATACTCGTTCACGGACAGGTTCTCGAGCTACCATCAGATGAGGATCACACTTGAATATCATAGCAAAACTACATTCGCCATTGAATGGGGATCTTTCTAGTACACTGTCATGCCATTTGGGCTCAAGAATTCCACTACCATATTTTCGTGGGTGGTGGTCGCAGTATTTAAGGAATTCATCCACAAGTTTTTGGAGGTATATTTTGATGACTGGACCATATTCAGATTGGTAAAGAAGCACGTATAAGACTTATGCATGATGTTGAATGCCTGTAGAAAGCACTATATTTCCCTGAATATTAAGAAATGCATATTTTGTGTACCCTTTGGGATCTTGCTAGGGCACATAGTTTGTCGACAAGGATTGATGGTTGACCCCACCAAGGTAGTTGTTATCATCAACTTGGTAGTCCCTATAACTAAGAAATAGCTGCGCTCTATCCTCAGACATATAGGCTACTACAGGAAGTTCATTCAAGGGTATGTGCTGATCACAACACCCATGCAAAAGTTGCTAAAGAAGGATGTTTCATTTTTTTGGGACGAGGAGTGTCGGAGGATCTTCGAAATACTAAAGCAGAAGATGGTCTCTACGCATATCCTCATATTTCCTGACTGGGAAAATGTGTTCCATGTTCATGTAGATGTGTCAGGAATCACCCTGGGAGATTTCCTTATGTAGCCTGGGGACGGACACATCGACCATCTAGTTGCATTTGCTAGTAGAAAACTCTCTAGTGCCGAGTGAAACTACTCCACTACTCAGTGCGATGGGTTGGCCATGGTATATTCCCTAAAAAAATACCAGCATTATATATTATGAGGTCACTTCAAGATGTTTATAGATCACTCAGCTTTGAAGTACCTAGTGAATAAGTCTGTGTTGGGTGGGGAGTTTTTTTGATGGCTGCTGCTATTTCAAGAATATGACTTTCAGATTATCATGAAGCTAGGAAAAACAAATGCCGAACCAGACCACTTATCCCGAATCAAAAGTGGCGAAGAGCTGACCAACCTAGAAGAAGGACTGCCCAATGAATAGATGTTTTCTATTAAGGTAGTTTATGCATACTTCGTAGACATCATTCACTTATTAACTACGGGGATGGGACCTGAAGAGTATTTGGTACAACAGAAGAAGGAGATGGTAACCCGCGCAGCGGATTTTACCATCATAGCGGGCCATCAGTACAAACTGGGAGCTGATGAGGTGTTGTGAAGCTATGTTTTGGAACATGAAAGACACACCATCTTAGCAAAAGCCCACGAAGGTGTAGCAGTAGGTCACTATGTAGGGAAAGTAATGACGTAGAAGACCTTGAGAGGTGGGCTATGGTGGCCCACACTACGTAGTGACTCATGACTATTGCAAAGCCTACGACACATGCCAAATGATAGGAAGGTCATCACGTAGAGACAAAATTCCCCATGCAACCGCAGATGGCCCTGCAAGCATTTGAAAAATGGACCATCGACTTCATTGGGCCCATCAACCCGCCAACGAAGAAGACAGGTGCGTGCTACATCATCACTATCACTAATTTTGTAACTAGATGGGCCAAAGCACAACTTGTGAAGGATTGCACTACAGATACCACTGCGCAGATCATTTTCAAACATATTCTAACCAGTTTTGGTTGTCCAAAGATCTTGATGAGTGATAGAGGTACACAATTTTTTAATGAAATGATATAGGCATTGACTAGATAATTCATGATCCACCATGCAAAAATCACCCCATATGATCCACAAGCAAATGGAGGTGTAGTATATTTTAATAAAATCTTGGAACATGCACTGACCAAGGTTTGTAATGTCGATCGCAGTGCTTGGGACATGTGCATCTCTTTAGTCCTTTGGGCCTATGGAACCACCTGCATGAAACTGGCTGGGAAAATGCCATTTTGGATGGTTTATGGAAAGGAGGACATTATTCCCATGGAGTATGTTGTTCCTAGCCTATGCATTGCAACCTTTACAAACATGGTGGAGCCTGATATCATGGAGGAGTGGTTAGAGCAGCTCGTGGCCTTGGAGGAAGATCCTTTCATTGCTAATTCCATCAACAAGTTCAAAAGGCTTGGGATAAAGCATGGCATGATCGACATATTCAGAAAAAGACATTTGTGGAGGGAGAATTGGTCCTGCTATATGATAGCTAGTTTTTGAAACACTAGGGGAAGTTCCGTCAACATTAGCTAGGTCCCTATATGGTAAAGGAAAGAGGAGCGGTTCGGTTAGCCACACTACGCAGTGATATGATACCACGATATGTCAATGGCATCCATCTCAAACCATACAGGATCAAATGACTATATGGACGGAGTAGTTGTATGGGGCGGAATATGGACTGGCAAGGGGACACACATAGGCGGGACCATGGTACATGCAAGGATTGATTGTAGGTCTGGAGACCCGGAGAGGTGCAGTGGGAGTGCAGTGGTGCAGTGGAAGTGCAAGTGGTGCATAGGAAGTTCAGGGGTAATATAGAGCTACGAAAACTAGTTGTTGGAACAGTAAAATTAGGTAAAAATAAAATTTTACCATTGGAAGGCGTGGGCGGCCTCTAATTAATTATGAGATTTTCGAATATTTTTTACCATTTAATTGATGGTAAGTTTTAGATACACTTTACCCAACCATTGGTCACCACCCAAGGATATAAAAGCAATAGGGGAGCTAAAAAGAGGGTTCCATGCATTTTGAATAACTTGAGCCTTGCAATTTCTGGTAACTATTGTACTCCGTTCATGTATGGGCGCGCTACCCCCTCTAATAGTAGAAACCTTGAGTTCATCTTCTACACAAGAATGACTGTAATTAATCCCACTGAATCTTCCCAGAATGTGGCCTCGATGGAGAGAGAACCTGAGGAAGTACTAGAAGTCACCCCTGAGGTTGAGGAGGTTGTGTCCACACTGAGCAAGGGAAAGAATGTGGAGAAAAAGAAGGGGAATAGAAAAGGCTAGGAGCAAGGGCTGAGGAGGACTACGAAATGGGTTGGGGTTAAGCCATGTATGTCCCCTCAAAATGTGAAATCCTTGTGAATGGTGCCCCAAGCACATTTTCCTAACCCATCAATGATACCTTTGTCTGCTCAGGAAGAGGCTTTGATCGTTGAACCAATAAGATGGCTTCCACCCTACGTTCACCCTCGCAGGCTCTTGCTACATACACCCAAGAATTTCAATGGGATGTGTGCCTATCTACAAATGCCTTTGATTCCAAGTGAGGTCTCGATCATTGGAGAATCCTTTAGCAAGCTCCACATAGTCAAATTTGATGATCATGACTTGGCCAACTTGGAGGCCTTCCCAAAATTAGCACCAAAATTATATCTTGAAAGGGTATTGGAGGATGACATGCTGAAGGTATTCCCCATGCCATGGGAAAGTGGGTTGGCTGGTTCAGGGTTATTAAATCTACTGTGGATGCCTCACTTCGACCACTATGATATTACAGATAGAATTGTGGGACAACTGCTAACTCTGGTCCATGACGACTGCTTGTGGATCCAGGATGGCATATGCATAGATGCAATGCTCATTAACCGTATCACTGGTCTTACCCTAAAGGGGATAAATCCCATGGAGCACATCGGCAAGAAATACGAGCAAAAGATCAATGATAAGGAATGCAATGATTACCATGTTGAACGGAATAATAAATGGTTCATGATCAGCACTATCAGTGACCCCGATGCATGCATCGACACCTTGTTTTTAGCATGAAAAATGATGTGCAAATGCCAGGTTGCCACAGTCACTGCATATGTAACTAAGTTGGCTGGTCGTTGCAAGAAAGGGGTCTGCTTCAATTGTTTTGAGTTCCTGTGAAATGAATTTCTAGAGAACGTGCGCGAAGCCCAAGATAATCGAAGGAAATTTTGGTACTCTTGGTTGATGCTCCTCATCGCATTGGTCGCACGGCAAGCCTCGAAATATTTGGTTCTTCTTGAGCTTGAGCTGGATATATGTAAAGAGGCGCATTATGCGAATCTGTGGGATTCAAAGGATGAAAAATGCATTGAAGATAATAAGGTCTTCTGGGTCCTATTTTAGAGCGGGCTCGCAGCTGCCATCCACTCTTGGCCGCGCTTGTTACCAGCAATATATGACAAGTACAAGAGAATCACATATTTTAAAGTCATAATGCAAAATGTGTAGATCCAGGGCTGCAAGGATCTAGTGTGGGTATCATTTCCCTATATGGTTGCAGATGAGGAGATTAACTGGCTTATTGCAAATTTGCCTCCACACTGCAAACTAGGCTTCAAATTGGGTATGCATGACATTGTAGGTATGAGTACCAAGAATAATACCCTACCCGACACCACCAAATAAACTGAAGGATAGGGAAAGAATGGCGAGAAGGGTGCAGAGCTGGAATCCCAGAAGGATTTACAGTAGGACCTTAACACAGAGGGTCTGGATGCAGAGGGTGATGACTCCCCTCGACATATGAAATGGATTGGTGACCCTGTTAAAGGCCAACGAAAGAAATGTTGAGCTACAAGGATGGGTCGGTAAGTTGAAGTAACTCTGACAGAGGAAGACCTGGAGAAGATAGCGGACACAGTCACCCTTGCCTCTAAGGATAAATGACTGGCTTTGGAAGAGTAGAAGAAGGCCACGGTCACTACGACAGTCAGAGCTTTGAGCTCTGCAGCTCAAAACCAACACTCTGTAGAGAAGCATGATTCAGCCCAGGCCGCTCCCAACAATCAGCAGTGACTTGATCATCATAATGGAAAGTTGCCTCTTCCCTCTGCCAGGCGCAACATTCATATTGATACCACCTGCCTTAGGAGCGTAGGTGGTGCAATCGAATTTATCTGGACTGCTGCATGAACCACTACAGATACTTCACACATCCCTATTCGAGGAGATTCAACACAGATCCCATCGGGTGCACTAGCAGCTCAGTACATCTGAGCAGACGATTATGGAGAAAACAGCTGAGGTATCCCAAGCACAGGTTGCATGCACCCTCGCCACCACGTAGCAGACCGAGTTGGAACTCCTAATTAGTGGGCTCTACACAGATGTAATTGAGGATATCCAGGCTTCTTCTACCCCCCAAGCTAAGATTGAGGGGCTTTTTGCAGCACTAAGGGCTTCAAGGACCAAAATTCAGGCTGTAAGGACCGAGATGGAACAATAGAATGCTTCCTTTTATTGAGGCCTCAGAATTATGTGGCCAAAACATGGGGGGAAACCACTCGGTCTGGACCTTAAAGCAACTCCTTTTCTATTTGGTATAGTGGCTCCAAATGGGGATAATGGGACCAGTTTACCAATAAGGATGTTTTATGAGGGTGTTTGTGAATATGACATGAAAATGGATAATGATTTTAATCTATATGTATATATCTATGTAATTAATCTAATATATACATGGTGTGTTATTCCTTTATGAGATCTAAAATGATATCCTTCAACTATTAGTAATATAGATCATTTAACAGTCGAAATAGATGAAAATTATGTAAAATGATTCTTCTAAAAAAATAGTTTGTATAGAAGAACTGTGTAAAACATATTGCATTTTCCAATGTGATTACATATTCAATAAGAAACTATAGCTAAATATTAGAACAAAAGTGCATGTAATATTTATATATGATAACCTTTCAAATATACAATGCAAAAAAAAAGATAACTATCAATTTAAGAGATAAGACATAATACAAGTGAAAAGAAGTACCATATGTATGAAGTTCTACTCTGTAAATTGACAGCAATGAATATGTTCCTTCCCACTTTCAAGCAATTTAAAGAGTACAATAGTGCAACATCAGTGAAACAACTTTAATTGCTAAAGGATAACAGAATATGTTCCATTAATTCATCAAAGCACTCACAAACTTACAATAATGCATTGTTTGCAAATGTTTTTGACAAATTACTGGATCCTTCTCTAAATGCATGAGAAGGATTTGAATACTAAACTAAATATATAATTAAATTAAATTATTACAAAAATATAGAGGAGGTTTCAAACAACCTTCCTCTAAAATCTTAACTTAAACAACAATCTAGGGAAATAAACTAACTATCCTGATTTTTTTAATATTGCCCTTCTTTTTGAATGTGATCATGAAGTTAGAAAATATCTAACATTGCTTTGATCTGAGCTAGCTGTGATATCCCTAATCGAATATGTCCCTTGAAAGTAGCATTTGAGATTACTGACTGAGATCTTTTTGCTGAATCTGTAAGAGACTGAAGAGTTTGATGTTGATGGTAAGGTTTGATCAGAAAATTCTAGTAATTTTCCTGATCAAACTTATTAAATTTTTTGATCATTTCCTCTCATGTATTTTCTCTCTATCTCCACTTTATTTCTAGTTCTCTTGTTCCTGAAAACACATCAAATGTGTTTTCCTTAAGAATTTCTGTTTTAAATAGTTGATCACATATAGACTGAATAATCTCATTTGATTTTTTGGATGTCTTGGTCGCTGCTTTCTCTTCTTGATTAATAGTGCTCCCCATTCTGCGAATAATAGTTCTTTGCGAAGATTATGTATTTGTGGTATATTAGCTTGCTTTCCTGTATCTAAAACTTGGCACTAAATGTGTTCTTCGAATTTCTTCTCAAGTCTTTCACATTCCAATTTCTGAATTTCTATTTGTTGAATCTTTATTTTAGTGGACTCACAATAAGAATCAATCATGGAATCTTGGTGACAAAACATTTATTTTTCTTTCTTTAGCATGGTGTTTACATCAAGTGCGTCTTTGATAAATTTTTCTAATTGTGGTTGAATTTGTAACTTAGCCATTGCTATTTCTAGATGTGCTTTATTTTCACTAAGCTCTGTCTGATACTTGAATTTGAGGCTTTCAATATGTTCATGAAATTGGGTTGTGCTTATTTTGATTTTCTCAATGGACTTGGATTTCTTTTTATTAAAAAATTGTTCTAATTCTTGAACTCTAAGTTCCTTTTGTTTCAACAATACTCTAACCTCAGTAGCTTTATCAACAATAGCGGTAGAATATGCCCCTGCATATTGTGATAATTTGGTTAGATGCTCAGTGGGATCATCTGAGGAATCCTTCCATAGTACATCAAACGATTCATCTGAAGGTTTTGGAGTTGTTTCATCAATCCTTCTTCTTTTATTTCTTTTAACTACAACCTTGTAATTGGGACAGTAGAAAATATCTAATGAAGGAATACGTTCAATCTGTAGAGCTATATGATCTGTATGGTAGGCCGGTATGATTTCTTTGTCATGAATTGTTGGAACTCTTTGTAGTGGATTGACAGTGTCAACTATTTTCTATGAGGGTTCTGGTGTTTGGAAACTTGATGCTTGCTCAGTATTGGGATTTTCTTTTGGAATCTTTATTGCTTCAGAAAATTATTCCCATTCATTAATAAGATCTTTTGCTTGTGATAAATTAAACTGATCTAGTATGCTATGACTGTGTTGAACTGTTTCCGAATTTGATTCTGTCCCATTATTTCTTATTTCCTCTAGCATTTCTATCTCTTGAATAACTTGGTCAATTATCTTTTCTAAGTTTGCTTTCTTAGATTCATATTCATTTTCAAAATGATCTGAATTATCAGATTTCTATTGTGATTGACCTGATTCATCTTCAGATATATCTTTCATTTCATCATCCAGACTAACACTTGGAGTATGTTTTTCATCTTCAATAGTCAACAAATTTAAAGGAATGTTTTCTAGTCTCTTGTTTCTATATGCTTGAAAATCTTCAACATCCTCTTGACTTAGTTGACTAGAAACATACTTGGTAATATCAGAGAAATTTTGCATGCCCTGGAAGAGGTCATCGAATCCATCTACTTCATTTCTAAAAGGCTTCATCTTAAGATTTGCGATGTAATTTTTAATCACATCATTGGGATCATATAATCTTCATGGCATAAATGTCAATTTCAATAACTAAATCTTGGGAACCCCTTTGTAAGTATGGACGATATTAGCGAGAGTAAAGGTGCTACACTGTAGAGGGAGATTAGGCCAAATATCCTTTTTACCATCCTTCATCTGCTTTGTGACACCATTGAAAAGCTGATAGGCTATTTATTTTTCAAGTAATTTATCGGGAACCTAGTAAGGTAAAACATGGGGAGAAGCATAACTCCGAAATACTCTAATATATGTAAAATTTTCTTCGGCAAACCATCTAGCTACTAGAAGAATATCTACATTGGCCTTTTCAGAAACCGTAAGAGCTCTTTTGTTGAAAATCATCTGATTTATGGGCAATATGACTCCATAATAGATTTTATAGAAGTGTAAGTAGAAATCTTAATTCTATAGTTCTTTGTGGTAGATGTGAATCGGGGTAGGGTCATTGGTAGTCCATTTCTAGCACATGGTAGGAAAATTTGAAGTAAAATAGATAGCATCCATGACATAGGCAGACATATAAAAAGGAGGTATTTCTCTAAATGAAACACTTCTTTTAATCCTATATTCAGTTATATGCTTGGCTAGATAATTAGATAAAAAAATTTCCCAATGAGTTGACAATTGTGTCAATTAGGGGAACCCAATCTCTTGAGAATCTAGTGCTATCTGGCTTGGAAAATATTCTACGTAACATACTAGCAGCATAACAGTAAGGATTAGGAATTTGTGAAATTTGGTATGTACCAGACTTATCTTGCTTCAATTTCCCTTCATTATCCTTCCATTCATGTATGACTTTGATAATATTTGGATGTTTTCCTTTGAATTTCTGCACATATTTATTGTCGTATTTATTTTGCGGGGTTGGTAGATGATACATTATTGCTAAATCCTCTTCTTTGAAAGAAACTATAGCTTCTCCTCTCAAATTCTTGAACATTTTATCTTCAATGTTTGAGTGGTCAATTTCCCAATTAACCATGTATGTATAAGGAAGAATCTTTGGTCTCGCAGCTATCCTATGAATGTATGAGCATGCAACGTCAAAAAGGGTTGCATTAGAGGTATAAGCAATGCCTATTGTAGAAACTTTGTTTATCACCCTTGGTCATTCATCTTCGAAGATTTTATGCATTTCCTCCCATGTAAAACTGTCGCAGTCTTTGTTGCAGATGTTATCTGAAAATAATGGAGACATATCTGTGTCTTTTGTGGATGACGTTTGAGAAATTTCCTTACCCCTTTTGCTCATTTTGATCTTCTTCAACCCGTTAATTGGTTTTTTGGAAGCAAAGTGAATTTTACAAATAAGGAGTATCACAAGAGTAAATCAATCATTTACTTCAAACACATGCGAGAAGATATCAATCTATGAATCATCTTTCATAATTTTTAATTTAATATTTCACATGGCTTCACATGTAAGATCTATCAATCGTCTTAAAGCCATTAGGATCTTAAATTCCATTTGAGAAAATCGCAATCATTCCTTATAATATTTCATGATACTTGATCCTTAAAGGCCGCGAAATGTGATCTGCACAGATCGCAGATCACAAATTTTATGTGATAACATTTGATTGTATATTATAAGTTATGCGCAATGTGAATTGCGACAAACTTGAAGTGACCGTGATAGCCAAAAGATTTTATATTTCTTGGTTTATTTGTTTGTCGGGTTTGCGGGTATCGCAACTTATATAATTTTCCTCTTAAAGGTTTATTGATTAAGTAAAGTGCAATGCAAAAAGAAAAAAAAAATAATGATGATTTAGGTTTCTGCAAGTTTTTCTAAATTATATCGCAACTTTCATATTTTACATTTTATGGTTTTTTTTTTAAATAAAATATGTAATATGCGATGTGCTTTAAGGTAAAAACAGAAAATTTATTTTATAAGTTTTTTATTTTATTTTTATTTTATTTTAGGAAATTATAAAAAGAATTTCCTACTGTAATATTCCCAAATTTTAGCCTCAAGCTAAAAGGAACATTATAGCTATCATTATCTCTAGGTAGATGAATAAAATGGGTAGGTAGGCCCATTAACCTCTTTAGAAGGAAGAATAACATTCCTCATGTAAAAGGAGGAAGAATAAGCAGTTGGATTAAGCACATATAGGTGTGAACATGATTGGATCATATTGATTCAGTCATATTTGACCAATTCCACATGCATTGTATCTCCTTGATGGACTGCGCAGTTCTAATGGAGAACAACTTGCATGAGCTTGGTGGAACATATGGATGGGACCCATTTTGGAGAGGTGCACTTGCTATATATGGAGAGGAGGGAAGCAATTTTCAGGGATGCTTTTCATTATTATTTTCTTTGGTCTGTTGAGACTTTGGTTCCTCTTGCTGTTTAGCAGGGTTACAATGTTGTTTAGCACAAGGGTGTTCCTGGTCAGGAATCCCTACCTCATCCTCAAGGAAGGAGAGGTTATTTGGGATAAATCTCCTCATTCTGGAATTTTTTCCAAGCTACCTCATTTATCTACAGCGTAATTTATGTTTAGAGCTCGGTTGTGTTGCAGGGTGCAGCAAAGGAGGATCTCTTTGAGTCATTTCTGGGCTTGTTTTTCAATGGAGAGCTTGTATATCCATTGGAGGATCAGCAAGAAGGATTGCTGGGCATATTTTCACATCTTGGAACTTGGACAAAGCATCTCTGCACTTTTATAGTGCACTCCCTTGTAGCAACTACATCATTTTTTAGAGAGCTGCTACAGCAAGGTTTAATACCTTGATTTTGGGCTACTTTCCTAGGGAAAGGGCCAACCCTTCTCTCAGAAAGCTAGGAAAAAGGATTCTAATCCCTATTGTACTTTATTAAGCTATATTCATGTGATTTTGTAGGAGACTGCATTATTTTTTAGCTGAATACTCAAATCTACTCTCTTTGTGCTTCAGCATCCAAGAAACCGTTGCCGGGTTATCTTTACATTGTATAAAAGAGGCTAGATCTTTATTTTTCTCTATGATTTGGCTAAATAAACTCCAGAAATGTTTTCTACAACATATTTCTATAGAAACCCTCTTATAATTACACTTTTATTGCTTCATATTTTTCTATATGGGTTAAATCGTGGGTTTTCAATGTTTTTAAGCCATATAAAAACCGAGGGATCTATTTAACTTGGCTAGAATGATTTTTTTTTTTCTCCCATTATATATGTGAGATTTATATTGCATGAAATAAGGGATCGAAGTCCCATTTCTCACATTTATAGCATTAGTTTTGTTGTACATATCAACCCGTACATTTTTTTTGTGGTCATTAGCTCCTCCATTCAAGTTTTTAACTTGCAGATCCGTTTAAATCTGTTTAAATCCCCCCTCGTGGCCAAAAACCTCCATATTCTGCTTTTCATTACCCTTTTCGCCCGAAAAATACATTGTACAAAGGGCTAAAAATTGCAGTATAAAATTTATCAGGCCTAGCCCCTGCAGTTCCAGCCCCTTTGTTTTGTTCCCCATATGACTCAAGTGCTAGACCAAGCACCAGATGGAAAGGAGCCTATCGTTAAAGTTTTCAGGTGCGTCTGGAGTCGTCTGATCAAATCCAATCGACGGAGCAGATTTCGTTTTCTGTGGTGGTCCCCGCACCCGCGCGCATTACAAAACCGGCAGTTTCATTCCACACTACCATTGCCGAGAGAGCGGTATTCTCTGCGGGGCCAGCGATTCCATTGAATGTGCGCTGCGTGTATTTTGTACGGGCCCGAAACCGCTCCCATTTCGCATGTTAATGTTCAGTCAAAGGTCGGGCAGTGGAATCATCGTCAGCCATCAGATCTCAATTCCTCCATCCAACAGTGACTATCCTCCGAAGTTGCACGCGTTTTAACCTACGTCCATTACGTCCCTGGCCCACCTTTGATTACCCTCCAGTTCATTTTAACCATTGATATTTTTACTGATCGTGTGGTCTAGATCATCTGCTTGACCACCTGCTGACCGAGCCTCCCACCACGTCATTGCTCCACGTGTTCACTATCTCACCCTCTGCTATTCATATATATATATATATATATATATATATATATATCATTCATACGTTATATGTTAATGCTTCTCTCTGGTCATCCTTTCCGCCATACCTCCAGTGTGATTTCTTCGCCACCCTACATGTTCTACCCATATGGCCATGCCCCCAACGCCACCATCGTCTCCACCTCCATGCCCCTTGCTCCTGTGCTTGTTCTTTCTAATGTATCTGTGGGTTCTGCATGTTTCAAGATGATGAAGAGACGCTATAATTTGTCGCCTCCATTACAAAGGTCAAGAGCATTTCAAATGACACTATTTCGATGGCGAAATTTAAAAGGGAAACTTGAGGTAGCTGTTATGATATGACCTCATTAATGGAAGCATAAATAAAATCCATTGAACCCTAAAGACGCCTGCAGAGGGAAATATTACACAACAATAAATATTAATTGGGTGGCATACAAATATCAGTGAAAGATCGAGAAAGCCAGTTCCCGGCCTTATGATTTTTAATTTTAATTCAAAGATTGGAATACTGGGAGTACCATGCACAAACACAAGCAACCTCAAGGTTTTACTGTAGCAGACTTTTCTCTTCTAGCCAAGTACAGAACATGTGTATATTTTATTCTTTATGTATTGTTCATGAGGAGATTTTCATCCTCAGCATTTATTCCATGAAGCAGCAGCAGAGTACTTGCACCAGTTCAGCACCGTCAAACAGCATAGGTGGGTTTTTCCTCGCCAATTTGTTTTAATGAGTAAATTTAATGTACATTACCTACCTCATTCTCTAGATTTTTCTGTCTTTCCTATAAAAGCCAAGAAAAAATACATTGAAAGGGTTCCATATTTCTATCAGCAAACTGTGCAGTCAAAGGCTTTTGTATACATCTTGTAAAGTTTCTGTATGAAGGCTCGGAGCCCGTAGGGTTTCAGTGAGGAGGAGTTATAACTGTAATGAGGATTCTGGTCTTTGGTATCCCATAGTATGTAATCTTTTCTTATGTGTTAATATAATACCTCATTTCATGCTATTTATCTTCTTGTATCATCTAGAATTCGAGTGGCTCACTGGTCTTAAGTAAGGATTCATCCTAGTTGGTGCCCATACTTGGATTAGTCAAGCACTTTAAATAGGCCTAGTTGTTTAGTCTCAATCTAGTCTCCTAAACTGAGCTCATTTAATTGTCAACCAGGATTTGTAAAATGCTGAAGTGAAGTGTACTATATGTACCTAGGTGCTTGTTTCCTAATGCGTTGTGTGTAATGTTTTGTGATGTTTTTGGTCTTTTGTGAGGATTATGTTTGCAGGAAAAATGCCTAGAAAGCTAGTGGAAATGAGCTGATGATTACAAACAGAGTTAAACCTAATTGATGGATAACAAATGGCAAATGCAATTGGAAAAACTGAAGCCGAATCTAAACTATGACTAAATAAAAACAAAGCTTGATAATGACTTTCAAACAAATGATTCAAAACACAAACTAAACTTGAGAAATGATCACTAAGACAACTAGCTTACAATGATGCAATACTTTGTCCTTTATTAGAGATTTGAAACATATTTAGAGGAAAGACATTGTTATCATCATAAGATCTTCTATTCTAGAACTAGTTCCTATCTCTATTTTGCAATTTAATTGAATGTCACAAAACCTTTCCTCAAGAGTTATTGATTTTATTGACTTCTTTCCAAAGTAGTATTTGAGGAATAGCTCTGTTTATAAAATGATGATGAAATTGCAGAGGTACTTCAGGCCTTAAAATGATTTTGTCTTCTGTTCCTATGGCTATAGGTCAATTATGGATTTTAGAACAAGAAGAGGTTTGTGAATAATGAAGGCTGTCTTGTTAATCCTAACAACTGAAGTAATCTATTGTGCAATGGATGACAATTTGAATATGAAGTGCAAGTGCAATGAGTTAATCTAAAAATGAACTTAAGATGCCACTAATCTAAAACAATGCTGAACTATAAGTCATCATCAAACTTGAAACAAAGTAACTGAACATGAGTTAAGTGCAATTAAACTCCGGAGCATTCTAATTATGCTATCATGCATTATTCTATGAAGTTACACAATCTTTTTGTCCATCATTAATGATATTTTGGAAGAATTCCTTCTTTTGGAAGAGCTAGAACAATTCTGACTGTGTAATTGGATGCAAATGCAAATATAAAGGACTGAAAGCAAATGAAAAAAAAACTAAGATATCATATCCATATCCTACTCGTCATTATGATGTCTTGGGCAAGTGTTTAAGAGCAGGAACAGAGATGATACTTAGTATAAACACACAACTAAATCATTCATTATCACGGTCATGTCTTGAACTTCTTAAGAATTTCTTGGAAGAGTTTCTTCTTGTGGAAGAGTGATTAGAACAAGTGTAACTGTGATAGTGAACAGTAAAAACTACAACTAAATCCTACAATACTATAGCTATTCATCATTCATCATTAAGATCTTTTGGAAGAGTGTCTTCTTGTGGAAGAGTTAGAATGAATATAACTACAGTAGCTAGTTAAAAACAACTATGAATTCAACTTCTAATCCTACAATACCATAGTCATTTTCCCATTCATCATTATAGTCTTTTGGAAGAGTGTCTTCTTGTGGAAGAGTTAGAATGAGTACGGCTACAGTAGCTAATTAAAACAACTATTAACTCAAATGCAAAACGTAAAGGCAGCTAGAAAACTTATCTAATTTACGCAAAATAAATCCGTGCAAGAGGCAAGGGCCCTCTACCACCTGACGGCATTCAACTCCAAATTAAATCACGCTTTCAAAACGACACGGTCTGCTCCATTAAAGATGAAATAGTTTGAACATAACACTCTGCGTCTTCAGGAATGTAGCACAGAGTCTAAACAAAATCTAGCATCAAATCTAACATAAAATCTCCAACATAGCTCTCGGTCTCCCGAGTGTTTATAAAGAAAATGCACGTAACAATATTTGCAACAATTCAGGAACACTGTTTTTCCTTATCGGAATCACGTTAGGACTCTTTTGAAGTGGCTGCGTGAAGAGGAAAAGACATCTGGACTGAGACAGTCCTAATAGAAGTCTGCTTCCCTAAATATGTTCCCACGTTCAAAAACCGTACCCAGAATTCGTTTCTTCCTCCATGATGAGCAACGAACCATGTAGTCATGACGTGGATTATGTCCATATGCGGATTTCCTTAAGAGGCTACCTGGAACATACTCAAATGTGAAGGCAACTGCAGAATCACCGGTTAGCTACGGAATGTCTGCATTCTGCAGCTAGTTCCGGTCAAAATGCTTTTCAATGGCAAAAATCACAAAATTTAGCAAGTCAGTGATGTAAAAAATTCTAGAAGTAATTTTAACTATATTCATTGATCAATTGGGTCTAAAATAGCAATGGAGAAGGGAAAATGAGGTAAAATGAGGTGAAGGAAAGCACAATTTTGAGGCTCAACATACCCCCACTGCTGTCTCTTTGCATGTCCTCATGCAAATTATCCTATGAATTCAGAGGCTTCTGCAAGGACATCTAGTCCTCTCCTTGTCCTTTGTCTGGAAGCTAGAGGTCTTCTGGGTTTTCTGATAAGAAGTTTGAACCTTAAATTTGTGAGTGCCCTGATTAGCTTTTTGTTCCTTGTCTTCAACTTCTCATTGGTCCTCTCCACTTTGTCTATATGCAGGGATAAGGTTGAGTTCATATCAGTTTTGAGCTTGACTTGATCCTTGAGGATTTCATTCTCATTTTTGATGTGTCTATTCAGTAATTCTAACTCATACCTATCCCTTCTTAATATATCTATTTCAGACAGTGGAGGACTGGGGGTTCTCTCTCTACTTTCTGAAGCTCTCCTCTCCAAAGTTTCCACATAGTCATAAATTTCCTGTTGAGCAGGGTCAATTTCAGGGGTTCCTTCATAAAATTCCTCTTCAACATCTTCTTCCATGGATGTTTCCTCATCTTCTATATCAATTACTCCTGTTTGTTTGATTTGAGTTTTCTTTAGTTTTCCCTTTAATCTGTGGCTTCTCCTAGGCTGAGAAGATCCTTCTCCTTTCTCCATGGCAGATTTCTTGATTACCTTTTCCTCCTTAAGTTGCCTCTTGATTTGGGTAAACTTCTCTAAAATGATTTCCTCACTGCTCTCTTGGACTGGTTTGTCAATTTCAACTTTTGAGGTCCTCCATTTCCTACTTCTCTTTGTAGGTTGTGGTTTAGGTGATGGTTCTTTTGCTTCTTCAAAATGATTTCTTATTAAGAAATCGTCCCATGTATCATTTGTTTTAGTTAGATAATGTTCAATCAGAATTTTTACCAAACCATGATGATATAGATTTGTCTCTAAAAATTGAACCCTTCTCTGAACACAGGAAGCCATCTTCTTCAGACTTTGAAGCAAGAAATATGGTAGGTTTAAGTCTTCCCCCAGAAAATGCATCATTAGTCTAATGTGGTATACATAAAATGTTCCATATCTACCCTCACATGTAATAAACTTTTGCAAAAGAAGTAGTATGTTTCTCCATTTGTTTTTCAATGCAGAGCTGGGAATTCCTTTCTTAAATACACTGACATCCATACTTGGTGATTTTAAAATTTGTTTCCAAGAGTCATTGTGGAATTCTCTATTTTTAAACCATCTCTCTCCAGTTCTGAGCAACCCTGTAGCCTCTGCAATGAAAACTTCAGTGACAGTAAATTTTACATCTCCTACTTCAACTTCGGTTCCTTGAAATGATCTTGCAAATGTTTTAGTGACTTCCTTGTGGAAGCCATTAAATTTATCCAAAAATTGAAGCCATCCTATTTGTTGTAACATTTCTTTGCATTGTGGGTAGCCTTCTAAATATTTTGAACCCACTGGTTCAGTCCTTACAATGAAACCCATGATTACTTCTTTAATTTTCAAATTAACACTCTTTTACCCACAAAAACAATGACTTTCACTTTCGGGTTGAAATGGCTTCAAGTTCTGAAATGAAAATGGCTTCAATTTTGGAATATCATACCTATGATTTATAGTGGCAACATCTTCAAAACCTCGGGCTGATATGCCTCTGTTGACGATGAAAGCAGCTTCAAAACTTCGGCTGATATATCTCTGTTGACATTTGAACTTTGGACTGATATGGCTTTGTTTAACAGTGACAACCGGCTTCAACTTCTTCACTGCAATACCTCTAGCTTTTGGTAGCAAATGGTTTCGAATTCAACACTGCAACACCTCTATCTTCTAGTGACAAAATACTTTAAACTCCACACTGCTACGCTTCTATGTTTATAGTGAAAATACTCACACTCTGGCCACAGTGATATTTTGTCTGTCCACGGAATCAAATGGTTTCAAATTTTCACGTTGCTATACCTCTGAATTTACCCTTTTGCTCTGCTCTAAGTTTACAATGCTCAATGCTATTCAAACTGATATCCTTTGGCTCTGCTCTCGGTGATAATAATATCTCCATCTACGGAATGAAATGCCGGCTACAGAATGGAGTGATAGCAGTGGTCACGGAATGGAGTAGTGGAGTGAGGTGGATGGAATGAATTAATGATTGAAGAGACGGCGGAGGATTTTACGACGGCAGAAGGGATCATCATTGAATGATTTGGTTAAGAGAAGTGGAGAATTCAAACACCTCGGACATTTTAACCGCTCATATGATATCGGATATGAAATTTGAATTGAGAAATTTTAATCCAAAGTCTATGGAGGGTTTATTGGTATTGATCAATAAAAATAATTAAAACAACTTTTTCGAACAATCCATAACTAAAACTATGCTAAACTTTAATGAAATGCCATTATAATTTAAACTTGTTACCTCTGCCTTTCATTTTATTTCTTTTGTAGTCTTTTTCTTCTCTGCTCACTTTTGGAAGAGTCTTCATAATCTTCTTGATGCTTTTGATTCATGGATACACTGGGTATTTTTGTCGCAATTCTAATGTCTGCTGATTGATGCCTTCAGGGTTTGTAGCTGCAGAAAGATTGTCTGGCTGCAGAAAGGATGATCAGCTGCAGAATGTCCACTGAGCTGCGGAATGTTCCTGTAGAGCACTTTAATCATGAAAATGGAGTGTTTTTGGAATATGGGTGAAATGAAATGAAGATGAATGATGGATTATGATATGTATGAAGTGGATGATGAAATGGAATGGATTCAGTTTATGAAATGGAGTGAAAGAATCATAAGAACTGTACTGCAATTCATGACATGTTTTATTCACTTACAGCAAGACATCAAATTTTATATTTTGTCATGAAAATGAGATGGATGGAAGATGAAATGAGATGAATGAAATGTGGAATGGAGTGAAATATGAATGGTGAAATGAAATGGAGTATGGATGAATGAGTAAATGGATTGAAATGAAATGAAATGAATCATAAGCACTATGGAACTGAACTTATGATTTTTGTAACAGCTGCTTCTACAAACAAGAATGGGAAAAGTTAGAGTGTCAGAGAGACTCTGATTTTCACCCTATCTTTTCTGTATAAACATGCCAATAAATGATTGGTTTTCATGTTTATACCTTTATTATTATTATATATATATATATATATATATATATATATATATTTGTTTAAAAGAACTGCTTCAGAAAATTTAATCAAGTTGATGAAGAAGAGAGACTCTTCTTCATTAACTTCACATCATTACTTCCTTGGAACTTCTTGACAAACTCTTCCCTTGAGAGTGGCTTGTGGTATAGCTTCAGTCTATGACCATTCACAAGAAAAGTGACCTTTTCTTCATCTATAGTTCTGATTTTGACTGCCCCATTATCAAAAATTTCAAAAATTTCATATGGCCCAAGCCAATGTGTCTGAAATTTACCTTGAAAATCCTTGAATTTTGAATCAAACAAGAGAGCCCAGTCACCCTCTTTGAATTTCTTCTCCTTGATGTACTTGTCATGCCATATAGCCCTTTGCTGTTGGACTAGACTTGTTTTCTGAACTGCATCTTGTCTGATCTCATCCAATTCATTAATTTTCTCCAGTCTATGCTTTTGTGCCTCCGTTAGATCAAGTCCTAGCTGAACTGCCATTTTGAAAGTTTGAATCTGGAACTCTATGGGAAACAAAACTTGCTTTCCATAAACAAGTTCATAAGGAGTATGGCCTGTTGTGTTTCTCCATGTAGTTCTATAGGCCCACAAGGCTTCAGGAAGCCTATCTACCCAATCTCTTATATGTAGATGAACAGTCTTTGTTAGGATTCCTTCAATGACCTTATTAGTGGATTCCACTTGACCATTTTCTTGTGGATGATAAGGAGTAGATGTTCTATGTCTGATTTTGTACTTCTCCATCATTTGCTCCACTAGCCTTGATGTAAATTGAGCTCCTTGATCTGTGACAATTTCCCTTGGGACACCAAAACGAGTAAAAATATCCTCAAAAAGAAAAGTAACTACAGATGATTCATTAGCAACAAGTAATGGTTTAGCTTCTACCCACTTAGTAACATAGTCAGTGAAAACTAATATATATTTCTTTTGTCTTGATGGAGGACTAATAGGCCCTACAAAATCCAAAGCCCATTTTTCAAAAGGTTCAATGTGTACCTGAGGTTGTAATGGCATCTCACCTGAAGGAGAAGGTTTCCCTACCCTTTGGCAACTGTCACACCTTTTGACATACTCCCTTGCATCTTTAAACAAATATGGCCAATAATATCCTAAGTTAAGGATCTTATAGGCTGTCCTCTTATCTGCAAAGTGTCTGCCACAAGGTTCATCATGACATGCCTTGAGAATTTCAGGCATCTCATCTTCACGAACACACCTTCCAATGATCAAATCTGGACCTGTCATGTACAACTCATTAGCGACCCATGAATATCTTGCACTATCATTAATGATTTTTCTTTTATCCCTTGCATTCATAATTGAAGGAAATTTTCCTGAAACTAAATAATTGGCAATGTCAGCAAACCATGGAGTTTGAGTAGAGATTGCAAAAAGATATTCATCAGGAAATTGATCTTCAACCGGAGTGTCATCTTTGATATTTTGGATTCTAGACAGGAAATCAGCCACAATGTTTTGTTTTCCAGGCCTATCTA
The DNA here is from genome assembly GCA_034641835.2 of Pinus albicaulis. Taxonomy (NCBI): domain Eukaryota; kingdom Viridiplantae; phylum Streptophyta; class Pinopsida; order Pinales; family Pinaceae; genus Pinus; species Pinus albicaulis. Next base: position 303,313,469 of record CM076570.1, on the reverse strand, counting down.
GAATAGTGATGTTGAATTCTTGCAATAATAATAACCATCTTATAACTCTGCCATTAGTGATTGATTTATTCATTAAGTATCTAATGGCAGAATGATCAGTGTGAATAAAAGTTTCATAGCCTGTTATATAGTGTCTAAACTTGTTAATGGCATGAACAACAGCTAAAAACTCTTTTTCAGTTACAGTATAGTTTAACTCTGCAGGAGTCAAATTTTTACCGATATAATAGATGGCATAGGGAATTAAATCTTTCTGTCCCAATACTGCTCCTAGAGCTGTATCGGAAGCATCTGTCGAGATATGAAAAGGTAACTTCCAGTTAGGTCCCCTTAATATAGGTGCTTTAGAAATTTTGGTTTTCAGGGTTTCAAAAGCTAACTGGCAATCAAAAGTCCACTTAAATTCACAATTTTTGGTGAGTAATTTGAAGAGTGGAGATGCTATTTTGGTGAAGTTTTCTATAAATCTTCGATAGTACCCTGTAAAACCTAGAAAACTTCTAACATCTCTTTGAAAACTTGGAATGGATAGGTTAGAAATGACTTCAACTTTTGCCTCATCAACTCTAATCCCATCCCCTGAAATGTGGTGCCCTAAAACAATACCTTCAGTAAACATCATAAAACATTTTTCATGACTAAGTGAAAGGTTTGCTTCTTGACATCTTTTTAATACTTTTTCCAATTTTTCTAAAGCATCTTCAAATGTGTCCCCGTAAACTGTGAAGTCATCCATGTACACCTCTACACAGTCATGTATTAGATCCAAAAAAATTCCTAATACTGCCCTTTGGAATGTTGCAGGTGCATTGCATAATCCAAATGGCAATACTCGGTAGGCATAGGTACCCCAAGGACAAGTAAATGTGGTTTTATCTTGGTCTTCAAGTGCTACTTGGATTTGATTGTAACCACTAAACCCATCTAAGAATGAAAAGTACTTTTTACCTGCTAATGTATCTAATACTTGATCTATGAAAGGTAAGGGAAAATGGTCTTTAAGAGTAGCTTTATTCAGTTCTCGGTAGTCAACACACACCCTCCATTTTCCATTTTCTTTGGCACAATTACCAAAGGAGAAACCCACTGACTATCTGAAATAGGATAGATGAAATTAACATTTAACAATTTTTGCAATTCTTCCTTGACAATTTCCCTAAGATTTGGATTCATCCGTCTTTGAGGCTGTCTGATTGGTTTGCAATTTGCCTCTATATAGATATGATGAGTACAAGTCTTGGGACTTATCCCTTTCATGTCAGTGTATTCCCATGCATATGCAGATGAATGTCTCTGTAATACTTTGACTAACTCTTCTTGTTGAGATTTTTCTAGGTTTTTGTTTATGTTCAAGGTTTTGCCTGGAAAAATTTCACTTGTAGAGCCGCCAAATTTGTCCATAGAATGAAGAGACATCTGCCTAGATGACAAGAATTCAATATTGGATCTCTCTTGAAATGATTCTTGTTTGTGTTCTGGAGAAGATTCAAAGTTTTCTAGAGTATTCATAATTTGATTATCTTCACTAATTTCTGAAATTGTGAAGAGTGGTTGTAAATATTCTTCATCCTCTATCCATTGAGTGTCATCTAGATCTGTAATTGTCCTAGCTGGAGGATATAAATTGAATTTCTTTGTTGAACTACCATCAGAAATATACATATCACCGGACCTACAACTAATAAAAGCATCAGCTGTAGCCAACCAAGGTCTTCCTAATATAACAGGATGGCCTCCTAGATTATTCTTGGGAGTTAGAATCATGAAATCCACAGGGTATTCCCAAGAATCTAGGGACACTGGAATGTCTTCTATTACCCCATCTGGTTTGATCACCGATCTATCTGCTAATTGTAACAGTGTGGGTGTAAAGAGAAGATTAGGAAGTTTCAGTTTGTCCATGATTTGTCTACTCATGATGTTTATTGTTGCTCCTAAGTCAATGAGTGTGTTTTGAATTTCAATTCCATTGATGTGAATTTTGACAACTGGATTTCCTGGGTCAAGATACTTTGGAATAGCAATCTTGCCCATCATAATGTCTGCTATTTGTCCTACCAATTGAATTTTCTTGGTTTCTCTTATTATTTTTCTTGTTGTCTTCATACTCAACTCCTTTATTGTTTTGGCTAAAATTGGGATTTCCTTGATGGCTTGCAATAATGGAATTTTAATGCAAACATTTCTCAATTCATCTAAGAAATCATACTTAGGCACCATGATTTGTTTTTCTATACCTTTATCAATTTGCAATCTTTCCAGGAAGGGAGGTATAGAAGTAGATGTGGATGGTTGCTCTAATACAGGAGTTGGATTTATTGGATCTTTTTGTTTCAATTTTTCAATGTTTTGGTCTTGAAAGGATGTGTCTTCCTCAAGACTTTTATTAACCCATAGGGAGTCTTCCTCAGAATTATCTTGTTCTTGTATGATCACAGAAGGTTTCCTCTTATCAAGTATCCTTCCAGACCTAAGTTGAACATCACTAAGGTCTAGAGGAGTAATTAAATAAGTTGGAAATTGTTGCCCTTCTATCATGTATGTATTCTGAGGGTTCTTATTATTGGGGTTTGGTATGGGCTGAGCTGGCAATTGATTGGACTTTTGAGGGAATGGTAATGGAAGTGGTTGATTTTGATGTGGTTGGTTCTGATGATGTTGTTGAGGATTTTGTTGAGAATTTTGAGGAAAATTTTGTTGAGGATTTTGAGGATAAAAATGTGGATATGGTGGATAAGATGGTGGATACTGATAATATGGAGAGTATCTTCCATAGGGACTTTGTGTTCCTTGTGCCCAAGATTGAGATTGATTTTGAAATTGGGGCCAAGGTTGCTGCCAGGAATTCCAAGGTGGAGGTTGATTATACATTTGATCATGGAATCCTTGTGTCTGAGGTCCCTGCCAAGGTCTTGTAGATACAAAGTTAAGAGATTCTGTGAGGTCTGTAGGAGTTTCCTCTTGAAAGACAGCTTTGAGACCAGGAAGAGAAGGGCAGTTCTTGGTCTCATGTTTTTCAGAACAAATGACACAGGTCTCTACAACTTTACATCTAAAGGACACTCTCTTAAGGCATGTTTCTTTCTACATTTGGGACAAAAGATTGCCAAGGCATCAGATTCATCCTTTTGCTTGTTTTGTATCTTGAGGGTGTCTATTTGTTCACTAAGACTCCCTAAGATGTCAGACTTAAAATCATCAAGCATGTGTCCTATTTCTGATCTACTTACTGTCCCAGAAGCAGATTTACTTGCCCTTGCAAGAGCAGGATCTCTTGGACCTTTGGCAGTTTTAGATTTTCCTTTTGAAAGGTTGATACATAACTCAGATATTTCTGGTAATGTGAGTTGTGATATATCCCCTTTTCCCATCATGTTTAAGATATCCAACCATTCATCCCTAATTGTTTTCAACAAAAGATCTTTTAAGGTGTCTTGATCTAGATTTTCCATTTTTGCCCTTTTTATGTTGTAATGAAATATTTCCAACAAATCTTCCAAATTTTCATCTTATTTTTGTAACATCTTGAACACTTCTTCCTTATGATTAACCGACATACAATAATCCAAGTATCTCTCTAGAAATGCTTGTTTCATGTCTTCCCATGTTCTAATAGAGCTACTGATTAGACTCATAAACCACTTCAATGCTACTCCCTTCAAAGTTGAAGGAAATAATTTCAGTTTTTGAGCATCTTGTAGATAGTCATAAGTCCTACACAACACTTCAAATTCGAATAAGAAAGTTTCAGGATCTTCAGTTTTAATTCCATAGAAGTTTGGAAGGACAGAGGGTGAAATATTTTTCATGGTTGTATTGGTGTCTTCATCAAGTATAGGGAACCCAAAAGAGCTTCCTATTCTACCTCTTCCTCCATCTGCACCTCTACCTCCTTCTCCTCTTCCTCCTTCTCCTCTACCTCTACCCCTACCTCCACCTCCAAATAAGGTGTGTTCTCCATTAAAAACTCCTCCCCCTCCTTCTTCTGCCATGGTTGACTCCCCTATGGAAGTAGAAAGGTTTGTGTTCTTAACAGGAGTTTTTAGATCTTCTTCTATGGCAGGTTCAGTGGATGAGGTGGAAGGTTTCTCTAATGAAATAGGTGACCTTAGATCTTCTAGAAGTCCAGGATCAGTAAAGGATGGAAGATTGGTTTGAGTTGAAGGTGCACTAGCTCTGGATCTAGATGAAACAAGTGGTGTTCTAGAAATCAAAATTCTGCCTCTGCTGCTTATAAATCTTCCCCTTGAATCTCTCTCCCTACGCATAAAATTGTTTTTGGATGCTAAGAAACAAAGGTTACCTAGTTTTCACTTCCCCGGCAATGGCGCCAAAATGTTTAGTCTCAATTTAGTCTCCTAAACTGAGCTCATTTAATTGTCAACCAGGATTTGTAAACTACTGAAGTGAAGTGTACTGTATGTACCTAGGTGCTTGTTTCCTAATGCGTTGTGTGTACTGTTTTGTAATGTTTTTGGTCTTTTGTGAGGATTATGTTTGCAGGAAAAATGCCTAGAAAGCTAGTGGAAATGAGCTGATGATTACAAACAGAGTTAAACCTAATTGATGGATAACAAATGGAAAATGCAATTGGAAATACTGAAACCGAATCTAAACTATGACTAAATAAAAACAAAGCTTGATAATGACTTTCAAACAAATGATTCAAAACACAAACTAAACTTGAGAAATGATCACTAAGACAACTAGCTTACAATGATGCAATACTTTGTCCTTGATTAGAGATTTGAAACATATTTAGAGGAAAGACATTGTTATCATCATAAGATCTTCTATTCTAGAACTAGTTCCTATCTCTATTCTGCAATTTAATTGAATGTCACAAAACCTTTCCTCAAGAGTTATTGATTTTATTGACTTCTTTCCAAAGTAGTCTTTGAGGAATAGCTCTGTTTATAAAATGATGATGAAATTGCAGAGGTACTTCAGGCCTTAAAATGATTTTGTCTTCTGTTCCTATGGCTATAGGTCAATTATGGATTTTATAACAAGAAGAGGTTTGTGAATAATGAAGGCTGTCTTGTTAATCCTAACAACTGAATTAATCTATTGTGAAATGGATGACAATTTGAATATGAAGTGCAAGTGCAATGAGTTAATCTAAAAATGAACTTAAGATGCCACTAATCTAAAACAATGTTGAACTATAAGTCATCATCAAACTTGAAACAAAGTAACTGAACATGAATTGAGTGCAATTAAACTTCGGAGTATTCTAACTATGATATCATGCATTATTATATGAAGTTACACAATCTGTTTGTCCATCATTAATGATATTTTGGAAGAATTCCTTCTTTTGGAAGAGCTAGAACAATTCTGACTGTGTAATTGGATGCAAATGCAAATATAAAGGACTGAAAGCAAATGAAAAACTAAGATATCATATCCATATCCTACTCGTCATTATGATGTCTTGGGCAAGCGTTTAAGAGCAAGAACAGAGATGATACTTAGTATAAACACACAACTAAATCATTCATTATCACGGTCATGTCTTGAACTTCTTAAGAATTTATTGGAAGAGTTTCTTCTTGTGGAAGAGTGATTAGAACAAGTGTAACTGTGATAGTGAATAGTAAAAACTACAACTAAATCCTACAGTACTATAACTATTCATCATTCATCATTATAATCTTTTGGAAGAGTGTCTTCTTGTGGAAGAGTTAGAATGAATGTAACTACAATAGCTAGTTAAAACAACTATAAATTCAACTCCTAATCCTACAATACTATAGTCATTCAACATTCATCATTATAGTCTTTTGGAAGAGCATCTTCTTGTGGAAGAGTTTGAATGAGTACGACTACAGTAGCTAATTAGAACAACTATTAATTCAAATGCAAAACGTAAAGGCAGCTAGAAAACTTATCTAATTTACGCAAAATAAATCCGTGCAAGAGGCAGGGGCCCTCTACCACCTGACGGCATTCAACTCCAAATTAAATCATGCTTTCAAAACGACACGGTCTGCTCCATTAAATATGAAATAGTTTGAACATAACACTCTGCGTCTTCAGGAATGTAGCACAGAGTATAAACAAAATCTAGCATCAAATCTAACATAAAATCTCCAACATAGCTCTCAGTCTCCCGAGTGTTTATAAAGAAAATGCACGTAACAATATTTGCAACAATTCAGGAACACTGTCTTTCCTTATTGGAATCACGTTAGGACTCTTTTGAAGTGGCTGCGTGAAGAGGAAAAGACATCTGGACTGAGACAGTCCTAATAGAAGTCTACTTCCCTAAATATGTTCCCACGTTCAAAAACCGTACCCAGAATTCGTTTCTTCCTCCATGATGAGCAACGAACCATGTAGTCATGACGTGGATTATGTCCATATGCGGATTTCCTTAAGAGGCAACCTGGAACATACTCAAACGTGAAGGCAGCTGCAGAATCGCCGGTTAGCTACGGAATGTCTGCATTCTGCAGCGAGTTCCAGTCAAAATGCTTTTCAATGGAAAAAATCACAAAATTTAGCAAGTCAGTTATGTAAATCATTCTAGAAGTAATTTTAACTATATTCATTGATCAATTGGGTCTAAAATAGCAATGGACAAGGGAAAATGAGGTAAAATGAGGTGAAGGAAAGCACAATTTTGAGGCTCAACACTAGTCATGATATATTGTTCCATGTTCATTTCATCCATATTTTCTGCTATATTAGTTACTTGAGGGGGGTGCTTTTAAAATTCCATTGTCATGTATGGATTCTTAGTTGGATAAGCCCATATGTGGTTTTGTTGTGTATCTGGGTATCAGCCTCATGCTAACTAGTATCTTCTTCATGTTGCTTCACTGCATCCGCTTTCTGATATTTGATTTCTGTGGCATATTATTTGAACTGGCCCTCTTTGCAGTAAGTTGTCTCTTAACTGTCTGATGCTTTTGTATTGGAGTTTTGCATGCTGTTCCTACATCATTCTTATCTTTGTATCAGCTTCTGAGAGAGTTTGGTTCCATTTAAACTATTTTCCTTGTTTTTCAAGAGATAGTAAGAGAGCTTTTGGATTGACAACCCAAGAAATATTATGAGCTCCTTGCTATGCTAATATGTCCTAGGCACTGGTCTATAGCAACTCTAGGCTGTCTCTAGGGTAGACAACAATTTTCGACAACATCTTTCTGGCACCGTTGCCGGGGAAGAATTTGAGAATATCAGTTTCCCTGGGCCTCGACAAATCATATTCACTCTCTAATCAAGTGAGCATAGAGAGTTGAAGAGTTCCATATCTCTCACCTTGGCGACTCCACTGTTATTCATTTGATAAATCTATTGGTAGTCCTGGCTCCTCGTAAGCCACATTTGAGGTCAGATTCCTCTAAGTTAAAGACATCCTCTGTATCTGACCCAGAGAATATTATTCATAGAAGAAGTTGGAAAGAAAGACAATCAGCCCGTGCTGAAGTCCCTGAATATTCTGTAGAAGATCATCCATCCTCTTCTTCTCAGGAAATACCAGTGGAAAATCCCAACTCCACTGAGGAAAATCCCGAATATTACTCAGATAGCCCACCCAGGGGAAGTGCCAGAACCAAAGATAACCCTCATCCTACCCCTGAGGCTGAAGAAGTTAAATAAGTCATAGAAGTAGTTGCTGTTAACCGTGAACTATTCCCATCTACACCTCAGGCTTCTGTGCAATTTATTCCCATTGTTATACATACTCCACTTCCTCCTCCTCCCCTCCCTGCATTGGTATATCAGACTGTTGCACAACCCCCACCTCCTCCAATGGCTAATGTTCCAGCTTTCCTATTGAATAAATATGCTCCTTTAGCACTCCCACAAGTGTTGAATGATATGCCACAGGATTATTTGAAGATTTTACCTAGATTCAATAGAGAAAATGATATTGACACTCGGAAAAATCTTGAGGCTTTCCGCTCTTTTGTAGAAAACTTAAATGCAGAACATTTAGATGTGGTCTTGAGATTGTTTGTGCAATATTTGGATGGTGAAGCCAGAAAATGGTTCAAGACATTAGGAAACCGTTTAGTAACCACCTAGGATGACATGGAGAATACTTTTCTCAGGAAATGGAGCTGGGGTATTATTAATATCTCCTATAGGCAGATGGATCCCCCTGTCCTTCAAATTGGAATATGAGGCTACTAATAACGTAGCTGAATATGAAGCACTGCTATTGGGACTGCAAACAGCCAGGAATATGAATATAAAGAATTTAAAAGTTCTGGGAGATTCTGAATTAGTTGTTAGACAGGTCAGAAATCAATGTCAAACCAAACATCCTCGGCTGAGGTCATATAGAAATGAAGTTTGGGACATGGTGGAGAATTTCTTCTCAACATTTAATATACAGTTCATGCCCCGGGAACAGAACAGAATAGCAGATTCTCTTGTTGTGGCTGCCAGTACATTCCGCCCTCCTCAGAACCCACTTTTGAGGTATGAAGTTGAGGTACGATATAGACCATCCATCCCAGATAATATTAAGCACTGGCAGGTATTTGAAGATGATGAACAAATGAAGAGATTCTTGGAGACAGTGGGGGAGTTTTCAAGTATGGAGATTGATGACAATGAAGAAGGAGAAGCTGGAAATATTGCAGAAAACAAATGGGACGATGAAATGGCAGGAAGTAAAGTGCTGCAACTAAAAGGAAATGTTATACCTAGAGGTCTAGTGCCTCTAGAAAGATTATTTAACAAATATGATATTCCATTGTAGCCAAAAAAAGTGATAGAACAAGATCAAATAGAAGACCTAAATTTGGGCACTGATGCTGAGCCCCAAATCATAAAATTATCCAAAAACGTTTCAGAGGAATACAAAATAAAATATTTGAAATTATTTCAGTCATACAAGGATGTATTTGCATGGTCTTATCAAGACCTTAAAACTTTTGATATTAATATAATGCAGCATAAAATTCCTATGAGGGAAGATGCAAAACCATACAAGCAGAAGCTCAGGGAGATAAACCCTCTGCTGCTTCCCTCCATTGAAAAAGAGATCAAGAAGCTACTGAAGGCCAAGATAATTGTGCCATTGAGGTACTCAGAGTGGGTAGCAAACCTTGTTCCTATTCGAAAGAAAAATGGAGAAATAAGGTTGTGTGTATATTTGAGAAACTTAAATAGAGCATCTTTAAAAGATAATTATCCATTGCCTAAGATGGACCACATTATACAGAAAGTGGTCGGAGCCTCCAGAATGTCAATGATGGATGGGTTTTCCGGTTATAATCGGGTGGCTATTTTCCCATAGGATCAGAAGAAAACTGTATTTACAACACCATGGGGTACATTTATGTATGCCAGGATGCCATTTGGGCTAATTAATGCAGGAGCTACTTTTCAGAGGGAAATGGACATAGCTTTTGTTGGAGAGCAGGACGAGTTTCTGGTGGTATATCTAGATGATATCACAGTATTTTCAAAGGATGATATTGAACACATTCAACACTTGCAGAGAACCTTTGAAAAATGCAGAAGGTATGGTATTTCCCTCAATCCTCAAAAATCTTTATTTGCATTAGATGAGGGAAAACTCTTAGGGCACATTGTAACTAAAGATGGTGTGAAAATAGACCCTAAGAGAGTTGAAGTTATAAACAGTATTCCTTTACCCAGGAATAAGAAGGAAGTGCAGGTGTTTCTAGGCCGAATCAATTTCCTGAGAAGGTTTATTCCTAACTATGCTGAGATAGTTAGGCATATAACTGATATGCTTAAAAAGAATAATGAGGTGAAATGGTCCCAAGAATCTAGAGATGCATTCACAAGGATAAAACAAGCCTTTGCTGAAGCTCCTGTACTAGCTGGACTAGATTACAACAAGCCATTTATGATTTTTTATTTTTCATAACCTCATACAATAGCTGGAGTATTGTTGCAGAAAAATAAAGAAGGATATGAGCAGCCTATAGCCTTCTTTAGCCAAGTGCTTCATGATGTAGAATTGAAATATGATATACTAGAGAAGCAAGCCTATTCCCTTGTAAAGTTCCTCAAAGCCTTTAGAATGTATGTTTTGCAGTCTCATATTATTGCATATGTCCCTACAGCAGCTGTCAAAGACATTCTCATTCAGGGAGACAGTGAAGGAAAAAGGGGAAGATGGATTGCAAAAATACAAGAATATGATTTGGACATCAGACCTACTAGGCTAATTAAAGGACAGGGACTTGCTAAAATGTTATCTGAATCAAATCATCAAGCCTTGGGCATTAATTTATCTATGATTTTAAGTGAAGAGTCAGAAAATTAAAAAGACCAGCAAGGACTGGAGAAATCCACTCAAAAAGCACATCTAAAGTATCTCACTAGTCCTTGGTACAAAGAAATAGTTGAATATCTTTTAACACTCAGCTGTCCACCCAGCTGTGATAAATCAAACTACAGGGCTTTGAGGCTGAAATCACAAAAGTATATAGTTGCCAATGGTCAGTTATATTGGAGAGATCCTTGAGGCATACTATTATTGTGCCTCACAGAGGATGAAGTAGAAAATATAATGGTGGAGTTTCATGAGGGAAATTGTGGAGGTCATTATAGTTGGAGGGCCACAACACATAAAATACTGAGAAATGGTTTTTATTGGCCTAAATTATTTGGAGATGTTTTTAATTGGGTTAGAGCATGTGTTAAATGTCAAAAATTTGCTGAGAGACAAAAGCTGCCCGCTCTGCCCCTAATTCCAGTCCATGTAAATGAACCATTTCAGCAATGTGGATTAGACTTTATAGGTGAAATACATCCCCCATCAAGTGGCCAGCATAAATGGATATTGATTGCAACAGATTACTTTACAAAATGGGTGGAATCCATACCTGCAAGGAATGCTACAGATGCTGTAATACTCAAGTTCATGGAAGAAAACATCATATCCAGTTTTGGCTGTCCAGCTAGAATTGTAAATGATAATGCACATGCCTTCAAGTCCAATAAATTTGTAAATTTCTACCAGCAGTATAATATTGCATTAAATCACTCCACAGCTTACTATCCATAGGGGAATGGCTTGGAAAAATCTTCCAACAAAACACTGGTGAGGGCCTTGAAGAAGACAATTAATGAGAATCAAAAGAATTGGGATTCCCAATTGAAATTTGCTCTGTGGGCGAATAGAGTAACTAGTAAGAGAACAACTGGGAAATCTCCTTATGAACTGGTATATGGACGAGCAGTTGTGTTTCCGGTGCAGCTGGCATTGCCAGAAAATCAGGAAGAGCCAGATGAAATCGTCAGAAGAATTAACCAACTAGTAGAATTGGAGGAAACACAAAGCCAAGTGAATCAGAGATTAGCGAAGTATCAGGAGAAAATGAAAAACATCTTTGATCAGCATGCAAAAGACAGGAAATTTCAAATTGGTGATCTCGTTCTCAGATGGGATATCTAGAGGGCTGAAAAGGGAAAACATGCTAAATTTGATCCACATTGGTTTGGCCCATTTAAGATTATGGAGCTAAAATATAATAATACATTTATTTTAGAGAATTTGTAGGGGGACTTGTTAGATGCCCCCTTAAACGGCCAATTCCTAAAGCCCTACTTTCAATTTTGATTCGGGCAGAGTATGCCTGTTATATTATATTGTATATAGACTTTGTTTCAATTTTTATTTTAATAAGGGATGTGTGCTAATGAGTTTTGAAGAAAAAGCAAAAGGGCTGAAGAGCAGAATCTACATACAAGATGATCAAGGGTCTACAAGTTCTCGACATGTCCAAGGATGAACATGTCGTCCCCAGATGGAGCCGATCTTGTACATGTCAACCCCTACATTTATTTTCTGGTCATTAGCTCCTCCATTCAATTTTTTAACTTGCAGATCCGTTTAAATCTGTTTAAATCCCCTGTCGTGGCCAAAAACCTCCATATTCTGCTCTTCATTACCCTTTCCGCCCGAAAAATACACTGTACAAAGGGCTAAAAATCGCAATATAAGATTTATCAGGCCTAGCCCCTGCAGTTCCAGCCCCTTTGTTTTGTTCCCCATACGACTCAGGTGCTAGACCAAGTGCTAGATGGAAAGGAGCCTATCGTTAAAGTTTTCGGGCGCGTCTGGAGCCGTCCGATCAAATCCAATGGATGGAGCGGAGTTGGTTTTCCGTGGTGGTCCCCACACCTGCGCGCATTACAAAATCGTCGGCTTCATTCCGCACTACCATTTCCGAGAGGGAGGTATTCTCCGTGGGGCCAGCGATTCCATTGAATGTGCGCCGCGTGTCTTTTGTACATGCCCGAAACCGCTCCCATTTCGCACGTTAATGTTTAGTCAAAGGTCGGGTAGCGGAATCATCGTCAGCCATCAGATCTCAAGTCCTCCATCCAACGGTGACTATCCTCCGAAGCTGCACGCATTTTAACCTATGTCCATTGCGTCCCTGGCCCACCTTTGATTACCCTCCGGTTCGTTTTAACCGTCGATCTCTTTACTGATCGTGTGGTCCAGATCATCCGCTTGACCACCTGCTGACCGAGCCTCCCACCACGTCACTACTCCACGTGTTCACTATCTCACACTCCGCTATTCATATATATATATATATATCATTCATACGTTATATGTTAATGTTTCTCTCTGGTCAGCCTTTCCGCCATACCTCCACTGTGATTTCTTCGCCACCCTGCATGTTATACCCATATGGCCATGCCCTCGACGCCACCATCGTCTCCACCTCCACGCCCCTTGCTTCTGTGCTTGTTCTTTCAAATGTATCTGTGGGTTTTACAGGTTTCAAGATGATGAAGAGACAATATAATTTGTCGCGTCCATTACAAAGGTCAAGAGCATTTCAAAGGACGATATTTCGATGGCGAAATTTAAAAGGGAAACTTGAGGTAGCTGTTATGATATGACCTCATTAATGGAAGCATAAATAAAATCCATTGAACCCTAAAGATGCTTGCAGATGGAAATATTACACAACAAGAAATATTAATTGGGCAGCATACAGATATCAGTGAAAGACCGAGAGAGCCAGTGCCCGGCCTTATGATTTTGAATTTTAATTCAAAGATTGGAAGACTGGGAGTACGATGCACAAATACAAGTAACCTCAAGGTTTTATTGCAACAGAATTTTCTCTTCCATCCAAGTAAAGAACATGTGTATATTTTATTCTTTATGTCTTGTTCATGAGGAGATTTTCATCCTCAGCATTTATTCCATGAAGCAACATCAGAGTACTTGCACCAGTTCAGCATTGTCAAATAGCATAGGCGGGTTTTTCCTCGCCAATTTGTTTTAATGAGTCAATTTAATGTACATTACCTACCTCATTCTCTAGAGTTTTCTGTCTTTCCTATAAAAGCCAAGAAAAGACACATTGAAAGGGTTCCATATTTCTATCAGCAAACTGTGCAGTGAAAGGCTTTTGTATAGATCTTGTAAAGTTTCTGTATGAAGGCTCAGAGCCCGTAGGGTTTCAGTGACGAGGAGTTATAACTGTAATGAGGATTCGGGTCTTTCGTATCCCATAGTATGTAATATTTTCTTATGTGTTAATATAATACCTCATTTCATTCTATTTATCTTCTTGTATCATGTTCTATAATGCGAGTGGCTCACTAGTCTTAAGTAAGGATTCATCCTTGTTGGTGCCCATACTTGGATTAGTCAAGCACTTTAAATAGGCCTAGTCATGATATATTGTTCCATGCTCATTTCATCCATATTTTCTGCTATATTAGTCACTTGAGGAGGGTACTTTTAAAACGCCATTGTCATGTATGGATTCTTAGTTGGATAAGCCCATATGTGGTTTTGTTGTGTATCTGGGTATCAGCCTCATGCTAACTAGTATCTTCTTCATGTTGCTTCACTGCATCCACTTTCTGATATTTGATTTCTGTGGCATATTATTTGAACTGGCCCTCTTTGCAGTAAGCTATCTCTTAACTGTCTGATGCTTTTGTATTGGAGTTTTGCATGCTATTCCTACATGATTCTTATCTTTGTATCAGCTTCTGAGAGAGTTTGGTTCCATTTAAACTAATTTCCTTGTTTTGCAAGAGATAGTAAGAGAAATTTTGGATTGACAACCCAAGCAATATTATGAGGTCCTTTCTATGCTAAGATGTCCTAGGCACTGGTCTATAGCAACTCTAGGCTGTCTCTAGGGTAGACAACAATTGTCGACAACAAGTTTCTTGAAATAACGTTTTTATGGTCCAGATCACTACTTTTCCCCACTTGGAGATAAAATATGGAGATATAGTTTTGCTTATATGCTCCTAATATGATGGAAATGTGTTTAATAAACGTTTAATAAGTAAATTGAAATAGCTTACATTATTGTGTTCAAGTATTGTTGGATATCCAACTTTGGAACATCTTAAGGTGTTCTTATTGTTGTAGAAATTCCCCATTTTGGGATATTACAGTGGTATCAGAGCATAATCTTGGCTCAGCCTATGCATCCAAGACATTAGGCCATTAGGAGGAGAATATTATCACAGAAAAGAGAAGTTGTGCAGAAGAAACAAAAGCATGACTCCATTATTTGGAGGAATGAAGGAAGGGAGGATCTCCCTGCTTCTTTTCCAAGCTATCAAGAATATCAAAAAAATTCTCAAGGAGATGAAAGGGGAGGAGTGTAGAAGATTTCTCAGAGGGTTTGAAGAAAGCCCTATCTGTTCACATGATGGGTGTGAGCATTCAGCCACACATGTAGATCCACAGCGCAGTCTATTGCCCACATTTACTACAAGAAGGATGGAGGAAGAAGATGCTCCAAGGGAGGAGACCTTGAGTGACTATCTTCAGGAGTATGAATCTCAATCATGGAGATTCAAGGAGCACTTAGACTTCAAAGGGTTTTAAAAAATCAAGGAGGTAAGATCTAGCAACCACAATAGAAGCAAGAGAGGTAGAATCTTCCTATCTCACTTTAATGGATTAGCAGAGTGCATAGCCAAAGCTTGGGTAGAAGAGCTAGATTCCTATTTCCATCTACACCAAGTTTTAGAGAAGGAGGCCATCAGAGTAGCAGCACTCCACCTCAAAGGTACGACCCATGATTGGTGGTTTAATGATTCTACTTCATTTTTTCATGCAGATGTAAGAAATTATGTTGGGTTCACTAAGGAATTGGTGAGAATATTTGATAGAAAACATTCTCAACCATCATTTATTAAAAACAAAAACTCAAAAACTTTGCATGATTTGGGGAGACCTATTAAACCAAATCCACTCCATATTTCTAAAGCGGATAAAAACATACATGATATTTTTCCAAGGGAAATATGCCCACTTCTTGAAGAGTCCTCTTCTATTTGTGAAGACATGGAGTCTTCTCCTCCAAGAGATGACCAAGATGAAGGGTCTCTCATTAAGGATGAGGCATTATCATATATGGAAGAAGAGGAGAAGGATCAACATCAAGGGATGATGAGCATTGACCATTATCTATTTCGGGAGGTTATTACACATAAGGAGGGCACTACAATATGCAGTGAAGAGAGAGACAACTCAGTCCAGTCATATATATAGTCCACTTCAGATTTTGATGTCTCACTACATGGAGGCATTCAACCTGGGAGGCCACCAGATCTAGATTTGATGAGATAAATCTTGTCTTTGGGTTCACCACTTTTGTATTTTGGAGAGGTGAAGAGTTTGGAGGAAGACTTTGGCATGGGTGATGTCAAAGTAGTAGGCAGCAGCATGAGGAGAGCTTCACATGCCAGATCACTAGCGTTGTCTCTTGGGAGGATTGATCCATATTGGAGATCTCAACTCTTTGTAGAGTACTCCAAGGATCTAGGTGCATGTATGATTCTTGATGACCTAGATAAAGATGATGAGTATATGGTGGATGATGTGGTAATCTATTCTTATGGTAGAGTCTTCTTTACTGGAGATTCTAAGCTCAAGGAGAAGCTACTTCATGCAACACATGAGGACTTCCTTTCCATGCATTATGATGCATGTCTTTCCTTGGCAGAGGATTTCACTTGGGAGGGCATCCAGCATGACATATTTCAGTACATGGAGAGATTCATAGTCTAGATGGTGATAGAGAGGAGGTCAACGCCACTTCCCTACTCTTTGGAGGTGAGGGAAAATTTTCGGTTGAGGCATTTCAGCTCAAGGTCTCAAGTACATGATGGAGGATGTAAAATTTCATTTTATGTTTTGTACTTCTTTTATTTATATGAGCAGCATGTTGTACCAATAAGGATTTTCCCTTCTTGCATATTATATGATGATGTACTTAGAGCCACTTGTGGCGTTGAGATTGGCTATTTATTTGGTGGTTTGTGGGGGAAGCCACATGATTCTTGGTGTCCACCATTGGCAAAAAATTGTATATTCATGATTCCATCTTATGTGATGACTGTGGCAGCAAACAAGTGGCTGGGAAAAAGCTTTTTGTAATTTATTTTGAGGCAGGCATGGGATGCACTACGCTAGTTCCATGTGAGGAACTATGATCCACTTTCCAGTTGTCACATGGAAACTTGTTTTTTTTTGGTTTTTTCTTCCATGTATTGCTAATAATGTGATGTTCATGGGAAGTTTTTTTTGGAGAGTGGGATATGAGTTGGAGATGCCCATTGGGAGTATTATTCTCCCTATTCTACATGTTTTATGTTTTAGGAGAAACAATGGGCATACCATGATTGTCACATCACACCTCTTTCCTTCATATAGGAGGAGCCATTGCGAGGACTTGCGTACTTGGAGGAGGCACTTCATGGTTGAGTTATCTTGTGGGGTAGCTTGGGCCATTTTTTAAGGCCATGAAATTTCAACACAATATCAGCAACCCGCCCATACTTACCATAAATGGAGAGAGAAACTACTTGGATGGGAAAATATAAACTCTCCATTCAGCCCCAACACATTGCATAAATTCCCTAGAATGGATCATTTCATTTGGATGATAGCATGGGTGAGAGGAACACTCATTGGGAATGATATTTCCCATGTGTATCATCACTCATACCTTGAATAGGCCATGGGACATCAAGAAGGTTTCCACTCACACCTTCCACCTTTTCATGATGTGAGACATTTGGTTATGCATCTTTGCGAGGAGACATTGGAGGGAAAATTTGTTGGAGATTATCTTGAGCAATGATGGGGACTATTGATGAGGAGGCCACAAGAGGATAAGGGGAGGAAATTTTCTCTTCCTATACAGTTGCTTGAGGACAGGAAACATTTTGGAGGGGAGGACTGTAATGTTCCCAGATTTTAGCCTCAAGCTAAAAGGAACATTATAGTTAGCATTATCTCTAGGTAGATGAATAAAATGGGTATGGAGGCCCATTAACCTATTTAGAAGGAATAATAACATTCCAATGTAAAGGAGGAATAATAAGATGTATTAAGCACCTATAAGTGTGAACATGATTGGATCATATTGATTCAGTGATATTTGACCAAGTGCACATGCACTTTCTAGATACATTGTATCTCCTTAATGGACTGTGCAATTTTAATGGAGGACAACTTGCATGAGCTTGGTGGCACATATGGATGGGATCCATTGTGGAGAGATGAAATTGATATATATGGAGAGGAGGCCAGCCATTGTTAGGGATGATTTTTATTATTATTTTCTTTGGTCTATTGAGACTTTGTTTCCTCTTGCTGTTTAGTAGGGTTCCAATGCTGTTTGGCATAAGGGTGATCCTGGTCGGGAGTACCTTCCTCATCATTAGGGAAGGAGAGGTTCTTTGGGCTTCATTTAATCATTCCAAAATTTTTTCCAAGCTACCTCATTTTTTCTTTAGAGCTATGTTGTGTTGTAGGGTGCAGCAAAGGAGGATCTCTTTGAGTCATTTATGGGCTTGTTTTTTAGTGGAGAGATTTTCTATCCATTAGAGGATCAACAAGAAAGAATCCTAGCCATATTTTCACATCTTCGCACTTGGCCAAAGCGTCTCTGTACTTCTATAGCGCATTCCCTTGCAGGAACTGCGTCATTTTTTACAGAGCTGCTACAACAAGGTTTAATACCTTGATTTTGGGCTAGCTTCCTAGGGAAAGGGCCAACCCTTCTCCCGAAAAGCTAGGAAAATGGATTCTCATCCATATTTTACTCTATTCAGATATATTCATATAATTTTGTAGGATACTATGTTATTTTCTAGTTGAATAATCAAATCTACTCTCTTTGTGCTCCAGCTTCCAAGAAACCCTTGCTGGGTTATCTTTACATTGTATAAAAGAGGCTAGATATCTATTTTTCTTTGTGATTTGGCTAAATAAAATCCATATATGTTGTGTAAAGCATATTTATATTGAAACCCTCTTATAATTATGTTTTTCTTGCTTCAAAGTGTTCAGTATGGTTTAAATCATGGGTTTTCAGTGTTTTTAAGCCATATAAGAACCAGGAGATCTGTTTAACTTAGCTAGAATGATTATTTTTTGCTCCCATTCTATATGTGAGATGTATATTGCATGAAATAAGGGATAGAAGTTCCATTTCTCATAGTTATAGAGTTATTTTCTGGAAATAGCATTTTTATGGTCCAGATCACTGCTAGATAACATATGGAGATATAGTTTTATGATCCTAATCTAATGGAAATGTGTTTAATGTTGGGAAAAATACTAAGAGTGGGGAGGGGTGAATCAGTATTTAGAGCTGACTGAAAACTTTTTACTTTTTCTTTGAGCAGATTTCCATATGCGGTTTTTATGAACTGAACTAACGTATGCACACGGAAATATAGAAGGAAACTAGCGTATACTGATTTATCTTTCAGATTTAGAGAATCAATCTTTTAAACAGATTTATTAGTTATGAATAAGACTAGATAATCAAAAGTTATGAGCAGTAAACAATAGTATAAATCATCACACACATGAAAACCAAGATTTAAGGTGGAAACGCAAATCGGAAGAAAACCACCGTTGTTGTCATCTCTGTCTTCAATCTTTATTATATAGAAAAAATTTTACAACATTATACTGATGCAGAATTATACCAATGCATAGGCTTCTACCTGTAGAAGGCTACAACCTTCTCTCGTTTTCTAGCTACAACTGGAAGGGAGCTCCAACCCCCTGATCTCGTTTACCAGCCTCTCCTGGAAGGGAGCTTCAACCCCCTGATTTCAACACCATCTTCTACTGGCTAAAAGCTACTACTTCCATACTGAAGGCTTCAACCTTCAGACCCACTGCAGACCATGTTTCATCAATTTTCATATGGATAAAACAGCTTCAACACAACCCTTCACTTAACATCAACAAACATATTTTGCCCAATACTTCAAACAGAATAGTGAGACCACTGTAATGAGAATATCAGAAATAACCCAGACTTCAAAATAGATATGCAGATATAAACTCAATCCTGAACATTTATTAATTCAAATAGCATACGCTACTTTTATTCACTGAAGCCACATGTATACGCGCTTTCCTGCTCACCAACCTGCGTATGCCTCTATGCATACTGCATTTCATACCATGAAATGCATACACCACTTCTCTTCACCGAGGTTGCATGTATACGTGCTTTTATTCGTATCAACCTACGTATACTTCTGAGAATACTGATTTTCAGAATGTGATCAATCTCAGATTCAAATCTGAGGTTTTTAGTCATACACCTTCTCAGCAATGCAGAGCCTTTAGACAATCAGTCAGGTTTAACCATGTTTTCTCACTCATCCTTCATCATGTTTTCTCAATCAATGATTAGATTTGTTCATTATAAAATCAGAAGCATACTCCATATTCAATCAACCCAGAACCTCAAGTAGAATTCATTGACCGACGGCAGAGAGAAAATAGAAATCACAGAAGTAATATATGTAAATAAGCTTCAGAAACCCTAACTTCCATATGCGCTTTTAATGAAGAGAACCTGCATATATACACACTTTTACCGAGACCAACTAGTGTATAGATCTGTAAAAGATAAATTTTGCAGAACAGACCAGATCTATAAACTTACCCAGATTTCTTCAATTTCTTCATCAGACTTGTGCCAGGTCTTCATCATTTCTTTTGCAGATCATCCTAGAGATTCATCATTTCTAGATTTAGAGATCTTGAACCTTCATCATATCCATAGGTGCATCATAGATTTATATCTATCAATTAAGAACAGATTTCAATCATGCAGATATTCCTTAGAGGAATTTATTCATCAACAACCCTTACACATGCACACTTTGCACTATGATATTCTTCTCCTTAAATAGATTTAGCTTTTACCAATACCATGAGCCAAAACCATACAACTTCGATGGTATTCTTGGATGGAATCAAATAAACCATACAACGCTCAATACTATGTACCAAAACCATGGTAATGCCCCTTGGTATTATAAATTTGGAGCGTAAAAGGGCATACATGACTTGGGATGTACTTATCTGCGTGCATACGCGACTTGGCATTTACAAAGTCGCGTATACATTGTGACATATTATATTTATCATTTCTCTGGCACTTACTGGAATTATTTTCTCTGTCACATCTAAACTAAACTGTAGATACATCATTCTTACATCTTTAACACATAGGTTTCTATCCAAAGACAACTTCATCAAATAGGTTTCCATCAAGGACAACACATTGCATCATATTTCCAACAATCTCCCCCTTTGGACTTGATGGCAACCATGATGGTGTTTGATCACCACAACAGATAGATACATTGATTATAGCCAGTATTCAAAAACCATGATATTCACCCCCTTTAACATCAAGGGAAAAGGGCAGATCAAAACCAAAACAAGGTTTCTCATCTCTTGTGGAAAGAAGAGCTTTGTAGATCTGATGTGCACTAAAGTGACCATTCTCCCCCTGAGTTCACGTTGAATCTTCAAACATATTTTGAAATGAAGTACATGAATCTATGACCTTTCCTATCACCAAGGACCCATACTTACATCAATGATCCAACCAAGTGGATTTACATATTTTGACTCAACTACCTAACCAAGTGGGTTTACAAATTTGAAGAAGTCCTTACATGACAGAATATTACAATTTTTTTACATCATGGGTCTTAACATAACCCTTTTCATCAAATTACAGAAATGACTTTATAAAATCAAGACCAAAGAATATCAAGCATGAGATCAGACTACAACAAATAATTAGAATGCCAACAATGCATCCTTTCCACATGACCAATGCTCGCCCTTAGCCTGTGCATCCTAAACACTCTCAATAGAAAATCATCAAGGCATCTTTATCAGAAATATGAGAGTTGGAACATCACCAGAGATACCCAATAGCACTGCAGCTGTACTGAAGCATGCTGACCCAAAAGAAATTTTGTTAGCAAATACCCATACGTGGTTTTATGTGTATAAACTCGCGTATATACGCGCCTATCCTTCACGAAATCCGCATATCCAAGTTAATCTTCTGTATTTAAATAGATATGATCTTCTACATGGCAGAGACTACTCCCAGCTTTTGTCTGAGATATTCAAACGCTTCCCTGGGTAAAGGTTTGGTAAATATATCAGCAACTTTTTCTTTGGAGGGAACATACTCCAACTTCACCTTTTGTTCAAGCACTTGTTCACGTAAGAAGTGATACTTGATGGGAACATGCTTGGTCTTGGAATGCATAACAAGATTCTTTGAGATACTGATGGCACTTGTATTATCACACATAATGGAGATTGGAGGTGAACATATGATTTGAATCTCTTGTAAGTTTTGCATCATCCAAATAAGTTGAGTGCAACATGATGCGGCAGCCACATATTCTGCTTCTGCTGTAGATAAGGCAATAGAGCTTTGCTTCTTGCTGAACCAAGATACTAACCAGGGCCCCATATAGAATGCACCACCACTGGTCCAAAGTCTTGAGTTCCTTGTAGATATTTGAATATTCTTTTGACAGCCTGAAGGTGAGACTCTTTTGGATTCACTTGGAATCGTCCAACAATCCCAACTACATGCATAATGTCTGGTCTAGTCCCAGTGAGATAAAATAGACTTCCTATCATAGATGTTGTGAAAAATACTGAGAGGGGAGGAGGGTGAATCAGTATTTAGAGTTGACTGGAAATTTTTTTACTTTTTATGCATTTAATTCTTTACTTAGAATATTGCATCTTTCATTCATCAGATGTTTGGTAAGCAGTAAGCATGAGAAGTAATAACAGAATCAACCATCACACACAAGCAATACACATGAACACCAATATTTAAGGTGGAAACACAATTCAGGAGAAAACCACTGTTGTTGTCGTCTTTGTCTTCAATATTTATTATAAAGAAAACATCTTACAATTTTGTACTAGCGCAGACTTATACCAGCACGCAGGAACCACCTGTAGAAGGCTATAAGATTCTCTTGTTCTCCAGTCAATACTGGAATGGAGCTCCAACCCCCTGATTTTAACACCAGCTTCTACTGGCAGAAAACTTCCACTCTCATACTGAAGGCTTCAACCCTCAGATTCACCAAATTTCTTTAATTTGTACATCAAACTTGCAGCAGGCATCCATCATTTCTTTTGCAGATCTTCCTAGAGATTCATCATTTCTAGATCTAGAGATATTGAACCTTCATCATATACACAGGTGCATCGTAGATTCAAATCATTCAGAGTTCAATCATACAGATATGTCTTAAAGAGATTTATTCGTTATCAACCCCTCTACATGCACACCTTGTACTATAATCCTCCTCTCCTTATATAGTTTTTGCCTTTATTAAAACCATTAGTCAAAACCACCAAACTGCTGATGGTATTCCTGGACGGGATCAATTGGATAATCCAGCGGGGTCTACCCAAACCCCAAACAACTTCTCATTGTTCTATTTTCTTGGTTTTGGCAATTAGATAATTAATCTAACGCTTTTTAATATCTCAATCTGAGATTAAGATATTGATCAAAATTTCTCCTTTAGTAATCAAAAACCCTCAGCATACTTCGTAGACCTTCATATGTCGACCCCCAGGTTTATACGTTCCACCAACTTTGGAGTAAAAATGATGGCCCAATCTCTTTTCGTCATAATTTATATTTAATTTAAACAACCTTGGTTAAACCCGCAAATATTAATTTGAAAAGGCCCAATTAATATAATTTAAACTGGGCCCACATATATGATCGATGACCCAATCAAATTCCCACTCCGTACTTTGGTTAATCTTCGCACATCTTCATCAAGTGATCACCGTTCGATGACTCCTTCCCAGATCAATGACGCTCAACAATTTCGCTGGGCATCCTGGGTCGAACAATAACGCACGATGGCACGCAGTGACAAGCAGTTTTTTGGAGTCGTACAGGGACGCATGTCGCCCATTCTATGGAATCACTCCCCAACTCGAAGAAACCACTTATCTCCGAAAGGCGGTGCGATATGGGCAATCCAGCTTCGTAAACCTGCTCGCGGTTTCAGAACAATGTTATATCTGAATTCAACCATATTTCAAATACAGTTCATTGATCCATTGGGTCCGGATTTTCCTCGCAATCGCAAGTCTTTTAATAAACACTCCGCTGCATAGTTTTTCTCCGATGCGATTAAAACTGGAACTCAAACACTTATTAATCCTTGTTTATATGCCCATCGGGTCCAGGCTTCAATCGCACTCACATCCTCTTGTTAACTTGTTCTGTTGGCCTTATATGCTCCAATGCAATAAGGGTCTCTGGCCTGGGTTACGATTCCCGGAATGTACTTATTTAGTGTAACAACCAACTGGGGTAGTAAACTTTGGAATAACGCCTCAGCCTCTGCCTCTGCTGCTTGATGCAATTCCTTCTATGTTGCCTTGCTACTTCTATTTATTGCCTCTGTGCCTCTGCTACAATACATTGCTTCCTCTACTCCTTGACTGATGCGATAGTTGCCATCAAGGACAATCAACTCAATATGATAGGATTTAAGAGACATATTGCTAACAATCTGCCCCTTTGGAATTGATGGCAACCATGACCAGAAATACATTTAGACAGCAGCATTCTCCCCCTTTGACATCAAGGGAAAAAGGTAGATCAAAAACCTTTATACCGGCAAAACCATGCTCCCCCTGAGATCATGCTGCTTCTTCAAACATAATATAACAAAAATGACTTATACAAACAAGATAAAAAATTATCAAGCATGAGATCAGACTACAACAAATAATTATAATGCCAACAATGCATTCTTTCCACATGACCAATGCTCCCCCTTAACGCGGTTGTCCTGCAGAAAATTCACATCTTCTTTATGTAAGTAGATCTGATCTTTTGCATGGCAGAGACTACTCCCAGCTTTTGTCTGAGATATTCGAACGCTTCCTTGGGTAAAGGTTTGGTAAATATATCAGCAACTTTTTCTTTGGAGGGAACATATTCCAACTTCACCTTTTGTTCAAGCACTTGTTCTCGTAGGAAGTGATACTTGATGGGAATGTGCTTGGTCTTGGAATGCATAACAAGATTCTTTGAGATACTGATGGCACTTTTATTATCACACATAATGGAGATAGGAGGTGAAAATTTGATTTGAATGTCTTGTAAGGTTTGCATCATCCAAAGAAGTTGAGTGCAACATGATGTTGTAGCCACATATTCTGCTTCTACTGTAGATAAGGCAATAGAGCTTTTCTTCTTTCTGAACCAAGATACTAACCGGGGCCCCATATAGAATGCACCACCACTAGTGCTTTTCCAATCATCAAAATTTCCAGCCCAATCTGCATCAGTGTAAGCATGAAGGGTAAGAGAAGCATCCTTTGGATACCATAGTCCAAAGTCTTGAGTTCCTTGCAGATATTTGAATATTATTTTGACAGCCTGAAGGTGAGACTCTTTTGGATTAGCTTGGAATCGTCCCACAATCCCAAGTGCATGCATAATGTCTGGTATAGTCCCAGTGAGATAAAGTAGACTTCCTATCATAGATCTATATTCTGGTTGATTCACCGTGGAAGAATCATCATGAGAACTGAGATTACATCCGATTATCATTGGTGTACTTACAGGTTTGCACTCTTCGATGCCATACTTCTTCAGAATTTTCTTAAGATATTTTGCTTGTGATAAGAATATGCCATCTGTTTCTTGTTGCACTTGCAAGCCAAGAAAGAACATTAGTTCCTCAAGTAAATACATTTCAAATTCTTGCTACATAACAAAAGAAAATTTCTGACTCATAGACTCTTCATTACTTCCAAAAATGATATCATCAACATATACTACCACAATCAATAGTTTATCATTTTCAGTTTTTGTGTATAAGTTGCTATCAACAGACCCCTTGGAAAGTCCTTGTTGATGAAGATATTTGTCAAGATGATAGTACCATGCCCTTGGAGCTTGTTTGAGACCATATAGAGCCTTTTTAAGTTTACAAACAATTTTTTCGTCATTTCCCAAAATGAATCCTTCTGGTTGTTCTATATAAACTTCTTCTTCTAGATCACCATTGATAAAAGAAGATTTAACATCCATTTGATAGACTTTGATTTGTTGGAAGCTTGAAAAAGCAAGAAACATTCTTATGGCTTCAAGTCTAGCTACAGGAGAAAAATTTTCTTCAAAGTCTACACCTTCTTGTTGAGCATACCCCTTGCAAACAAGTCTATCTTTATTTATTATAACATCCCCATTCTCATTTAACTTGTTTTTGATATCCTTTTGGTTCCAATGACATTTTTTTCATGAGGTATTGGTAATAATTCCAAAGTGTGATTCTTTTCAATTTGATCAAGATCTTCATTCCTGGCTTGAATCCAACATTCATCTTTGCTAGCTTGACTGACATTGTGTGGTTCAATAGTGGACAGAAATGCCAGATTGCTGGAAGATCCCACAAGATTCCTTCTTGTTTGTACACCTAATCCCTTTTCTCCCAAAATTTGAGATTCTGGATGATTCTTTTGAACATATCTGGATGGAGCTTTTTCAAATAAATCATCTTCAGGTTCTTCATTGGGTTCACTATCTATATCATTCCTATTTGATGTAGAAGGATATATGTCATCATCGTCTTCATCTGTTGTTTTTTTTTATTCTTTTGGAGCTGCAAGAGACTCATCAACAACAACATCAATACATTAAAAAATATTCCGAAGTCTTTTATTGTAACATTTATATGCCCTACTCCTAGAGGAGTAACCAAGAAGTATTCCTTCATCTTCTCTAGGTTCAAACATTCCATGTTTTTCATCATTATTTTTGATAAAGCATTTGCTTCCAAAAATTCTAAAATGCTTTACAGTGGGAGGATTACCATACCAGAGTTCATATGGAGTTTTATCACTATTTACACAAACATGTGCCTTGTTGAGAATGTTTACTGCTATATGTCTTGCTTCTCCCCAAAATGTGTCAGGTGTTTTGGAATCATAAAGAATAGCTCTAGCCATTTGTTGAACTGTTCTATTCATTCTTTCTGCTACACCATTTTGTTGTGGAGTGCCAGCTACAGAAAATTGTCTTTTTATGCCATGCTGTTCACAAAATTCAAGGAATTCATCTGATTTATATTCTCCTCCTCGATCAGATCTAAGACACTTGATTTTTAGATCTAATTCATTCTCAACTAGTGCTTTGAAGATCTGAAATTTCTCAAATGCTTCATCTTTGTGTTTAAGCAACCCAATCCAACACATTCTAGAGAATTCATCAATAAATAAGATATAGTATTGTTCACTACGTGGTGAATTTTTCCTTATAGGTCCACATATGTCAGTATGAATGAGTTCAAGAGGCTTACTTGATGATCCTTCCTTGGCATTAAATTGTACTCTGGTTTGCTTACCGAATTGGCAAGATTTGCATATGATATTTTCAGGTAGAGTAATATTGGGAAGATCACAAACAACTTTAAGTCTGCTTGATTTGTTGATTTGAGAGAAGCTCAAATGTCCCAACATTCTATTCCATAGCCAATTTTCTGAAGATTTTCCCAAGTAACATTGTTCTTTGCAGTTCTTCAATACATACAGGTTGCTTGGAGTTCTTTTTCCTTTTATAATTATTTTACCTATATCAAGATCATGTACCACACATTCTTTTGAACTAAAGACAACTTCAGTTCCTTGATCATACATTTGACTTACACTTAACAGGTTATGCTTTAATCCATCCACATACATGGCATTATTAGCTTTCACCTTTTCTTTTAGAAAAATAGACCCTTTTACCTTAATGACAGTAGGAGTATCATTTCCAAATGTAACATTCTTTTCTTTTTCAAGAGCACTATATGCAAGAAGTTTTTTTTTGTCACCTGTCATGTGTTTTGAGCATACACTATCAATGTACCATTGATTTTCTTCACCTTATGCAAATAAGGCTATGCCACAATTTTCAACCTGTAATTCCTTCTTTTTCCTCACTTTGGAGCTTGAAGGAAAATACTCTTTTGGCTGAACTTTTCTCCTGCTTTCAGATTCTTCATGACCAAAGTTATTGCAATAAGCACATTCAACTTCATTTTGAAGAGGAGAAAAGTTGTTGTATGTATTCTTCTTTGTTATAATATCAATCCTTTTCTTTCTTTCTTCTCTTGTGATGATGGTTTTATATGCAACACTTTGAACAACTTTATGACCAAAATTGTGACATGAGAAACATTGCCCATTGAAGAAGAAATTTCTGCGATCATAAAATCTTCTACTTGAATTTACCTGTTGGTTGGTGTTTCTTGGAAGGGTATTCCTGTTAGTGTTCTTTGAATTGAGATGGTCATGCTTTACCTGCAAAGATTATTTATTCCCTTGCTGAGTGGCAGAATGTTGTATACTGGCTATAGCCACTTTTAGATAGTTTGGTGCTGAAGCCTAAGAAGATTCTCCGGGATATCCAAGACTTGTCTTTATAAGAGGAGAACGTTGTACCTTGATAATCTCATCTAAGGTTTCAGATCCTTTAGAAAATCTAAGATTCAAAGTCTTTACATTCTCAATTTCTTTTCTTAGACTTACTATTTCACATTATAATTTCTCATTATGTTTCTCCTTTTCTTCAAGCTGATTTTTTAGTCTTTATGGATATTTTACTTTCTTCTAAGCATATTTTGAGTTGATTGATTTCATCAAGAAAATCATTGTTCTCTAAGGCATCCATAAAAGTATATTTTTCTTCTCTAGACTCTTTTTCAAATGCCATGAGAAGTCTAAGATCTTGTTCACATTCTTCCTCACTGTCTGATAAGCCATCACTGTCTTCATGAGTATAGTAATTTTTTCTAGTGTTAAACTGATTCTTATTCCTTCTTGCTACTTCCTTTCCTTTTTCATGTGTTTCTTTGTGAGGACACTTAGCAGCATAATGACCAACTCTTCCACAAGAAAAACATTTGAAAGTAAGCTTACCTCTGAACCGTCCTGTGCCAAGTTGGAGTTTCTTTACAAAATTTACCTCATCCTCTTCTGAGATATACCTTAATCCTTCTATCTCTTGAACTTCTTTCCCTTTTGTAGAAGTTCTAAAGATGGCTTCTTTGACTTCAAATGGTCCTCCTCTTCTCATTTCATATGCAGTTAGTATGCCATGAAGTTGCACCATAGTAAGATTTTGAAGATCCTGCTTTTCTTCAAGAGCAGAAACTTTTGTTTCAAATTTTGTCGTTAGTGATCTTAAAACTTTCTCAACCAAAGTAGATTCGGTTATTGTGTCTCCCAGATTTCTCATACGATTTACAAAATCATCAAGTCGTAAAAAGAAATTAGCAATGCTCTCCTCATTATGCATTTTTAGGTTCTCATATTGAATTCTGAGAGTTTGGAGTTTAGCACTTTTTACCTTTGCATCACCTTCATAGCTTTGAATGATTTTGTCCCATATTGCCTTTGTTGTATTCAACTGCATGAATTTGACAAATTCTGATTCAGTTAGACTTCCCAATAGAGCATTAACCACCTTTGCATTTGTTTCATAATTCTTTCTTTCCGTTGGATCTATTGGTACTGCGGCTGGATATTGATATCCTACTTCAACAATAGCCCATACATCTGCACCCAGAGACTGAAGATAAGATCTCATCCTTTTTTTCCAGAAGATTAAATTGTTTTCCTTGAAGAGTGGAGGCCTGATAGATGTTGTTCCATCTTGAATGCTCATCTTAATTGATCTTCCTTCTAGTGGCTAAGATTTTCAGAATGACCTGCTCTGATACTAATTGTTGGGAAAAATACTGAGAGGGGGGGGTGAATTAGTATTTAGAGCTGACTGGAAAACATTTTACTTTTTATGCATTTAATTATTTACTTAGAATATTGCATCATTCATTCATCATATGTTTGGTAAGAAGTAAGCATGAGTAGTAATAACAGAATCAACCATCACACACAAGCAATACACATGAACACCAATATTTAAGGTGGAAACCCAATTCGGGAGAAAACCACCACTGCTGTCGTCTCTGTCTTCAATATTTATTATAAAGAAAACATCTTACAATTTTGTACTAGCGCAGACTTATACCAGCATGCAGGCACTAATCTGTAGAAGGCTACAACCTTCTCTTGTTCTCCAGTCAATACTAGAAGGGAGCTCCAACCCCCTGATTTTAACACTAGCTTCTACTGGAAGAAAACTTCCACTCTCATACTAAAGGCTTCAACCCTCAAATCCACCAAATTTCTTTAATTTGTACATCAGAATTGCAGCAGATCTTCATCATTTCTTTTGCAGATCTTCCTAGAGATTAATCATTTCTAGATCTAGAGATCTTGAACCTTCATCATATCCACGGTGCATCGTAGATTCAGATCTATCAGAGTTCAATCATACAGATATCTCTTAAAGAGATTTATTCGTTATCAACCCCTTTACATGCACACCTTGTACTATAATCCTCATCCCCTTATATAGTTTTTGCCTTTATTAAAACCATGAGTCAAAACCACCAAGCCGCTAATGGTATTCCTGGACGTGATCAATTAGATAATCCAGCAGGGTCTACCCAAACTCCAAACAACTTCTCATTGTTATATTTTCTTGGTTTTTGCAATTAGATAATTAATCTAACGCTTTTTAATATCTCAATCTGAGATTGAGATATTAATCCAAATTTCTTCTTTAGTAATGAAAAACCCTCAGTATACTTTGTAGACCTTCATCTGTCGACCCCTAGGTTTATACGTTCCACCAAATTTGGAGTAAAAATGATGGCCCAATCGCTTTTCGTCATAATTTATATTTAATTTAAACAACCTTGGTTAAACCCACAAATATTAATTTGAAAAGGACCAATTAATATTATTTAAACTGGGCCCAAATATATGATCGTCGACCCAATCAAATTCCTGCTCCATACTTTGGTCAATATTCGCACATCTTCATCAAGCGATCACTGTCTGATAACTCCTTCCCAGATCAATGATGCTCAACAATTTCGCTGGGCATCCTGGGTCGAACAATAATGCACGATGGCGCGTAGTGACAAGTGGCTTTGTGGAGTCGTACAAGGAGGCATGTCGCCCGTTCTATGGAATCGCTCCCCAACTCGAAGAAACCACTTATCTCCGAAAGGCAGTGCGATATGGGCAATTCGGCTTCATAAAGCCGCTCGCGGTTTCAGAACACTGTTCTATCGGAATTCAACCATATTTCAAATATAGTTCATTGATCCATCGGGTCTGGATTTTCCTCGCAATCGCAGGTCTTTTAATAAACACTCCGCTGCATAGTTTTTCTTCAATGTGATTAAAACTGGAACTCAAACACTTATTAATCCTCGTTTATATGCCCATCAGGTCTGGGCTTCAATCGCACTCACATCCTCTTGTTAACTTGTTCAACTAGCCTTATATGCTCCGATGCGATAAGGGTCTCCAGCCTGGGTTATGATTCTCGGAATGTACTTATTTAGTGTATCAACCAGCTGGGGTAGTAAACCTTGGAATAACGCCTCAGCCTCAGCCTCTGTTGCTCGATGCAATTCCTTCTATGCTGCCTTGCTACCTCTCTTTACTACCTCTGTGCTTCTGCTACAATACATTGCTTCCTCTGCTCCTTGACTGATGCGATAGTTGCCATCAAGGACAATCAACTCAATATGATAGGATTTAAGAGACATATTTCTAACAATAGATCTTTATTCTAGTTGATTCACCGTGGGAGAATCATCATGAGAACCGAGATTACATCTGGTTATCATTGGTGTACTTACAGGTTTGCGCTCTTCCATGCCATACTTCTTGAGAATTTTCTTAAGATATTTTGCTTGTGATAAGAATATGCCATCTATTGCTTGTTGCACTTGCAAGCCAAGAAAGAATGTTAGTTCCCCAAGTAAAGACATTTCAAATTCTTGCTGCATAACAGAAGCAAATTTTTGACTCATAGATTCTTCATTACTTCCAAAAATGATATCATTAACATATACAACCACAATCAATAGTTTCTCATTTTTCAGTTTTTGTGTATAGTTTCTATCAGCAGACCCTTTTGAAAATCCTTGTTGAGGAAGATATTTTTCAAGACGATAATACCATGCCCTTGGAGCTTGTTTGAGGCCATATAGAGCCTTTTTAAGTCTACAAACAAGTTTTTCATCATTTCCCAAAATGAATCCTTCTAGTTGTTCTATGTAAACTTCTTCTTCTAGATAACCATTGAGAAAAGTAGATTTAACATCCATTTGATAAGATTTTATTTGTTGGAAGCTTGAAAATCAAGAAACATTCTTATGGCTTCAAGTCTAGCTACAAGAGAAAAAGTTTCTTCAAAGTCTTTACCTTCTTGTTGAGCATACCCCTTGCAAACAAGTCTAGCTTTATTTCCTATAACATCCCCATTCTCATTTAACTTGTTTTTGAATATCCATTTAGTTCCAATGACATTTTTGTCATGAGGTCTTGGTACTAATTCCCAAGTGTGATTCTTTTCAATTTGATCAAGCTCTTCGTTCATGGCTTGAATCCAACATTCATAGTTGCTAGCTTGTTTGACATTATGTGGTTCAATAGTGGATAGAAATGCCAGATAGCTAGAAGATCCCACAAGAGTCCTTCTTGCTTGTACACCTGATTCCTTTTCTCCCAAAATATGAGATTATGGATGATTCTTTTGAACATATCTGGATGGAGTTTTTTTAGATAAATCATCTTCGGGTTCTTCATTGGGTTCACTGTCTATATCATTTCTATTTGATGTAGAAGGATATGTGTCATCTTTGTGTTCATCTGTTGTTTGTTTAATTCTTTTGGAGCTGCAGGAGACTCATCAATAACAACATCAATACATTCAACAATCTTCTGAAGTCTTTTATTATAACATTTATATGCTCTACTCCTAGAGGAGTAACCAAGAAGTATTCCTTCATCTACTCTGGGTTCAAACTTGCGAAGTTTTTCATCATTATTTTTGATAAAGAATTTGCTTCCAAAAACTCTAAAATGCTTCATAGTGGGAGGATTACCATACCAGAGTTCATATGGATTTTTATCACTATTTACACGAATATGTGCCTTGTTAAGAATATTTACCGCTGTATGTGCTGCTTCTCCCAAAAATGTGTCAGGTGTTCCGGAATCATCAAGCATAGCTCTAGCCATTTGTTGAACTGTTCTATTCATTTTTTCTGCTATGCCATTTTGTTGTGGAGTGCCAGCTACAGAAAACTGTCTTTTTGTGCCATGTTGTTCACAAAATTCAAGGAATTCATCTAATGTATATTCTCCTCCTCGATCAGATCTAAGACACTTGATTTTTAGATCTAATTCATTTTCAACCAGTGCTTTGAAGATCTGAAATTTCTCAAATTCTTCATCTTTGTGTTTAATCAACCCAAACCAACACATTCTAGAGAAATCATCAATAAATAAGATATAGTATTGTTCACCACGTGGTGACTTTTTCCTCACAGGTCCACATATCTCAGTATGAATGAGTTCAAGAGGATTACTTGATGATCCTTCCTTGGCATTAAATTGCACTCTGGTTTGCTTACCAAATTGGCAAGATTTGCATATGATACTTTCAGGTAGAGTAATATTGGGAAGATCACGAACAACTTTAAGTCTGCTTGATTTGTTGATTTGAGAGAAGCTCAGATGCCCCAACCTTCTATGCCATAGCCAGTTTTCTGAATATTTACTCAAGTAACCATGTTCTTTGCAGTTCTTTAATACATACAGGTTGCTTGGAGTTCTTTTTCCTTTTACAATTGTTTTACCTGTATCAAGATCACGTACCACACATTCTTTTGAACTAAAGATAACTCCAGTTCCTTGATCACACATTTGACATACACTTAATAGGCTATGCCTTAATCCATCCACATACATGACATTATTAGCTTTCACCTTTTCTTTTAGAAAAACATACCATTTTCACTTAATGACAGCAGGAGTATCATTTCGAAATGTAACATTTTTTTCCTTTTCTAAAGCAATATATGCAAGAAGTTTGTTTTTGTCACCTATCATATGTTTTAAGCATCCACTATCAATGTACCATTGATTTTCTTCACCTTCTGCAAATAAGGCTATGCCACAATTTTCAACCTGTAATTCCTTCTTTTTCCACACTTTGGAGCTTGAAGGAAACTGCTCTTTTGGTTGGACTTTGCTCCTGCATTCATATTCTTCATGGCCAAAATTATTGCAATAAGCACATTCAACTTCATTTTGAAGAGGAGAAAAGTTGTTATAGGTATGCTTATTTGTTCCAATATCAATCCTTTTCTTTCTTGCCTCTCTTCTCATGATGGTTTTATATGCAACACATTGAACAGCTTTATGACCAAAATTGTGACATGAGAAACATTGTCCATTGAAGAAGAAATTTCTGCGATCATGAAATCTTCTACTTGAATTTACCTGTTGATTGGTGTTTCTTTGAAAGGTACTCCTTTCAGTGTTCTTTGAATTGAGATGGTCATGCTTTACCTGTAAAGATTCTTTATTCCCTTGCTGAGTGGCAGAATGTTGTGTACTAGCTGTAGCTGCTTTTACATAATTTGATGCTGAAGCCTAAGAAGATTCTCCAATATATCCAAAACCTGTCTTTATAAGAGGAGACCGTTGTACCTTGATAATCTCATCTAAGGTTTCAGATCCTTTAGCAAATCTAAGATTCAAAGTCTTCACTTTCTCAATTTCTTTCTTAGACTTACTAATGCACATTCCAATTTCTCATTCTGTCTCTCCTTTTCTTCAAGCTGATTTTTCAGAGTTTCTATGGATATTTTACTTTCTTCTATGCATATTTTACTTCCTTCTAAGCATATTTTTAGTTTATTGAATTCATCAAGAAAATCATTGTACTCTAAAGCATCCATAAAAGTATATTTTTCTTCTCTAGATTCTTTTTCAAATGCCATGAGAAGTCTAAGATCTTGTTCACATTCTTCCTCACTGTCAGATAACCCATCACTGTCTTCATGAGTATAGTAACTTTTTCTAGTGCTAAACCAATTCTTATTCCTTCTTGCTAGTTCATTCCCTTTTTCATGTGTTTCTTTGTAAGGACACTTAGCAGCATAATGACCAACTCTTCCACAAGAAAAACATTTGAAAGGAAGCTTACCTCTGAATCGTCCTGTGCCAAGTTGGAGTTTCTTTACAAAATTTACCTCATCTTCTTTTGAGATATACCCTGATCCTTTTGTCTCTTGTACTTCTTTACCTTTTGTAGAAGCTCTAAAGACGGCTTCTTTGACTTCAAATGGTGCTCCTCTTCTCATTTCACATGCACTTAGTATGCCATGAAGTTGCACCATAGTAAGATTTTTAAGATCCCGCTTTTCTTCAAGAGCAGAAAATTTTGACTCAAATTTTACCGTTGGTGATCTTAAAACTTTCTCAACCAAAGTAGATTCAGTTATTGTTTCTCCCACATTTCTCATATGGTTTACAATATCATCAAGACATAAAAATAAACTGGCAATGCTCTCCTCATTATACATTTTTAGATTTTCATATTGAATTTTGAGAGTTTGGAGTTTAGAACTTTTTACGTTTGCATCACCTTCATAAATTAGAATGATTTTGTCCCATATTTCCTTTCATGTATCCAGCTGCATGACTTTGACAAATTCTGATTCAATTAGACTTCCCAATAGAGCATTGACCACTTTTGCATTTGTTTCATAATTATTTATTTCCGTTGGATCTGTTGGTACTACGGCTGGATATTGATATCCTCCTTCAACAATAGCCCATACATATGCTCCCAGAGACTAAAGATAGGATCTCATCCTTGTTTTCCAAAAGATTAAATTGTTTCCGTTGAAGAGCGGAGGCCTGATAGATGTTGTTCCATCTTGATTGCTCATCTTGATTGATATTCCTTCTGGCGGCTAAGCTTTTTCAGAAGGACCTCCTCTAATACCAATTGTTGGGAAAACGAGGGGGGGGGTGAATCAGTGTTTAGAGCTGACTAAAAACTTTTTACTTTTTCTTTGAGCAGATTTCCATACGCGGTTTTTATGAACTGAACTAGCATATGCACGCGGAAATATAGAAGGAAACTAGCGTATACTGATTTATCTTTCAGATTTGTAGAATCAATCTTTTAAACAGATATATCAGTTATGAATAAGACTATATAATCAGAATTTATGAGCAGTAAAAAATAGTATAAAGCATCACACACATGAACACCAAGATTTAAGGTGGAAACCCAAATCGAGAGAAAACCACCGCTGTTGTCGTCTCTGTCTTCAATCTTTATTATATAGAAAACCTTTTACAACATTGTACTGATGCAGACTTATACTAGTACGCAAGCTTCTACTTGCAGAAGGCTGCAACCTTGTATCGTTTTCCAGCTACAACTGGAAGGGAGCTCCAACCCCTTCATCTCGTTTACCAGCCTCTCCTGGAAGGGAGCTTCAACCCCCTGATTTCAACACCAACTTCTATTGGATGAAAGCTTCTACTTCCATACTAAAGGCTTCAACCTTCAGACCCACTCCAGACCACGTTTCAACAATTTTCATACTGGATCAAACAGCTTCAGCACAACCCTTCACTTAACATCAACAAACATATTTTTCCCAATACTTAAAACAGAACTGTGAGACCACTGTAATTAGAATATCAAAAATAACCCAGAATTTAGAATAGATATGCAGATATAAACTCAACCCTGAACATTTATTAATTCAAATAGCATACGCTACTTTTATTAACTGAAGCCGCGTGTATACGCACTTTCCTGCTCACCAACCTGCTTATTCCTCTGTGCATACTGTATTTCATAACATGAAATGCATATGCCACTTCTCTTCACCAAGGCTGCGTGTATATGTGCTTTTCTTCATATCAACCTGCGTATACTTCTGAGAATACTAATTTTCAGAATGTGATCAATCTCAAATTTAGATCTGAGGTTTTCTGTCAGACACCTTCTCAGCAATGCAGAGCCTTTAGACAGTCAGTCAGGTTTAACCATGTTTTCTCACTCATCCTTCATCATATTTTCTCAATTAGTGATTAGATTTTTTCATTATCAAATCAGCAGCATACTCCATATTTAATCAACCCAAAACCTCAAGTAGACTTCATTGACCGAAAGTAGAGAGAGAAAAGAAATCACATAAGTAATATCTGTAAATAAGCTTCTGAAACCCTAACTTCCATACATGCTTTTAATGAAGCGAACCCGCGTATATACACGCTTTTACCGAGACCAACTACCATATAGATATGTAAAAGATAAATTTTGCAGAACAGACTAGATCTATAAACTTACCCAGATTTCTTCAATTTCTTCATCAGACTTGCGCCAGGTCTTCATCATTTCTTTTGCAGATCATCCTAGAGATTCATCATTTCTAGATCTAGAGATCTTGAACCTTCATCATATCCATAGGTGCATCATAGATTCAGATCTATCAATTAAGAACAGATTTCAATCATGCAGATATTCCTTAGAGGAATTTATTCATCAACAACCCTTACACATGCACACTTTGCACTATGATCTTCTTCTCCTTAAATAGATTTAGCTTTTACCAATACCATGAGCCAAAACTGCACAACTTCCGATGGTATTCTTGGACAGAATCAAATAAACCATACAACACTCAATACTATGTGCCAAAACCATGGTAATGCCCCTTGGTATTATAAATTTGGAGCGCAAAAGAGAATATGCAACTTGGGATGTACCTATCCGCGTGCATACGCGACTTGGCCTTTACAAACTCGCATATACATTGTGACATATTATATTTATCATTTCTCCGGCACTTACTGGAATTCTTTTCTCTATCACATCTGAACTGAACTATAGATACATCATTCTTACATCTTTAACAAATAGGTTTCTATCCAAAGACAACTTCATCAAATAGGTTGCCATCAAGGACAACACATTGCATCATATTGCCAACATTTAATACAGATTTAATAAGTAAATTGACACAACTTACATTATTTTGTTCAATTATTGTTGGATCTCCAAGTTTGGAACATCTTAAGGTGTTCTTAATTTTGTAGAATTTCTCCATTTTGGGATATGCACCTATTTATTATTAAAGGGTCTCTATTTATAAAATAAATTGGGGGGTTGTTGTATAGCACAAGAATTGGAAATTCACTTGGGTGAACCAAACGTCTCTGATAAAAACTTTTGAAATTTCTAAACCTTTTTTAAAGCAAAATAGTTAAAGGAATGAAATTTCAAATAAATAATATCTTTGCTAAACAATGAAATTTTATTTTATTCACTATTCATAAGAATTCCTCTTTAAAGATATAAGTATGAAAATCTATATCAGTCTTTGCTTAGTTTAAAAGGATAAAGTAAATAACCTTTACAGATCAGATTTATACAATTTTACTCTTTTATCACGTATGAATCCTATGTTCTAATAGTCAATTTTAAGCTTTCCCAGGGTTACATTTTACCCAGCTATGATCCATTTTCCCATCCAATATTTCTTATAATTTTCAAAAGTAAATTCGAATTTCTGAGAATTTTATTTTATATATTTTTATTTACTTAAAAGCAATTGTCTTGGCTTAGTAACCAAATAATGACAATGTGATTCAAAAATAGTAATTAAACTGATCAAGTTGGCTCTTGATGAGACCCCTTGTCTTTTTTATATAATCTAAAGTCATTACACTATTTTGGCAGACAGTATTAGTAATGCCAGCTTAACTGTTTTTTTATGAACATGGTAAACAATCTCGTGATGACACTTATTATCTTTTAAGTTTTTCTTCAAATCATATCTTTTTATTTTCTTTTGAATTCCTTTTGAAAATTTATAAGATTTTCCAGATGGGATGAATCATATATCCTTTTTAAGATTCTGGATGATAATGTCGAGCTTCAGATTGCTTTTCTGCAAAAATGTCTTTATTATATTAAAGTTTCTTTTCTTGACTCATAAAAAGAATATTCATGCTATATAAAAATGAGAGTTCATCAAAGAATAACAGCTTTATTGAAATTTCATTTTTCGGAAAGATAAAATCAATATGTCTCTCTAAATATTATTATTTTTCTTCCCTAACATTTTCATTTTCTTATAAGTAAAAATAAAAATCAAAAGGAAGTCATCTGAGATTTGTTTTGAAAGGCCAAATATTAGTACTAAGCAACCTTTTATTTTTACAAGAAAAACAAAAGACTTTAATATACAAGGATAGAATGGGTTACCTCCTATGAGATTTTTTTTTTCAAAATCTACCCATTAACAGGCAAAGAATCCTTTTTTCCTGATAAATCTTGTAATATAAATGTTGATGGGGCTATTTATTCAATTATTTGAAATGGACCTAGCAAGAGTTTTTGAAACTTCCTGTGTTTACCTTTTTCCTCATGCGCTTTGTCCCATTTCAATAACGAATCACCACATTGAAATTTTTTTGGAATGACAGAAGTTGAATCAAATGAGGCATTTATTATTTGTTGATGATGAATATGAATTTATTTGGCTTTTTCTCTTTCTTCTTCTAACTTAAGAATTTGAGCTTGTCTAAATTGTAAAGAAGAAGTAGGAATTTCATCAATAAATTGTACTAGGGAAAGAGATGGAATAACTACACTAGTGGGAATGATAGCTTATTTTCCATATACAAGATTAAACGATGAAGTACCAATAGAATATTTTTGATTAAGTGAAAATTAATGAATTATGCGAATTTCTTTGATTTTGATCAATAGTTCTTTTGATTATTCTAATCAAATTATTGTTTGTTGATTCTGCTAAACCATTTCCTTGTGGGTAATAATTTGCAGAATATTTTAATTTAAAACCTCTTTTAATTGCAAAATATATCATATTATTTCCAAAAAAATAATATGCATTATCAGACATCAAAGTAGTAGGTAGGCCAAACCTGGTTATGATATTTTGATCAATGAAATCGGTGATATTTTCTGAATTAGCTACTTTTAATGGAATTGTTTCCACCCATTTGGTAAAGTAATTTGTAGTTGTAAGAATATATCTATGTTGTTTGGAAGAGTTAGGAATGATATCACCAGTTATATCTAAGCCCCATTGCTCAGATGATTGTTCAATATTGACTGATTGTAATGGGAATGTTGGTTTTCTTTGTTTTACAGATGTGCTTTGCCATAATTTACATCTGCTTGAATATTCATGAGCATATCTAAAATTTTTAGGCCAATAGTAACCTACATGTAAGATTTTATGTGTTGTTGTATTTCCTCCAAAATGTTCTCCAGCTGGTCCATCATGGAGTTCCTCCAAGACTTTAACTGCTTCAGATTTTTCTAGGCATCTTAGAAGTACAGAATCAAAATTTCTTTTGAATAGCACATGTTTGACTAACTCATATTATTTAGCTTCTAGTCTAAGATTTCCTTTTTTCTTATAACTGAGATGATTTGGAGCATATCCATTCTTTAAATAAAATATAAGATCAGAATATTGTGAATCATAATCATTGAGGATTCTCTCTGATATTTTCACATAACCTGAATCTTCTTACGATGATGGATGTGATTCTCCTACAATCATTCTTCAAAAACCTTGTCCTCTAATTTTAGAAGGTTTTATTTCTACATCATATTCTTGCAATGCAGTTACCTAGTTAGCTCTTTTTTCTCCTAATTCTTTCTGCATGAAAAGTTGTCTTACTGCAGAAAATGGAACTATGATTTTCATATGAGACTTTAGGAGAAAAGGTCTAAAATGTTTTATGGCTTTAAAAAAAAAAAATCTTGTTTTTCAACAGATGTGTAATTCAATTCTAAACCGTGTAAATTTTAACTAAAGAATGATATTGGTTCTTATGTTTGTTGGTCATTCAACTATGTTAAAACGACTACATATGATGTATCCGATGAAAAATTATATAATATAAATGGATTAAGAAAATTAAGCGTGGTTAATAATGGAGCTTTAAAAATTGACAGTTTAATCAGTTCAAATGCTTCACTTTCATTATGTCCCCATTTAAAAACAGAATTTTTCTTAATCATATTCTGCAATGGTAAAACTATTTCAGAAAAATCAGGGACAAATATCTTAACAAAATTAATTTTCCCAAGGAAAGATTCCATTGTTTTCTTGTTATGAGGGAGTTTAATTCATTTAATTTCATCAACTCTTTCAGGATCAATATAAATACCATCTTTTGACACAATGAATCCTAAGAGTTTTCCTTCATCTAAAGAAAAAAATGATTTCTTTGGACTTAGTGAAATGCCATACCTTTTGCATCGTTCAAAGACTTTATTTAGGTCATTAACATGATGTTTTTCATGTTTAGAAAAGATAATGATTTTGTCTAAATATATAACAACCGTTTTGTTTACAAGTCCTCTAAAAGCTATGTCAATGGCTCTTTGGAAAGTGGCACCTGCATTAATTATTCCAAAAGGCATTTTATGATAAGCATAAGTTCCCCACTTAGTTTTGAACGTAGTTTTGAGTCTATCATCTCGATGAACGAGGATCTAATTGTAACCTGAAAATCCATCTAGAAAAAGACATAAGTTCAGAAACAACTACTTTTTGCAATACTTGTTCTATGGTCGGTAATGGAAAATTGTCCGTCTGACAAGCTTTGTTTAAATTTATAAAATCAATGCAAATTATGATATCACCATTATTTTTCCTGACAGATACTAAATTCGATACCCATTTTGAATGTCCAATTGGAAAGATAATTTTTTTCTTTAAGAAGTTTATTCAATTCAGTTTTAATTTGATTTTCCAAATTTGGGTGAATCTTTCTCAATTTATTTTGTACAGGTTTTTCTTTTGAGATCATAGGAATTCTACGTTGGATTACATAAGTATCATATGCTTTGAGGTCAAAGTAATCGCAAGAAAAAACACTTTTGTACATCCTAAATAACTTGATGAATGATAATCTCTCACTAGAAGAAAAACTAAGACCTAGATTTATATTTTGAGGTTTTTCTTCACTTCCTAGATTAACTAACTCAAATAGTAAGGTAGAACTTTGTACTTTTGAGTTAGTTACTCTTTTAAATCTATCGTTTAGGTCATATAAGTATTCTAACTTGACAACAGATTTTGCAATATAATTTTCATCTTGTTCTTTCCTAATATGAGTGTCATGTTAATTTTAATCCATGATTTGATTATCATAAGATTCTTTAGATGTTAAAAAATCTATGATATCTGAGTCATTATTGAATACTCTCCAATTAGTAATGTTATCAGGAATAGATGGTCTAAAAATTAACTCAATAGAAAATCTATCGGGACTAAATTCTTGGGATGGCATCAATTTTGATGCTACATTAGTGAGTAAGTCTGCACTAGCATTTTGAATTCGAGCTATAGAAGAATATTTGAAGGCAAGAAAGTGAGTAGTTAATTCTTGGACTAATGATTGATAATGTTTTAAATGTCTAGAATTACAATGGATAGTATCTCTCACTTGCATAACTATGATTTATGAACCTCCTAAAACCTTCAAATATCTGATATTTAAATTGAAATCTTTTAATTATCCTTGAACTAATGCTCCATACTCAGCTCCATTATTGGTACGATCAAATTCTAATCGACAAGTTAACATAGTATTTTCGCCTTCTGGGTTTATTAAAATGCAACCCGCACCTGCACCATATTCAGATTTAGAACCATAAAAATAAAGTGTTCAAAACAAACAATTAATGTAATATTCAAAAAAAAATAGCCTCCAAGCTAAATGGAATATTATAGTTGTTTTATCACTAGGCCGGTAAATAAATGGGTGGGGAGACCCATAAGTCTCTTGAGCTGCAATAAAAACACCTCAAGTGTGGAAGGAGACCTTTGTAGCAGCTAAATAAAGCTCCTCCAAGTGTGAACGGGGTTTGTGTGATGTTGATTTAGTCAACTTTGACCAAGTCAATAGCATTGATAAGGAAGAGTGGAGATCAATTAGATAATAACGCAGTTTTGGAGGGAGATGGATCTCATGAAGGAAATGACATAATTGAGTGGGGCCAAGGCCAAGCAAGCTCACATTCTATTTAATAAATAGGATGGAAACCATTTTAGTTTATGTTTTGGATATTATTTTGA
This sequence comes from Pinus albicaulis, assembly GCA_034641835.2. Lineage (NCBI taxonomy): Eukaryota > Viridiplantae > Streptophyta > Pinopsida > Pinales > Pinaceae > Pinus > Pinus albicaulis. Next base: position 303,271,091 of record CM076570.1, on the reverse strand, counting down.
GATTGGTCTTCTTATAGTATTGCTTCCTCTTGCTATTTAGTAGGGTAGCCGTGTTGTTTAGCACCGGGTGTCCCCGAACGAGAATCCCACCTCTTTCCTTGCGGAGCCTCTTCGAAGAGTATTGTATTCATTTCCAAATTCATGTTTTCAGGCCAAGATACAGCTTCTTTATCAGTGTGGTTTCTACAGATTATTGTGTTGTGTTGCAGGGTGCAGCAGTAGAGGGGTTAGAACCCCACTTTCTGAGCTATTTTCTCATAGGAGGAAGGTTTCCTTCTCTTGGGAGATCTGTTTGGAGAGTTATTGGGTACATTTCAGATTCTTGGCATCAGGCCATACATTTACCCTTATTCCTAGTGATGTTATAGCTAGGGAATACACTATTTTTTAAGGCATCTTCAGCAAGAGTTCTCGTGGTTCCTTTGTAGTGTTTCCTTGTGATTGAGGGGTTCATCCTTTCATGGGAGGAAACCTTTGAGGGGGGTCTACTTCAGATCTATCATATTGCTGCCTTATACACTCTTTTTCTTCAGTTTTTAGTGTATCTACAACCATTGGGATTTAGATCCCATCTTGTATAGAGTGTATTTCTAGAAATCCCTTTTCGGGTTTCTTGCAGGAGTTGGTATTGAACATAGATCTGTATTGAGCATATATTTTGAGGCTTATAATATCCCTAGATATTTTGTACATCATTTTGCTATAGCAGTGTGCTTTTATCTACGCTGTAGCAGTCTCCAACATTCTTGTATTGTGACAACAGTTCAATTGTAGAGTGATTTCTTATGGGAGGCTTGTTCCTTCATTATGTATGATCAATGCCTCATTTTTATATATGGATTTGTTGATATAATACATGGATTAATGTATCCATTTTATCCTCCCATTTTTATTAGTTTATTTACACTACTCTTTCATTATCATGTTCATGAATTGTTGTAGCTCCACTTTTGGAATATCTTAAGATATTCCCAACAGTGCTGATTTTCCCTATTTTGGGATATTACAGTGGTATTAGAGCATAATCTTGGCTCAGCCTGTGGAATCTCAGCCATTCTTCTATCAATAGGAGAAGGAGAAGAAGAGATGTAAACAAGGCACAAAGGGAAGACTCCATTATTTGGAGAAATGAAGGAAGAGAGGATCTCCCAGCTTCTTTTCCAAACTATGCAGATTATCAAAGAAGATCTCAAGGAGATGAAAATGGAGTGTAGGAACATTAAAAGAGGGTTTGAAGGTGAATCAAGCCCTATATATTCATATTATAAGTGTGAGAATTTAGTCACATATGCATATCCATAGCGTATTTTATTGCCCACATTCACTGCAAGAAGGATGGAGGAAGGAGATGCACCAAGGGAGGAGACCTTGAGTGTCTATCTTCAGGAGTATGAGTCTCAATCATGGAGATTAAAAGAGCACTCGGAGTTCCAATGGTTTTTCCAACTCAAGGAAGGTAGAAGATCCAGCAAACATCATAGATGCAAGAGAGGTAGAATCTTTCTATCAAATTTTGATGGATCAGCAAAGTGCATAGCCAAAGCTTAGGTGGAGGAGCTAGATTCCTATTTCCAGCTACATCAAGTTTCAGAAAGGGAGGCCATAAGAGTAGCAGTGACGCATCTCAAAGGTATGGCCCATGATTAGTGGTTTTATAGTTCTTATTCATTTTATCATGCAAATGTAAACACTTATGTAGGGTTCACTAAGAAATAAGTGAGGACATTTGATCTTAAACATTGTAAAACATATCTTGTTGAACCCAAAAACTCAAAACCTTTGCATGAGTTGAAGAGATTTATTTTGTGAACTCCACTCCATAATTTTGTTAAAGGGGATAGAAACATGCATGATACCTTGCCAAGGGAAAGATCCCCACTTCTTAAAGAGCTTGAAAAGCAAGGAAGAGCTGACAGTGCTATACCATTGGGAGAAGTTCCATTAGCACATGGGGATGGGAAGCGAGCCATTGCTTCCATTAGAGGAGCCCTTGTGTCTTTTCAAGGAGTTTCAAATGATCCAACATGTGGGAACCAAGGCACAATTCTGGAACATCATGCATCAGTTATTTTTGGTTGTGAATCTTGGCAGATGCAAGGAGAAGAAAGGAAGGATTAACATCAAGGGATGATGAGTATCCACCCTTATCTATTCTGAGAGGTTTCTACATAGAATAAGGTGATTGTATTGTACAATGAAGAGGGGGGAAATCAGTCCATGAATATATACAATCCACTTTAGATTTTGATGTCTCACTACATGGGGGCATTCCACCTGGGAGGCCTCCAAATTTAGAGTTGGTTGGAGGCATTGCATCATTTAGTTCACCAATCTTAGATTCCAGAGAGGTGAAGACTTTGGAGTAATCTAGCACAACACAGAGAGTTTGGGATAGACTCAAGGAGGAGAGAGGTATGCTTTCATTTTCTATATTACCCACTCTCACTACATATATTGCACTCACATAAGTTTCTCTAGTGATGGGGGATGGCACCTTGCTGGTGCAAGGGAGCTGCTCCATGGTTTTGGAGAAATAGAGGGTACTTCCCTTGAGGAAGGAATCCTCCATATATTGGAGTAGATGGAGGCCACTCATGCTTGCATTAGCTAATATTGGGAGATTTTTCTTGGATGGGAGCTTCTCATGGGAGGCCAACTTCCAAAGATCCCTACTTATTTTTTAGCATGAGAAGTTGCATGATGGCCATGGCAGCAATTTGGAGGATGAATTTGGCATGAGGGATGTTAAGGGAGTAGACAAGAGCATGTGGGGAGCTTCGCATTTCAAATCTTCAGTGCTATCTCTTAGGAGGGTTGATCCATATTGGAGGTCTCAACTTTTTGTAGAGTACTCCAAGGATCTTGGTTCTTGTATGATACTTGATGACTCGGATGGAGATGATAGGTACATGGTGGTTGGTGAGGTCATCTATTATTATGGGAGATTCTTCTTGAATAGATTTTATGAGCTGAAGAGGAAGCTACTTCATGCAACACATGTGGACTTTCTTTCCATGCACCTTGATGCATTTCATTCATTGATGGAGGAGTTCACTTGGGAGGGCATCCATCAGGATATACATCAGAATATGCAGAGAATCATAGCTTAGATGGTGATGGAGAGGTTGGCACAGCCACTTCCCTACTTATTAAGAGTGAGGGATAGTTTCCAGTTGAGGCATTTTAGCTCAACGACCAAAGTACGTATTAGAGGATGTACACTTATGCACCATGATTAGCATTCCTTTACCTTTTCTGAGCAAAATTTTGTACCAAGGAGGATATTTCCTTCTTGTATATTGTATTTTCATGTACTTGAGGCCATTTTTAGCATTGATGTCAGCCATTCTATCGGTGGTTTGTGTGGGAGGCCACATGATTCTTGGTGTGCACCATTGACACCACATTGTACTTTCATGCTTCTATGCTATAGAATGATTGTAGCAGTAAAAAAGTGGCTAGGAAAGCACTTGTTCTTACCTATTTTGATGTAGGCAAGGGATGCACTACGTTGGTTCAATGTGAGGAACTATGATCCACTCTCCAATTGTCATATGGTAGCTTGCTTTCAGTGGTTTTTTCTTCCAAATTTTGCTGATACTCTTATGTTCACGGGGAGCTTTGTTTGGAGAGTGGTAGATGAGTTGGAGATGCCCATTTGGATTATGATTCTCCCTACTTTTCATGTTGTATGTTCGAGGAGAAACAATCGGAAAACCATGATTTCCACACCACACTTCTTGTCTTCACATGGGGGGAGCCATTTGAAGAATTTGCATTCTTGGAGGAGGCATTTCATGGCCGATTTGCTTTGTGGGGTAACTTGGGCCAATCTTGGAGGCCGTGAAATTTTAGCCCAAGATCAGAAACAACCCCATACTTGCCATAAATGGAGAGAGAAACCACTTGAATGGAGAAATATAATCTCTCCATGCAACCCCAACACATTGCATACACTAGGGGTTGATGATTCTTTTGATGAGCTACCTAGAATGGCTCATTTCATTTGGATGATAGCATGGGTTTGGGAGTCTCTCATTGGTCATGAGATCCCTTATTCTTGTCATAAATCCTACCTTGAGGAGGCCATTGGACAGCAAGAAGGTTTCCACTTACACCTTCCACCTTTTCATGATGTGAGCCATTTGGTTTTGCATGCTTGGGAGGGAGTATTGGAGAACAAAATTATTGTAGTTTGTTTTGAGCAGTGGTGGGAACTATTGATGAGGAGGCCACAAGAGGAGGAGGGGAGGAATTTTTCTCTCCTTATATAGTTTCTTGAGGAAAAGGAACATTTTGGAGGGGAGGACTGTAATATTCCAAAAAATTTAGCCTCCAAGCTAAATGGAATATTATAGTTGTTTTATCACTAGGCCGGTAAATAAATGGGTGGGGAGACCCATAAGTCTCCTGAGAAGTAATAAAAAAACTTCAAGTGTGTAAGGAGACCTTTGTAATAGCTAAATAAAGCTCCTCCAAGTCTGAACAGGGTTTGGTTCATGTTGATTCAGTCAATTTTGACCAAGTCAACAGTGTTAATAAGGAGGAGTGGAGATCAATTAGAGAATAACGCAGTTTTGGAGGGAGATGGATCTCATGGAGGAAATGACCTAATTGAGTGGGGAAAAGGAAAATAAAGCTCAAATTCTATTTAAGGAAGAGGATGGAAACCATTTTAGTTTATGTTTTTGAGATTATTTTGAGATTGGTCTGCTTAGACTATTGCTTCCTCTTGCTGTTTATTAGGGTAGTTGTGTTGTTTAGCACGGGGAGTTCCCGAGTAGGAATCCCACCTCTTTCCTTGAGGAGCCTCTTGGAAGAGTATTTTATTTATTTCCACATTTAGGTTTTCAGGCCAGGCTATAGATTCTTCATCAACGCAGTTTCTGTAGGTTATTGTGCTATGTTGCAGGGTGCAGCAGTGGAGGGGTTAGAACCCCACCTTTTGAGCTATTTTCTCATAGGAGGAAGATTTCCTTCTCTTGAGAGATATTTTTTGAGAGTTCTTGGGCACATTTCAGATGCTTGGCATCAAGCCATACATTTCCCCTCATTCCTAGTGTTTTTCTAGCTAGGGAATGCGTTATTTTTTTAGGCAGCTTCAGCAGGATTTCTCGTGGTTCCTTTGCAGTGTTTCCTTGTGATTGAGGGGTTCATCCTTTCATGGGAGGAGACCTTTGAGGGGGGTATAACTCATATATATCATATTGCAGCCTTCCAAACTCTTTTTCTTCAGTTTTCAGTGTATCTGTAGCCATTTGGCTTTAGATCCCATCTTGTATAGAGTGTATTTCTGGAAACCCCTTTCCGGGTTTCTTGTAGGAGTTGGTATTGAGAATAGATCTGTATTGATCATATATTTTGAGGCTTATAATAGCTCTGCATATTTTGTACATAATTTTTCTATAGAAGTGTGGTTTTAACTGGCTATAGCAGTCTCCAGTATTCTTGTATTGTGACAATAGTTCAATTGTATAGTGATTTCTTACAGGAGGCTTGTTCCTTCATTGTGTATGATCAATGCCTCATTGTTTTACATGGATTTTCTGATATTATACATGGATTAATGTCTCCATTTTGGTCTCCCATGTTTATGAGTTGATTTACACTTGTCTTTGATTATTGTGTTCATGGATTGCTGTAGCTCCACTTTTTGAATATCTTAAGATATTCCCAATAGTGCTAATTTTCCCTATTTTGGGTTATTACGATCAACTATTTATTTATCTGAAAAATTGATACATCTAGATTTATCTGGTTGGGAGAAATTCTCAATTATAGATACAACCGCATTATCAAAGAAAGGAGATGTTGGAGCATTGAAGTTTCCTAAAAAATATTGTGTAGAATAGTTTCCAATAATGCTATTATTGAAAGGTATTGGTTCATTAATTTCTTTAAGATCAGTCACTGTGTGTTTCATAAACTTTTCATGATCAATTCAAATTTTATTTGGCTTTCCATTTTATGATAACCACATATGTGAATAGTCTGTGTAAAAATATCCATGAATTTTCTCAGACCAATCACGACTTAAAATTAAACCATAGAATTCGGGAATGTCTGCAACCAAAATATCAATTATTTGAACAAATTTTGGATTTGATGATAATATAATTGTAACAGATTTAAATTCTCCAAATACTTCTACTCTAGTTCTATCAATTTGTACTATATGAACTGGATAACTCTGAGGAGTAATGTTCAATTTAGCACAAAATGATTTTGGTATTATATTTGAGGAAGCCCCTAAATCTATCAAACAGTTATGAATTTTTTTTTTATAGATTTCATAGGCTAAGAGAAATGGGGGAGTATGAGAGATGGATTGATCACCTATATTGATTAAATCTGAAGCATCTATTTTTTCCAAAGGAGAAGGTGGTTTACCTGTTTGATTAGCAGCTTGCACTATAACGAGAGCAGGTAAGTTTGAAGCAGGGACACCTTTTTATTCTCTGAGTAGGATTTTTTGTTGTTGGTTCAATTTGGTAAGCTCATGGATCGAAATATTTTCTCTAGTTTCCTTCATATCTTCAACTATATTATATTCAATGGTATCTGAGATAACCATTGTTTTGGATAGAGGTGAAGAGTCTGATGTAACAGGATTTGTTTGTGTAGCTTTTGAATTAGATTTCTTTTTTGTTTATTTGTCTTTAGCAAGAGTAGAAATATTTTTCTGTTGACTAGAAAATGTTGTTTCAGTATTCTTTTTGCTACGTATGTTGATATGAAAAGCTACATGTTGTTCTTCATTCGATAGGATAAAATCCCACATTCCATTAAGTTCAAATTCTTCTTCTTTTTCATCATATTCTTCTTCTTCTAATTATTCTTCTTCATCATCTTGATCTGATTCAACATTAATATACTATTTGGAGGTTGAGAACTAGAAGTTTGTTTTTGTTTGAAATTTCTGAAAACCTTTTTTGAATTCGAATTTTTAGCGACTTGTTTCTTGATGTCTTCCATTTCATTAGTCATGCTTTTCAAAACTTTTTGAAGACATTCTACATTGAATGGATCTTTTGGTGTTTTTATTTTAGAATCATATTTGAAAGATATTTTCTTTGATTTTTGATCTTCATGAGAATTCATTTTCTCAGGAGCAGTTATGCATTTTTTAACAGATATAAATTCTTTCATATTTTCTGCAAGAGTTGCTAGTTTTTCTCTATCAACGAAAATAGCTATATTAGATGGAAGTGATGAAATATACCACTCAATTTGAAATTATGCACCGGAAACTACAGTAACAAAAATTTTATTGAGTAATTTATTAAACCTTTAATTGAAATCTTTTATTTTCTCACTTGTTTTAGCTTTAATATTCGAAAGATCATTGATTAGAGTTGTTGTAGTTCTATCATCTCCAAATTTAGCCAGAAATTGTTCTTCAAACATATTTCGATTTGTTATGGAGTAAGCAGGTAATGAAAAATACCATGATCCTACAGATCCCTTTAATGTATATGGAAATTATCATACAACACAATATTCCTCAACTAATGCATTCATGTTGATAGCTAATGTAATATCCCCAAATGGGAATGCACAGTAGTGCCTGCTAAAATAACGCACTTCTGGGAAATCTGTGCACATAGATGCGTTTGTAGCTCCTCGATCCCTTAGATCAGCTTATCTAAGATCTAAATCCAAAAGGATAGAAAAAACAAATCAAACTAGGTGTGGTGAACAAATCTCCCACCACCTAGTCTAGCTGAAAAACCCCCAAAGTGAGGGGTTGTAGCTATGTACCACAAACTACTTCAGAAATAACGCAGTTTTAGAAAGAATGAGTAGGAGGCCATCAAATAAGATGAAATTTGTAATATACAGCAGAAAATCAGATTTATATTGATGCTCTTACATTATATAGTAGAATATAGAAGACAAGAAAGAAGGAAATCTTCAGACAAGAAAGAAGGTTGCAACAAATGTATTTACTGTAAAACAACTTAACAATGTTATTTTATGGAGTTGTAGAAGCTGAATGTTACACTTCAGATCTAGAGCAGATATGTGTACAAAATATTAGGTCCATTTCAGATCTGTACACTAGAAAGGATCTATTAGAAGATCCCCTTGGGGTTTTGATCAAGTCATGCAATACAAAGAGTTGATCTGAGTTTAAAGTAGCAGATCTGCAATATTATTCAGAAATTTTGGAAGATGATTTTACATTAGAAATAGATCAGTTCTATAAGAACATGGATCAGCAAGCTAATCCATGGATCGCCAAAGTGAAAGGCAAAGCCCAACACCAGAGATCTCTCATCAAAAAGGGGATCAAAACACCCTGCAAAACGTCCACTGAAAATAACGTAGTTATGGAAGTTAAATTGCACTGTAGCTTAATATACTAAATTGACCTGATGCCAAGATACAAATCTAAAGCTCAATCAGCCAATGCACTTTTCTAGGCGGATAAAAGACTTACTCACCAAGAAGAGGCACTAATATGGTCTAGATCTGACTAGATCTAGACTCCACTTGTTGCAGCTTACAAAAGCAACCAAAACTTCACTGGATCTGTGTTGCAGTTGGAAGTAGAGCTTGGCCAAATGCCTGATAGTGGATGAAATTAGCAAGACTCCTCTAATAAATCCTCAATGGAAGAGGTGTCATCCCTCCATAGGCAATCCCAAGTGCTAAGCAGCACTATTCTTAGCTAAACAACAAAGAATGGTATTTGTATAAATAGACAAGATACTCAGAAATATACACAATCAATAACATTCTCTTGCTACCTCGCCGTTCCTTTTATAAGATGAAAGTCTTGGAAAACCCTAAAACATCTTGATTAATTAGATCCTTTCATATGAGGGGCCTCCATCTAGAACTGTGTTGTCCCTTCATGAGGTACATTGTATCTAGACGACGTTGTAGATTTGGTCAAGGTTGACCCAGGCTCATAGCTCAAACACCTTTCACACCTACAAGTGATTTTTTTACACGGCTCATATTTATCCTTCTTCATATGGGCTTTGATTTATTCATTCTTTTCAGGAGTTTTACATGTACTCCTTTATTCATTTATTCATGCAAAATAAAATGAGACAAAAATGTATATTCATCTTAGCTCAGGGTAAGTAGGAATATTAAGTTCTCCCCTCCAAAATGTTGCTTGTCCTCAAGCAACTGATATGGTGAGTGCTGCAGTACTTCCCCTCCTCCATTGGTGACACCATCAAGGATTAAGTCCTCCTCATAAGCCAAGTGTTCACCAAGCCAACACATCATGAAGTGTTCCTCCAAGGTTATCATAATATGTGCATATTCCATCCCACAAGGAGTGAAAAATTCAACATAAATAAGCATGGCTAGAGCAATGCCTTCTCAAAAACATGTAGCATGAGGCACATAGAGAATTTCCAATCCATGTGGTACATACAAACTTCCCATCCTCCCTCCATAAAATCCCATAAATAGTACAACTATGTCATCCAAGTATGGAAGCAACAGTACATATATACAAATAGAAATTTGAGCTTGAGGAGGTGGGTGAAAATCCCACATGTGATGCCAGTGTAGTGCATCTCCTGCCTGCATTAGATCAAGTTGTGGCAAGTGGCATTCCCACCACACATTTTTTGCATGAGTCATCTTATCATAGTTGAAGATGTCAGATATGTTTGGTGTCTTTGAGAAGCACCCATCATGAAAAGGAATCTCCCTTTGCACAACAAGGGAGTGGCCAAGTTCATAATTTTTATTGGGCCACCCAAAGCCATGAGATCCACATGATCTCTCACTCCCTCTAGGAGTCAAATCCTACAAAAACATGGTAAAATAATGTGAGAAATCAGAAAATAAAACTTGCTTTTCATGATTAGATCCTTTACCATCATAGTTTCTCATATACATGGATTTATGCATGGGCATTCCCCTTCTCTCAAAATAAGGAAGAACTAGATGAAATGACTCTTGCATAGATTCTATTGGCTATCCCAACTCCACATAGCTCATGCGCTCTTGAAAGTTCTGATGTATTTCTTCTCTCAATCCTTCCCAATCAAATCTCCTCATGATCAGGGTGTAGATCTTCATTGACTGCATATGGCTGAGAAAAAATTCTTTTTGTGCCCCTTGTAGTATCTTCTACTTGAGCTTGGAAGCTCTAGCCAAGAATATCCTACCATGGTGACAAATGACTCCTCTTTGGACTAAGTAGCCCTCTTCTTTCAGCATGTCATCTAGTATCATACATGTGTGGAGATCTTTGGAATATTCTATAAGAAGTTGAGATTTTCAGTACAGATCCACACTGCTCAACATTGACAACACTGATGATACCTCCATGGGAGTTTCTGTCATGTTGTTGATCTCTTCTCTGACATTTCTCATGCCAAATATGTGTGTTGGAAGGTTGATCCTCCCATTCTCCTCCTCCCACAACACAGATCTGGAAATGATAGGGATTGATAGTGATGAAGGGAGAAGATCCCCCTTACTCTTGAGCTATTCCAAGCCTCCCAGCGATGTAGCTTGGATCTTCCATTGCTCCAATCCCTCTTGGATATAAGTTTGGAGCGGCATTTTTTGAGGTCTCTGCCAGAAGATCTGAATCTGGTGGCCTCCCAGCTGGTTTTCCACTAGATAGGAATGTCCCATACAAAATTCTCATGAACATCAGAGAAGGGACTATGAGATCCTTGCTTCCACTGTGTAAATCCGTCTCTGTTGTTTGCATGGAAGTGCTAGGTGAAGGGTAAGTATGCATGCCTTGGATCATTTGAGGTTTACCACTCTTCATGTCCACCCATTCCATTTGCAAAGCCTTCCAATCAGTGGTGACTTTCCCCAATGTAATCAACCTTTGGACACCCAAAATTATATTGGTGTCTGGTATGTCAACTACAAAAGAGTGATCCACCAAAGTGTAGGACCCCATAGTAACTGAAAGTGATGGGACATAGTGCATGCATCGCATTTTCCTATCTCATGGGACCAAAACAGAGAATCTCTGAAAAGTATCAGTGGGGATTGCTCTCCTCTGCACAAGATGAGCATTAATGAAGTTGTGGGTTGCTCCACTTTCAATCAGTATATATACCCTCTGATTCATGATTGAACCTTGTACTCTTAAGGTCAAGTACTTAGGTACTCCTCTCAAAGATGCAAGAGTTCCTCCTATTGGAGAAAAGGCTCCATTACCATCTCCAGATAGTGTTTAATCTCCCTGAACATTGTCAGTGCTGTTACCTGTTCTTGGTTCATCATCTTCTTCTTCCTCCTCAAAATCTAAGAAGAATTCTATGTAGTGTGCTTTCTCAATAGCACATCTATGTCCAGGTGCCCACGACTATTGTCAAGTGAAACATAGTCTCTTATTTCTCAGCTCCCTCCTGACTTCAATATCAAGAAGCTTCTAGAATGAGATCTCCTTGGAAGGAGTAGCTTTCTCTTCCTTCCCTTTAGAGAGGTAAGGAGCCTTGCTCTGAAAATTTTCCTTTGCTTTTGGCAAGGCCTCTTGGAGGTCTCTAAACCTCTCAATGGCATCATGAAAAGTGGTGGGCTTGGTATATTTAACCAACCCATGCAAAGTTTCATCCAAGCCATCGATGAACATGTACATCCTCCTTGCTCCAGACAGATCAGGAAACATAACAGACAGTCTCAGAAACTCATAGATATAAGTTTTTTCATTTCCTAATTTTTTTAACTTTTCAAGGCTCATGAAAGGTGCTTCTGGATCCTTTCTGTCAAACCTCTCCAGCAGTATTCTAGTGAATTTAGAATAGGCAGTCACATTGGCATGGCCCAATGTAGACAACCAATGGAACCACCAATTGTGTGCTTCACCTTCAAAGTGTAGCGCTACAATCTTGATGGCTTCAATCTTAGGGACTTTTTTCAACTGAAAGTAGATGTCTAGCTTTTCTACCCATGCCTTGGCAGGACTGGTGGATGACCCATCGAACTTGGGAAAAAATAAATTTTCCATAGATTGATGACTATCATAATTCTGAAAGAATCCACCATCTCTATACTGATGCCTTGGTCTTCTTTTGTCCTTGAGATGAAAAAACTCTTGAAAACTCAAGTGGTCCTTCAATCTCTGATTCTGAGATTCATATTCCTCAAATTAGTCTTCAAAGGATGCTTTCTCTTGTGGCCCTTCATTCTCCATAGCCAAAAAGGCAAGCATAGTAGAGCATTGTGGAGCTTTTGGAGCTTGTTCTTGGTTCACTAGTTGACCATTCCAGTGGTGAGACATGCCAGAGCTCTCCCAGGATGAAATCTCCTAGGAGATTCCTTCATCCTGTCCATTGTCATCTCTTTGATCTCTCCATCAACATCTTTCATGGCTACCAAAATATTTCTTGCAAACTCTTCTCGTTCTTTATCAATTCCAGTTTCAGGGGCTTTACCCTTATCTTGATCCTTAGTGGTGTAATCAAATTTATTGTGGCTTCTATTCTGATACCTCTTCTCCCTCTCAGTAAGATGGTCATATTATTTTGACTGCAACATGGATGTGTTTCCTCAATGAAATCATAGGCTGTGCCAAGAAAGGAGCTTTGATACCACTTTAATATCCCCAAATGGGAATGCACAATAGTGCCCGCTGAAATAACGCACTTCTAGGAAATATGTGAATAGAAATTAGTTTGCAGCTCTTGGATCACTTATATCATCTTATCTAAGATCTAAATCCAAAAGGAGAGCAAAAAAAATCCAAACTAGGTGTGGTAAATAGATCTCCCACCACCTACTCTAGCCGAAAAACCACCAAAGAGAAAGGTTGCAGCTATGTACCACAAACTGCTTCAGAAATAATGTAGTTTTGGAAAGAATGAGTAGGAGGCTATCAAATAAGATCAAATTTGGAATATACAGTAGAAAATCAGATTTATATTGATGCTCTTACATTATATAGCAGAATATAGAAGACAAGAAAGAAGGAAATCTTCAAAAAAGAAGGTTGAAACACATGTATTTATTACAAAATGGCTTAACAACGTTATTTTATGGAGTTGCAGCAGTTGAATGTTACACTTCAGATCTAGAGCAGATATATGTACAAAACATTAGATCCATTTCAGATTTGTACACTAGAAAGGCTCTATTAGAAGATCCCCTTGGGGTTTTGATCAAATCATGCAATACAAAGGGTAGATCTGAGTTTAAAGTAGCAGATCTGCAATATTATTCAGAAATTTCTGAAGATGATTTTCCATTGGAAGCAGATTAGATCTATAATAACATGGATCAACAAGCTAATCCATGGATCACCAAAGTGAAATGCAAATCCCAACACTAGATATCTCTCATCAAAAGGGGGTTCAAAACACCCTGCAAAACCTCCACTGAAAATAATGTAGTTATGGAAGGTAAACTAAATTTTAGCTTAATATAATGAGTTGGCCTGATGCCAAGATACAAATCTAAAGCTCAATCAACCAATTCACTCTTCCAGGAGGATAAAAGACTAACTCACTGAGAAGAGGCACTAATATGGTCTAGAGCTGACTAGATCTAGACTCCACTTGTTGCAGCTTACAAAAGAAACCAAACCCTCATTGGATCTACGTTGCACTTGCAAGTAGAGCTTGGAAAAATGTCTGATAGTGGATGAAATTAGCAAGAATCCTCCAAGAAATCCTTAATGGAAGAGGTGGAATCCCTACATAGGCAATCCCGAGTTCTAAGAAGAACTATTCTCAGCTAAACATCAGAGAACTGTATTTGTCTAAATAGACAAGATACTCAGAAATATACACAATCAAAAACCTTCTCTTGTTGCCTCCCCCTTCCTTTTATAAGATGAAATTCTTGGCAAACCCTAAACCACCTTAATGAATTAGCTCCTTTCACATGAGTGGCCTCCATGTAGAACTGCATTGTCCCTTCATGAGGTACATTATATCTAGACAATGATGTATATTTGGTCAAGGTTGACCCAGTCTCATAGCTCAAACCCCTTTCACACCTGCAAGTGATATGTTTACATGGCATAGATTTATCCTTGTTCATATGGGCATTGATTTATTCATTCTTTTCAGGAGTTTTACATGTCCTCCTTTATTCATTTATTCATGCAACAGAAAATGAGACAAAAATGTATATTCCTCTTAGCTAAAACTAAGTAGGAATATTACAACTAACAAACAAATTTGAATATGTTCTTCTACTGGAAGACCATCATCAGGATTAAATTATGGTAGCCATTTTTTGGGATTTTTAGGTTAAGCGTGAAGAGGAGGAGGCATATTTACAACACTTGGATTACTCCATGGGTTTACATTTGGTGGAGGGACTTGTCCTACCACTAGATTGTGAATGGGTTCATTGTGAATTGATGATGAAATAGGTTGGGTAGTAGGACTATTATTTTGAGTATTGGAACTAGTGAAAGTGATACCAACTGTTGGAATGAAATTTGTGGAAATGAGTGGAGGAAATGGGGGTGAATGGGATGAGACCTCACTAGTGATTGATTATAATTGAGTCCTCTTTAAATTCTTCTAAGCACTATTGATGGGAAATTCAAAAGGGAGAATCCCTGTTTTTTGACTTTCTGATCAAGTTAATATCATTCGAGGTTGTAAAGAGGATGAAATACTAATATTTGATAATTGTGAAGTTTCAGGCTTTTTAGTAGAAACAGATTCTTTTTCTAGCTTTTCTATTAAATACTGAAATTTTGGAGAATGTTGATGAATTTCGGTAAATAGTATAGTTTGAGTTTTTCTAGGAGACTTAGGAGAGGGATGATCAACTTCAGAGTTTATAGATGAGGATCTGGATAATTTTCTAGAAGTTGAAAGGGATCTAGAGGGAGAGATATTTGTTTATTGACCTTTAGATTCATCAGACCATTGTGCCATTCACTTTTCCCTCCTTCTAGCACTAATATGTTGAGGCCTTAGAATTCTGTGGCCAAAACATGAGGGAAAACCACCTGGTTCGGACCTTAAAGCAACTCCTTTTCCATTTGGTATATGGCTCCGACTGGGGATAATGGGACCAGTTTCCCAAAAAGGATGTTTTATGAGGGTGTTTGTGAATATGACATGCAAATAGATAATTATTTTAAGCTATATACATCTATCTAAGTAATTAATCTAATATATACCTCGGGTGTTATTCCTTTATGTGATCTAAAATGACATCCTTCAACTATTAGTAATATAGATCATTTAACAGTCGAAAGAGATGAAAATTATGTAAAATGATTCTTCTAAAAAAATAGTTTGCATATAAGAATTCTGTAAAACATATTGCATTTTCCAATGTGATTACATATTCAATAAGAAACCATAGCTAAATATTAGAACAGAAGTGCATGTAATATTTATATATGATAACCTTTCAAATATATAATGCAATAAAAAGATAACTATCAATTTAATAGATAAGACTTAATACAAGTGAATATAAGTACCATATGTATGAAGTTCTACTCTATAAATTGATAGTAATGAATCTATTCCTTCCCACTTTCAAGCGATTTCAAGAGTAAAGTAGTGCAACATCAGTTAAACAACTTTAATTTCTAAACGATAACATAATATGTGCCATTAATTCATCAAAACACTCACAAACTTACAATAGTGCATTCTTTGCAAATGTTTTTGACAAATTTCTGGACCCTTCTCTAAATGCATGAGAATGGTTTAAATAATAAACTAACTATAAACTAAAATTTAATTATTACAAAAATATAGAGGACGTTCCAAACATCCCTCCTCTAAAATCTTAACTTAAATAACAATCTAGGGAAATAAACGAACTATCCTCATTTTTTGAATCATGCCCTTCTTTCTGAATGTGATCACGAAGTTGCCAAATATCTAACATTGCTTTGAGCTGAGATGGTTGTGATATCCGTAATCAAATTTTTCCCTTGAAAATAGAATTTGAGATTACTGACTGAGATCTTTTTGTTGAATCTGTAAGAGACTAAAGAGTTTGATGTTGATGGTAAGGTTTGATCAGAAAATTCCAGTAATTTTCCTCATGAAACTTATTAAATTTTTTTATCATTTCCTCTTGTGTATCTGCTCTCCATCTCCACTTTATTTTTACTTCTCTTGTTCTTGAAAACACATCAGACGTGCTTTCCTTAAGAATTTTCATTTTAAACAGTTGATCACATATACACTGAATAATCTCATTTTATTATTTGGACGTATTGGTCATTGCTTTCTCTGCTTGATTAATTTGTGCTCCCCATTCTATGAATAATAGCTCTTTGTGAAGCTTATCTATTTGTGGTGGATATCTGAAACTTTCCACTGAATGTGTTCTTTGATTTCATTTTCAAGTATTTCACATTCCAGTTTCGAAATTGCAATTTCTTGAATCATTATTTTAATGGAATCAAAATAAGAATCAATAAAGGAAGCTTGGTGACAAAACATTTATTGCTATTTCTTTAGCATGGTATTTACATTAAGTTCTTCTTTGATAAATTGTTCTAATTGTGGTTGAATTTGTAACTTAGCCAATGCTATTTCCAAATGTTCTTTCTTTTCATTAAGCTTTGTCTGAAACTTCAATTTGAGGCTTTCAATATCTTCATGAAATTGGGTTGTGCTTATTTTTATTTTCTCAATGGACTTGGCTTTCTCTTCATTCAATAATTGTTCTAATTTTTGTACTCTGGCTTACTTTTGTTTCAACAATAGTCTAACCTCAATAGATTTATCAACAGTAGCAGTAGCATATGCCCCTGCATATTGTGATAATTTGGTTATATGTTCAATGGGATCTTCTGAAAAATCCTTCCATAGTAGATCAACTGATTCATCTATAGATTTTGGAGTTGTTTCATCAATCCTTCTTCTTTTATTTATTCTAACTACAACCTTGTAACTGGGACTGTAGAAAATATCTAACGAAGGAATATCTTGAATATGTAGAACTATCTGATCTATAGGGTAGGCCGGTATGATTTATTTGTCATGCATTGCTAGAACTCTTTGTAGTAGATTGACAGTCTCAACTATTTTTTGTGAGGGTTCTGGTGTTTGGAAACTTGTTGCTTGATCAGTATTGGGATTTTATTTGGGAAACTTTATTGTTTCAGAAAATTCTTCCCATTCATTAATAAGATATTTTTCTTGTGATATCTTAGATTGATCTAGCATGCTCTGACTATGTTGAAC
The DNA here is from genome assembly GCA_034641835.2 of Pinus albicaulis. Taxonomy (NCBI): domain Eukaryota; kingdom Viridiplantae; phylum Streptophyta; class Pinopsida; order Pinales; family Pinaceae; genus Pinus; species Pinus albicaulis. The sequence continues at coordinate 303,253,971 of CM076570.1, read as the reverse complement.
AATTTCTGAATTTGATTTTGTCCCATTATTTCTTATTTCCTCCAGTATTTCTATCTCTTGAATACCTTAGTCAATTATAATTTCTAAGTTTTATTTCTTAGATTTGGATTCATTTTTAGAATGATTCAAATTATCATACTGCCACTGTGATTGACCTAGTTCATCTTCAGATATATCTTTCATTTGTAATGTTCCAAAATTTTAATGCAGAAAATTGGAACATTATTTTTTTCTAATTTCACATAGGAGGAGAATAAATGGGTAAGGATACCCATGAATAATGGAAAGCACAATAAAAACCCTCATATTATTAGAAGAGATCATTTTTTTATTTGATTTCCCACCTCCATGTGTGAAAGGGGGTTATTTTTCAAAGTGGCTAGGTCAAGTTGACTAAAGTCAAATTGCGCAGGCTATGAGGTGGCAAGCACATTGTGGTACAACACAATAGAGAAGGAGGGAAGATTCCTTGAGAAGGAAAAACCTAATGAAGTGTGGCCCATGGAGAGGGAACTCACAATTGTATAAGAGGAGGGCAAGAAAACCATTTTTTCTCATGAAGAGATTATTGATTTTGTTGTCTTGAGAGACAAGGAGCATACTCTTGCTGTTCAGCAGGGTTGCTAGAGGAATTCTTGTTTAGGATTCCTTCCTCCTCATGAGATGCCTCTTGAGGAATTGATCTTCAGTTTTCTCCACATCTTGGCTCAAGGCCAAAGCATTCTCTTCCATCACAGCGTTATTCTTGCAGTAAGAAGACATTGTGTTGTTGGGGTTGCAGTGGAGGCTTCCACACATCACTATGAGACTTTATTTGCAGAGAAAGGAGTCTCCATTCATAGGATATATCATTGAGGAGTGTTATTGAGCTTATTTGAAGATTTTTGTAGTAGGCCAAGCTTTCTCCCATATTCATCAACGCAGTCCCTTCCATAGGTTGCATTATTTCAGAGTTAGTCTGCAGTGGGGGTTTGCACCATCACATTGGAGGGAGATATTTCTAGTGTCGAGATCAGCCTTGCACTCCAAAAATCCTTTGGAGGAGATTGATTTAGATTGTAGATCAGATTCTACCATCTCCTTCTATTTGATTATGAGTTGCTCCTACTACCCAACTACTCCGACATTTTGGTATTTTCCCATTCTGGGCATAGAGTGTAGCCAATCTTCTTAAGGATTGTTGTATTATTGTTGTATCATTATTTTTAGGGGTTGAGAGCACACTCCCCCTCAATTCTTGAGCTATATTGCAATATCATCATATTTCATATTTGTATGCAGTAGTGTCTCCATAAGACTACGTAGTCATAGCTAGGGCAGTTTATGCAGCTATGTATTTCATGCTTTCATGTACTTGTTCTTTGAGGTTGATCATTCCCTCTCTTGAGTGCTATTTTCCTCAAGATATTGTACACTTATTTTGCTGCTATGAGCTAATATAATGGCTATGAGTTCTTCTATCATTTTCTGAGATTGTAGCAAGTTGCTCTTCAAGTATTTGTTTGCATATTGTTGTAGCTCATCCCTTTGAGCAAAGATCTTCTGAGGAAGAAGTATTTACATAGCTATAGGAAGAGTCTAAGAAAAGGCCAGATAGCCTCCGGTTCTCATCCTCTATTTAGAGGTTCCATAATTGGTAAAGGCCCTCTCAGTCCATCTTTGACATAGCCTTGTTCATATTTCCAACAAAGGAGTTCTTCAGCAGTGAAAAATTTGTTGGTTTCCATTTTGAAATATTACAGTGCTATCAGAGCATCATTCTTGGCTCAGCCTGTGGCCTTCAAGCCCAAGAAAGAAGGAATCAAGATGATGAAGAGGATGAGCTTGTTCTCATAAATTTTTAGAGCAAAGAAGAACCTCTCCAAGGAGGAGAAGCAAGAAGAAGAGGAAGAACCCTACACTTTCTATTCTCATCAGGGAGACCAAGAAATAAGCAGGAAAGAGACTCCATATTTTGGAGAAGGAAATAAAAGGGTTGAATCAAGGGCCAACTCTAGATTTTTCCATGAGGAGTGTGAGCATGTAGTTACACACCAGGGGGTACATTGCATTCACATGGCCAACTTTTCCATGAGAAGGAAAGAAGAAGAAGGCATACCGGAGAAGGGAACTCTTAGTGGTTTCTTACATGAGTATAAATCTCAAACTCAGAATTTTAGAGATCACATCTCTTTCCCGGAGTTTTGCAAGATCATGGTGAGGAGGATCAAGTAGAATGATGAGGTTATATTTCTTCAATCTGCCTTTGATGTTTCCTCTACTTATTCAGCCAAGGGTTGGATTGAAGAGCCACACACCTTTTTGCAATAGCATCAAATTCCAAAAGATGAAGCCATCAGAGTAGCAGCGCTGCACTTTGGAGTTAAAGTCTATGCATGGTGGTTATTTGAGTCTTTTTCTTTGAAAAATGTAGATACTTCTTCCTATGCAATGTTCATTAGGGCTTTGACGGAAAAATTTGATTGGAAGAAATCTGAAACACATGTGGAGGAAACAAACATTCCTAGAAAAACAACACCCTTGCATGTGATGGAGGAATTCATGGGCTCAAGATCATTTCATAAACCCTTAGAGGTGGCTGATATCTTGCATGGTGCTTATTTGGAAGCAAGACCTTCATCTTTCATTTTGGCACAAGGAGTCATGGAGGTCTCTCTTTCAAGAGAGGATCTCATTTTGGAGGAGTTTCCCACATATTTTGATTAGGAGACGAGAAACAATGTTGTCAAACATAGAGCCGATCTAGTACCTCATGTAGAGGAAGGAGGAGCACATGCTCCAATAAGAGGGATTCTTGAATATTTGCAGGAAGGTCCCCAGGATCTCATACATGGAGGTCCAAGCACAATCAGTGAGTAGCATGATTGTGCCATTTTGCACCTAGAAAAAGGAGGAGGAGAAAAAGAGCAGCATCATGTGATGAGGGGCACACACCCTTCCAAATTATAGAAAGTTAAGGAAAAGAGGAGAAAGGCTATACTGTGCAGGGAGAGTAAAGGTAAGGTTGCCCAACCATATGTAAAGTCCACTCTTGGCATTGATGTCTCACTGCATAGGGGCATCCCACCAGGGAGACCACCATATCTATCATTGATGACAGGAATCATGTTGTGGGATTCACCGATTTTGGATTGCAGAGAGGTGAAGAGTTTTGATGAAAAGTTTGGTGTAAGGGACGTCAAATTAGTGGACAGAAGTAGGAGGAGAGCTACACATGCCAGATCACCAGCGCTGTCTCTTAGGAGGATTGATCCTTACTAGATATATTCACTCTTAGTGGGGTACTCCAAGGATCTTGGTGCTTGTAGTATGTTTGACGACCCAAAGAGAGATGATAGATATATGGTTGAGGATATGGTCATCTACTCACATGGCAGAGTCTTCTTGACTAGAGCCTCTAGTATCAAGGATAAGATGCTACTTACAACACAAGGGAACTTCTTTTCCATGCATCTTGATGCACATCTTTCCTTGGAAGAGGAGTTAATTTGGGAGGGCATCGAACAATATATATATCAGCATATGGAGAGATGCATAGCCCAGATGATGATGATGAGGATGTCACAGCCACCTTCCTACTCATTGGGAGTAAGGAGCACTTTCATTTCAGCCATTTCAGCTCAATGTCCATAGTACCGGGTAGAGGAGGTATACATCTGTATTGTTATTTTACTTCCTTTACTTTATATGATCAAAATGTGGTATTGAGGAGGATCATCCTCTCTCATGTTTTATATGATGATGTACTTGGAGCCATTTGTAGCATTGAGATTGGCTATTTCATGGGTGGACTGTGGGGGAAGCCACATGATTCTTGGTGGGCACTATTGGCACCATACTTTCTATTCATGTTTCTATCTTTTGAGATGATTGTGGCAGCAAACAAGTGGCTGGAAAAGCACTTGTTGATTTTTGTTTTGATGCAGGTAGTGAGTGCACTGCGCAGGTTCCATGAGTGGAACTATGATCCACTTTTTGGTTGTCATATGACAACTTGTTCCTATTTGTTTTTTCTTCCATGTGTTGCTGAGTTTCCTTTTTACATGTGGAGCCTTGTCTGGAGAGTGGGATATGAGTTGGAGATGCCCATTGGGAGCATGATTCTCCCTACTTTGCATGATGTATTTTTCTGGGGAAACAATGGGCAGCCCATGATTGCCAAGCTTCACCTCTTTCCTTCATGTGGGAAGAGCCATTTAGGAAGCCTAAGTTTTTGGAGGAGGCATTTCATGGTTTATATGTTTGATGGGGTGGTTTGGGTCTCTCTTGAAGACCATTATGTTTCAACCATATATCAGCAACAACCCCATATGTATCATGATGAGGGAGGAACTCATTGGGTGGATGTGCCCTTTGAGAGGAGGAACCTCCATTGTCTTTGCGGCTCTTGCTCCAAGGGGAGTATGGGAGATGATAATGTCACCATCTTCAGCCATTATTTTTTCCATGAGGTGAACCATATGACTGTTTGGATTCCATATGATGATGAATTCCAACTCATCACATATGAGATGATTTGGGCAAGCTTGATTTGCAGCGTTGGAGGAGAGGTCCTTGGGGATCTAGACTTCATCTTGGCTCTTGAAGGCAACATTATTGCAGCCCAAGTTCAACTTGCAATCCAAATTTATCATGAGTGGAGAAGAGTACAACGTGCGGTAGGCCATGAATCTTACCATGTTCAGAATTTTAGCTGACCTATTCTACATGAGCACAAGTTGGAGGATTATTTTTAGGAGTTGCCTAGTTGGAAGGTGACTCATTTTGCATGGTTGATAGCTTGGGGATGGAGGATCCACATGAGGGAGATGTTCCTTAAACACATCATAGCCTCCATGCCTTGAGATAAGGCCTTATAGTTATATCCTTGCAGTTTCTTGGGGACAGGCAACATTTGTGAGGGGAGGACTGTAATGTTCCAAAATGTTCATGTAGAAAATTGGAACATTAATTTTTGCTAATTTCACATAGGAGGAGAATAAATGGGTAAGGAGACCTATGAATAATAGAAAGCACAATAAAATCCCTAATATTATGAGAAGGGATCATTTTTGTATTTTATTTCCCACCTCCATGTGCGAAAGGGGGTTATTTTGCAAAGTGGCTAGGTCAAGTTGACCAAAGTCAAACTGTGCAGGCTATGAGGTGGAAAGCACATTGTGGTACAATGCAATAGAGAAGGAGGGAAGATTCCTTGAGAAGGGAAACCCTAATGAAGTGGGACCCATGGAGAGGGAGCTCAAAATTGTATAAGAGGAGGGTAAGACAACCATTATTTCTCATGAAGAGATTATTGATTTTGTTGTCTTGAGAGACAAGGAGCATACTCTTGATTTTCAGCAGGGTTGCTAGAGGAATTCCTATTTAGGATTCCTTCCTCCTCATGAGAGGTCTCTTGAGGAATTGATCTTCAACTTTCTCCACATCTTGGCTCAAGGCCAAAGCATTCTCTTCCATCACAACATTATTCTTGCAGCAAAAAGACATTGTGTTGTTGGGGTTGCAGTGGAGGCTTCCACCACATCACTCCAGGACTTGATTTGTAGAGAAAGGAGTCTCCATTCAACGGAGATATCATTGAGGAGTGTTATTGAGCTTATCTGCAAATTTTTGCAGCAGGCCAAGATTTCTCCCATCTTCATCAGCGCATTTCTTTCCATAAATTGCGTTATTTCAGAGTTAGTATGTAGTGGGGGTTTGCACCATCACATTGGAGGGAGAGATTTACATTTTCGGGATCAGCCTTGCACTCCGGAAATCCTTTGGAGGAGATTGATTTATATTGTAGAGAAGATTCTACCATCTCCTTCTATTTGATTATGAGTTGCTCCTGCTGCCCAACAACTCCAACATTTCAGTATTTTCCCATTTTGGGCATATAGTGTAGCCAATCCTCTTGAGGATTGTTGTATTATTGTTGTATCATTATTTTTAGGGGTTGAGAGCACACTCCCCCTCATATCTTCAGCTATATTGCAATATCATCATATTTCATATTTGTATGCAGCAGTGTATCCATAGGACTGCGCAGTCATAGCTAGGGCAGTTTATGCAACTGTGTATTTCATGCTTTCATGTACTTGTTCTTTGAGGTTGATCATTCCCTATCTTGAGTACTCTTTTCCTCAAGATATTGTACAATTATTTTGCTGCTATGAGCTAATATGATGGCTATGATTTCTTCTATCATTTTCTGAGATTGTAGCAAGTTGCTCTTCAAATATTTGTTTACATATTGTTGTAGCTCATCCCTTTGAGCGAAGATCTTCTGAGGAAGAAGTATATACATAGATATAGGAAGAGTCTGAGAAAAGGCTAGATAGCCTCCGGTTCTCATCCTCTCCTTAGGGGTGACATAATTGGTAAAAGCCCTCTCAGTCCATCTCTGACATAGCCTTGTTCATATTTCCAACAATTGAGTTCTTCAGCAGTGAAAAAGCTGCTGACTTCCATTTCGGAATATTACATCATTTCATCATCCAGACTAATACTTGGAGTATGTTTTTCATCTTCAATAGTCAACAAATTTAAAGGAATGTTTTCTAGTCTCTTGTTTGTGTATGCTTGAAAATCTTCAACATCCTCTTGACTTAGTTGACTAGAAACATACTTGGTAATATCAGAGAAATTTTCCATGCTCTGGAAGAGGTCATCGAGTCCATCTTCTTCCTTTATAAAAGGATTCATCTTAAGCTCTGTGATGTAATTTTTAATCACATCATTGGGATCATATAATCTTCCTGGCATAAATGCCAATTTCAATAACTAAATCTTCAGAACCTATTTGTAAGTATGGCTGATATTAGCCACAACAAAGGTGTCGCACTGTAGAGGGAAATTAGGAAAAATAGCCCTTTTACCATCCTTCAGCTGCTTCATGACACCATTGACAAGCTGATAGGCTATTTATTTTTCAAGTAATTTATCGGGAACATAGTAAGGTAAAACATGGGGAGAAGCATAACTCCAAAATACTCTAATATATGTAAAATTTTCTTTTGCAAACCATCTAGCTACTGCAAGAATATCTACATTGGCTTTTTCAGAAACCCTAGGAGCTCTTTTGTTGAAAATCATCTGATGTATGGGAAATATGACTCCATAACAGATTTTATAGAAGTGCAAGTGGAACTCTGAATTGCAGAGTTCTCTATGGTAGATGTGAATCGTGGTAGGGTCCTTGGTAGTACATTTCAAACCCATGGTAGGAAAATTAGTAGTAAAATAGATAACATCCATGACATAGGCAAACATATAGAAAGGAGGTATTTCTTTGAATGAAACACTTCTTTTACTCCTATATTCAGTTATATGCTTGACTAGGCAATTAGATAAAATGTCTGCCCAATCTAATATTGATGAATTGACGATTGCGTCAATTAGGGGAACCCAATCTCTTGAGAATCTAGTGCTATCTGGCTTGCAAAATATTCTACATAACATACCAACGACATAATAGTAAGGATTAGGAATTTGGGAAATTGGGTACATACTAGACTTATCTTGCTTCAATTTCCCTTCATTATCCTTCCATTCGTGGATGACTCTGTTAAGATCTAGATGTTTTCCTTTGAAATTATGCACATATTTATTGTTTTATTTCTGTTGTGGGGTTGGTAGATCATACATTGTTGCTAAATCCTCTGCTTTGAAAGAACCTATAGTTTCTCCTCTCAAATTCTTGAACATTCTATCTTAAATGTTTAAGTGGTAAATTGCCCACTTAACCATGTCTGTATAAGGAAGAATCTTTGGTTTCGTAGCTATGTTGTGAATGTATGAGCATGCAACGTCAAAAAGGGTTGCATCAGAGGCATACATAGTGAAAGTTGCAGAGAATTTTCTTATTACCCTTGGTCCTTCATCTTCGAAGAGTTTATACATTGCCTCCCATGTTGAACTGTCACAGTATTTGTTGCAGACGGTATCTGAAAATGATGGAGACATATTTTTGTCTTCTATGGACGACGTTCAAGAAATTTATTTACCTTTTTTTTTCATTTTGATCTTCTTCAACTCGTTAATTAGTTTCCTGAAAGAAAAGTGAATTTTACAAATAAGGAGTGTCACAACAGTAAATCAATCATTTACTTCAAACACACATGATAAGATATCAATCTATCAATCATCTTTCATAATTTCAAATTTAATATTTCACATGGCTTCACACGTAAGATCTATCAATCATATTAATGCCGTTAAGTTCTTAAATTCCATTTGATATGACATAAGTTGTTTCACACACTGAATTCATTTAATACACAAATCACAATCATTCCTTATAATATTTCATGATACTTTACCCTTAAAGGCCATGAAATGCGGTCTGTACAAATCACAGATCCCAACTTTTATGGAATAACATTTTAGTGTATATTATAGGTTGCGCAGAATGCGAACTGTGACAAACTTGGATTGATTGTGATAGCCTAAAGATTTTATATTTCTTGGTTTATTTGTTTGTTGGGTCTGCGAGTATCGCAACTTATATCATTTTCCTCTTAAAGCTTCATTGATTAAGTAAAGTCGGCTATGAAAAAAAAAATAATGATTGAGGTTTTTGCAAGATTTTTTAAACTATATCTTCGAGGAGGCTTTGAGCACATATCACAACTCGCACATTTTACGTTTTATGATTCTTTTTTGAAATAGAATATGTAATATGAGATGCACTTTTATTTTTTTATTTTAGGAAATTATAAAAATTATTTCCTATTTATTATTAAAGCATCCCTATTTATAAAATAATTGGGGGGTTGTTGTATAGCACAACACCTTCTAGGCCAAATTGTAGCTAGAAACTCCACTTGATGTAAGAGCCCAGTGAGCCGCGCTGGTCACAGAGGCCACCAGTACTATTATTGCTTATATTTCTGAGGGTGCAGAGTTGTTGGAGACAGCTATGCGGATTTTGTCTAAGGTGAAACATGACCCTCTCCTCTGTGATTTTACTCAATAGCTACGCCAAAAATATGAAGAGTTTGAACAACTTGAAGCTACTATATCCACTTTGATTCCATCTCAATGCCTGGCACGATTGCGTTCCAGCCACACAGTTCGAGATGATATTGAAGAGCTCCACCATAAAAATAAGGTTCTTAGTGACCACCTTAAGCCTTATGCTGATGAAGACCTCAAGCTCTCTCAGGAGGTGGATGTTGTGGTCAAGCAACTAAACCATACATTGGAAAGTGTGACGGCTGCTACAGAAAGTCTAACTTCGCAGAAGTTGGTGGATATTTCTCAGAACACTGTTGCACAGAGAAAATGAGTGTTTCCTCGCTGGTTGATGTGATCAAGTAGCTTCAAGCGAAGATGAAAACCCCACAGCCGTAGTGGCTCGTGACGAGTCACAAGATTGTTTTGGGGGCCTGTTGGAACAGGGTTCCCTAACCTGTGTTTTTGTATAATTTTGTAATAGTCGGTCCTGCGTAGGGGTTTTGGGGTGGGAGCCCCTAATGTTTTTTAATGGGTTAAAGGGTAATGCTTGTGTCCATAAACCATCATTTATAGACCATAGGATAGTGAAGGCTACGATGTTATAAATAGATAGATAGTTTGGTTCTAGTAAGTAGGAAAGAGAGAAGATTGATGCTACGTGCAAATTGTTAAGATCTCTCTAGGTTTTTTAGGGTAAGGACTCATGTTGGTTATGTGCACGGAGATCCTCAGTCCTGTTGTGTGCAGACCCCACTAGGCTATGTGCGCGGGTTGCGTTTCGGCTGTAAGTGGATTTTTGATGCTAATGTATTTGTGATCTCGAATTGGTTGCAATTATAATTTTCTATGATGGTAGTTGTTGATGTGCACGTGGATGTTAATGTATTGATTATATCTGTTAGTAATAATAGCTTTGATATGTTTATGTGTTGATTATACTGTCAAAAGAGATGTGAATAGACTCATTCTATGTGAACCTAGTAAGCTACAACATAGATCTACCTTAAATTACCTACTCTCTCCCAGGGTGTAGAAACCTAGTTCCATCACCCCTCCCATACTACTTCGGGTGAGACCTTGGCCTACGCAATTGCCGAAAGGGCTAGTAGTATAGGGGTTTTTTGGAAAACCTTAACCTCCAAACCTAGGTTGGGACTCCTCAAGCCAACAAGTGTGTTGACACTTGATTAGCGCACATATGAGAAAAACATATGTAACAACCTCCGGCCGCCAATTTTTTTTTTTTTACTTGTGTTGGAATTCTGTTAGAAGCTCCACAAAAACCTCCATTACCAAAAATGGATGTTCTAGAAAATGTTTTCTGAGAATTTTGGCCAATTTTATAACACTAAAAACCTCCTTTATAACCTCCGCTAGAGGGTATTTTCCTTGTAGTGTAGCCACATTGCCTCTTTAATATGTTCAAAGGCATTAGTTTCTTCAGGAGTCCATGAAAATACATCTTTCTTCAATAATGTCGTTAGACGTGCTACTATTCTCCCATAATTCTTAGCAAACTTGTGATAATACCCTATTAACCCAAGAATTCCTCACAACTTCTTTATGGTTGTGGGGAATTTCCATTCCTTAATGGATTTAATTTTGTTCGGGTCTACCTTAACACCCTCTTGAGATATAATATGACCCAGATATTCCACCTCTTGTAGTAACAAGAAACATTTGGATGTTTTTGCATATAACTGCTTCTCCTCCAATAGTTAGAGAACCCTATTAACATGTTGAAAATGATCCTTCCAAGACCTATTTTATATTATTTTATCATCAAAAAATACTAACACAAATTTTCTAAGGGTCATTACGAATTCATCAACCCTTGAAATGTAGAAGATACATTAGTGAGGAAAAAAGGCACTAGCAAAAATTCATAATGACCCTCATGAGCTTGAAATGTTTTTTTTGGAATATCGCCATTCTTCATTATAATTTGATGATATCCTGAATGGAGATCCAACTTGGTAAAATAAATTGTTCCATGTAATTCATCGAATAATTCATCAATCACATGAATGAGAAATTTACCTTTAATAGTGAGATTACTGAGCAGACTATAATCTGGACACATCAGCCATGATCCATCCTTGTCATGCACCAATACTATTGGAGTAGAGATATAACTTTGGCTAAGTTGAATTATACCAGCCTCTAACATTTCTACAATCATACATTAAAATTCGATCTTTTGGACATAAGGATATCTGTAAGGCCTGATGTTTGGAGGAACACTTCGTGGAATCAAATGAATAACATGATCATGATCATGAATAGGTGGGAGTCCTTTGCGAGTTTCAAACACCTTGAAATGATTGTCCAATAATTTTGGAGATCTGGAGAAATAGATGATTTGATTTTGGAACTTCTAGTCATCATATGTTGTGTAACCAGCTCCAAAAAGAGAAGCCTTAGAAATGAGCCACTTCGAGGGGACAACCTCCAATACATTACATAAATGAACAATTCTTGGATGATCCCATTTACAAAACCTCCTTTCTATATATATAGGAGTCCATGGGGCCATAGTGGGCCATAATGTAATCCTAGCCGACCTAACAATAATAATGTAAGGGCACAATAATAACAATATGGGGGTTACAGGGGTGCAACAGTAATGATAAGGGGGGTTAGACTAACATAATAAGGAACTACACTTTTAATATAGGGGCTTAACATGCCCCTCTCCTTCAAACAAGTGTTGTCCTCAACGCTTGATTATTTCTTGATGCTTCTGTATAAAATTCTCATCCTCCCATGTGGAATCTTCTATAGGAAAGTTCTTCCACTTGCTGAGATAATTTGAAATTGATTGTACTTTTTGATTTCTTGTTTTTGTGACTGCTTCAGAACTTCTTTCGATGTGATGTTGATCTTCCGGTTGTTTCATTTGATTTTGCACCAAAGTTAGGTTATCCTTTGAGAGTTGGAGAACTTGTTGTTGATGCTCATTGTGATATTCCACTACTTTATCATTCATAATATATTTTATTTGATCCTTCAAACCATCCAAATTAGCCTCCATTTTTTCTTGTAAACCATCTATGTCATCTTCGGTTGCTCTTCGTAAGATCGAAATTTGTTGCACTTGGTACCGTAATTTTGATATCTCATATTGCAATTCTTCCTCTTCATGCGTCATAGTATAGCTTTCTGAGGGCTTAATGGGTATGAAATTATTTTTTGGAGGCATAATAGAACCCATTACTGACAAAAATTCTTCAATATGCCCTTGGAATCAATTCAACTTGATTCTTCAAACACGACTTATGCAATTCGGAAAAAACAATACACACCTTTTACTTGCTTTGAGGAGCTCGATATTGAAATTGTATTATCTCTGTGATTGTGGATCTTAAATATATGAAATTCAGCACTCAAGTATCCCTCTAAATTCTCTTTTGAATTCCACAGGTCTGACTTGATTTGGATTCTCCAAGATAATGTTGTGTCCAATCTCCCACAATGACCTAATTCTGGACTGGTTCAGTAGAGTGAACTTGTACAACTTGCCACGTGTCACTGTTTAGTCCTTCGTCTCGAAAATTGATAGCCAAGAAACTGCAATCGGTGTACTTGCAACCTCTTTTTATGGTACTCCAATCTGATTCCCAGAGAGATAGTTATTGAACTTTTCCCACGATCACCTCTTTGAGATGAAATTTAGGAGCCTGAAAAAGCACTACCTTCCACAGATAATATCTCAAAAAATTTTGTGAACCAAGCTTTGAAATTTTTTGAAGAATTTCCTCAGGATTTCAGCTTCGCACCATATCAATTTCAGATTCTGAACCTTCGTAGAAATTTTTTTATAATGCAAATTCCACGATGACCTGTTTAGGATCCTGAAAAAAGACCTAAATTCCACAGATCATATCTCCGAAAATGTTGCGAACCAAGCTCTGAAATTTTTAGAAAAAATTCCTCAAGATTTCAACTTCGCACTCTAAAAATTTTAGCTTCTGAAGCTTCGTAGAAAAAAATTTATAGCAAAAATTCCACGATGACCTGTTTGGAGTAGCGAAACCCTAGAATCCAAAGCTCTGATACCAAATGTTGTGTAACCAGCTCCAAAAATAGAAGAAAAAAGATATCAACGCCTTAGAAATGAGCCACTTCGAGGGGGCAACCTCCAATACATTATATAAATGAAAAATTCTTGGATGATCCCATTTACAAAACCTCCTTTCTATATATATAGGAGTCCATGGGGCCATAGTGGGCCATAATGTAATCCTAGCTGACCTAACAATAATAATGTAAGGGCACAATAATAACAATATGTGGGTTACAGGGGTACAACAATAATGATAAGGGGGGTTGGACTAACATAATAGGGAACTACACTATTAATATAGGGGCTTAACATCATAATTGTTCAATTATGCTTCTTTGTTCTTTATTCAAAATCTTTGTCATGACATTAGAGCTTATTATATTTCCTGACATCCCTATGATACCCTGTAATTCAACTTCCTTTCCTTTTGAAATATTTTTCAAGAAAATTTATTCAAAATTAAAAACTATTGTCCCCAAAGATTGTAACCATTTTACTCCTAGTACAACATCAACACCTCCCATTGGAATGGAAAGCATTGGACTATTCAATACATATTCCCCCATAGTTAGCTTGATATTATGGCATTTTCCAGAGAAATTTATAGTTCCTCCATTTGTAGCCATCACTTGAAAATCTAGTGATGGGCATAGGAAGAAATTCAATTCCTTGGCTACTTTACAATGAATAAAGTTATGGGTACTACCCGAATCAATCAACGCTATTACATTTTTCTTCTTGATCTGTCCTTCTATCTTGAGGGTCTGAGGAGTGGTAATTCCTGCCAATTTATTACAAGATATGGTTAGACTCATTTCTTATTTCTCTATGGTTGGTTCTTGGTGTATATCCTCTTCTTTCAAAGTTTCTTGTTCATTTTATTCTTCCTCTTCATAATCTATGTAAAATAATTTCTTCTCACCACACGTATGACCTTTAGTGTATTTTCTATCAGAACTATAGCGAAGCCCTTTTGTTATTTTTTCTTCCAATTGCTGTGGTGTCAACCTTGTAGGTTGTGGAACTCTATGAGTATAAACACTTCCATATTTATAGAGGTGTGTGGTAGGATTCCTTATCGCCATAATTTTACTTTCAATTTTTCTTGCGAACCTGAATGCCTTCTCGAATGAATCAGGTTCCCAAAGGTGAACCTCATGTTGGATGCTATCCTTTAAAGTCCATATGAAGATGTTAATCCTGTGTTCCTATGGAATATCAGTTACCCTTATATTCAATTTTTGTAAGTCCTCAATGTGCTCCAAAATTTAACCCTTTTTTTTAGATTTATCCATTGGCTAAATAAGGTGTTGCTCTTTGTATCCTCATAATGTGCTATCATTTCCTACGTAAAAATTGACCAAGTGACAAATTTTTTACAATAGTAAAGCCATCGATACCATACAAATGTATTTTTTTCTAAATAAAAAGTTTCAATGCATACCTTTTGTGTGTTTTGCACATTATGGAGATACAAATATTGCTCCATCTATAGTATCCATGTTATAGGATCCTTGCTATGAAAATTCCTCATATCGATCTTTGGAATATGGTGGGTCTTTAATCCAACAGTAGAGTTTATGAAATCATGATCAACATTTATTTTTTTCTCATCTTGAGTTTCCTCTACTATATTTTCGCCATTAGGGATCATTTTTCAAATCAAATTTGTCAAACTTTCCTTCAATCCTTCCATGTATCATTTTAGATCATTCGTCATGTCTTCCATGTTGTATTTAATTTTTTCATTGATCTTTGCTTCCATGTCATCCACCTTAGCTTCCATGCCATTCTTTAAATCATTCATCTTATATTCCACACCTTTCTTCAAACCATCCATCTTAGCTTCCACGCCTTTCTTTAAAATTTCCATTTCATTTTTTGTTAGTCTTTGCGACAGCGAAATTTAGTACACTTGGTCTTGTAATTTTGATATATCATGTTGCACTTATTCCTCTTCATGAGTCATAATAGAGCCTTATAAGGGCTTAATGGGGGTTGAATTATTTTTAGGGGCCATTTTAGAACCCAATACTGATATATGTTCTTCAAAATGCCCTTGGAATCACTTCAAACTAATTTTTCAAACACGACTTTTGCAATTTGAAAAAAAAATACACTTATTTTTTGTGCTTTCGAGGAGCTCGATATTGAAACTAATGTATCTCTGTAATTTTAAATCCCCAATATTTTATCTTCAGTCCTTTATTATCCCTATGAATCTTCTTTCCAATGCCACGGGTTTGACCTGATTTGGATTCTTCAAGGAAAATTTATGCCCAATCTCCCCCAATGACCTAATTATGGACTAGTTTAGTAGAGAAAACTTGTATGACATGCTACGTGTCAATGTGTCCTCCTTCAGCTCTGAAATTAAAACACAATTCCAATCTTATGCTCAGAGAGAGAGTTTTGAAAATTTTCCCGAGGTCACCTCTTTGAGATGAAATTTGGGAGCCTGCAAAAGCCCTAAATTCCACAGATTATATCTCCAAAACTATTGCAAACCAAGATCTAAATTTTTTACAAAAAGTTCCCCCTTATTTCTTCACAAATGTTTTTTTTTAGCTTTTGAACCTTCATAGTAAAAAATTATAGCAAATATTCCACGTTGACCTATTTGAAGCAGAAAAATCGTAGAATCCAAAGCCCTGATAGAAAATGTTATGAAACCAACTCACAAAATAGAAGAAAACATAGATCAATGACCTATAAATCAACCAATTCAAGGGGAAAGCCTCCTATAAATGACATAAATGAAAAATTATTATATGATACAATTGAAAAAACCTCCTTTCTATATATAGGAGTCCATGGGGTCACAATATAATCTTATCCGACCTAACAATAATAATGTAAGGGCACAAAAATAACAATAGTGGGCTTTTATGGGGCACAATAATAACAATATGGGGACTACAGGGGTACAAAAACAATAATAAGAGGGATACACCAACAACAATAAGGGACTAAAATAGTAATATAGGTACCTAACATCAACATATAAGAGAGAACATTTTTAAGAAGGAGGATTTTGTATTAGTTTATGATAGTAAGTTTGCGTGTTTTCCAAGAAAGTTCAAGATGCATTGGCTCGGACCCTATATTATCAAGGAAATCATAGAAGGAGGCTCAGTTTGGTTGAATACCTTGAACGATGAATTCCTTCCTATATATGTTAATCGAAGTCACCTAAAACCTTACACGGAATCCATGTGTGCTAAATGACTATATGGACGGAAGAATGTTTTAGTGGTTTGGACAATTGCAAGAGGGTGCTAGACTTTAAAGAAATCTGTCAAAGGGTATGTAAATTATTGTCAAACTTTTTATTGAAAAAATTTGAGGGGATGCATGTACCTACAAAGCTAGTGCAGAGGTTGTGCCAGATGGGGATTATAGTTGCAGGGATGCCAAAAACTAGCCGTTGGAATAGTAAAACTGGTTATGATAGCTTTATTATAGTTGCAAGGAGTGGGTAACCTGCATTTAATGAGGAGATTACACCATATTTGGGGTTGTTTTAGCATTAATCGAGTTGCTTCAATGGAAATTAGGTCTTTTAGGCTGTGGAATCACTATAAATATGGCATGAAGGTCTGCATAAGTCCCCATTTCTTTCAAAGTAATTTGATCGAAGTATTCCATTAGTTCTCACTCTCTTTGTCATTTTTTATGTCTTCCTCTTGGGAACCACTTGAAGAGACACATTTCCATAAAGGTTTAGGCCATTTGATCCTAGAAGCCATGACTTCCACTAATCCTATCCTTGATAAACTATAAGCGTCTGGTGCCAGTGGTGTGCCAGAACAGAAGAAAGGTTAAACTTCAGGTACCATAAAGTCTCTGTGCAAGGCACAAACCCAACAAAAGCCTTCGAAGGAAAGGTCGTGGAAAATAAAGTCACTAAAATATGAAAAAAATGGTGTAGTCCAGAATACAAGAGTTTTTGCTATTAGAAAAATAAAAAACTTAGTGGTACGATGTTCCAGATAGATATTGGCATGCAAATTGAAGAAGAGGTGCCATGCCACCGAATTTTCGGTGCCAGTCATTGTGTTAGCCACGCATTGCGTCAAGGGAGTGCAATACAATTGGATGATGTACTTGTGCCAAGAATTCATGGAGAATGTCTGGAGGTGAATGAGGAAGGAAAAATATTCCAATATGCGTGGATTTTGCTGCTTGTTGTATTAGTGGGCTGGATGCTGCCGTCACGGTCTTAGCTTCTAGACATTGAACCTAGTCTATGCGGAGTTGTGCTTTACACACTCTTTGGGCATCAAAGGATCATTCGCGAGTGATGGAGAACAACATATTTTTGGTATTATTCCAGACATAACTTCACCAGACAGTTATATCAAAACCACACCTTTCACCGACGTTGTATCAATAATACAAGCACATCGCAAACTTTAAAGTGTACTTTCATAATGTGCACATCCATGAAAAGGATGAAATGTAAAAAGTGCAGTATGGCTTGCCTTACCTTGCCATTGAGAATGACCTCATCCATGTGATGACCAATTGGGACCCCCCTTGGTTAATTGCAACAACATATACCAGTGCCACGTCTGCTACTCATCATGAGTCATATGCGTCAAATCCTAGTACCAAGAAAGATACGAAAAATATATGTAGGAGCCCGAAACAACAAAAAATACAAAAGAGCAATCGAAGGACACTTTGGATGTCCCCAACGTTAAAGAGTTGGAAGAGCTTGATGGAGATAGTGCAAATGCACTGCCAATGAAAAAAGAAACTCGTCGCGGAACATATGCAACACTGAGGGCCCAGACATAGATATGGCTACTCAGAAGGAATAAGGTGACAAAGAAGAAGGGAAATCTTCCTCTGGTGTTGGGAGAGGGTGATTTTGATGAAATTGGCAACACCGTTAAATCCATCAACAAGGAAGCCTGTAGTACAATGGAGGAGGAGTACAAGGTAGTTGTTGATGATGTTCAATGGGGAATCCAACAGTTAAAGGTTCAAGAGAGCCATGTGAATCAAGCAGGTCTGATATCAGTTAGCACCTCAGTCACCAAATCAACTACATAGAGTCGAGTATTCCAAGTTCCAAGTGTCACACTTCATGCTTCTCATCTAGGACAGTGCGCCACTATGTGCACTTAGTCTGATATTGGAATCAACTTGGCTATGCTTCCAAGTGGCTAGTTTCACTCAATGCATTCAATTATCAGAAATGAATTACAATACCTAGAGTACTGTGCATCACGCGCTACTACAGAAGAACAAAAATTGGCTGAAGTATTATATCAGGGTCAGAGGATAGCTAAATAAGCGTGGGATGCTGCATAGAGTTAGTGCGGGTAGCTGGAGATGCTTATCAACAAGGTATCCTATGATATTCCAGATTTTCCGATCCCAACTAGCACTGTGGCCACCATTAAGATCGAGATTCTAGTAGCCACATTGAATGATTCAAAAACAAAGATCGGGACAATGTGCACCAATTTAGAATAGAAGATTGCAAACTTTCAAATGAAGCTACATCCAGAGACACCGCTAGAGGTCTGCATAAAGAGAGCCGTAGTTGTTCAAGAAACCATGAAAAGCATTAATTCTGTAATGAATGAATGCAGTACTATGTCTGAATATGCCTTACGAATATGGTCATCCATCCAAGAAGTCTCATTACTTTAGCAGCTGAGGACATACATTTACGACAAGAAACAAAATTTCAATGAGATTTGGATCACTGCAAAGACCTTAGCTCCCGTGCAAGGATTAGCCTGATTGGAGGAGAGAAGACACATTTAGGATGAGATGTATATGTTGCGCCACAAGGAGAGGCTCTTGGATGAAACGACCCAACTTTAGGATAATTAAGCACTGTAGCTATCGCAAAACATTTAAGATGCACTCAAGGGAATCTTCCAGACTCAACGTGGCACCAGCCTAGCCGCGAAGGCCCCGAATTTTATAGGTCAATTTGGGCATCATTCCCAATGACATGGTTAACTGGACATCATCTCTAGGACCAATGATCAAGGGTCTATAATTCCCTATCATTTTAGTTGCTACATGCCCTAAGACAAGAAAAAGACAAATCAGGCAAGTCTTTCATCAAGCAAAGGTTTCCATGGTTTGAAGCTTATTATATAGCATATGAGAGCTCACCAATGCAGGCTCTAAGGAGCCTAAGTGCATTGCATATGCAGGTAGCCCCATGCAAGGCTGCTCTACAAATTACTTCCTGACATTCACAGGCGCGTTGGTCACATTGGGAGCGAAATTCTCATTGTTCTAGAATCTCCACTTGGCCAATGCCTTCGAGAAGAGCTCACATGTGTCAAGCTTCGGATCCAAGTGTACATTTGAAATCTGCATGAATGGAAACATGTATTGGCTATTTTTTGAAAGTTATTGATTGCAAAACAAGCTAGAGTTCATCTATAAATTGAGCACAGTTCTAAGTGTTTGAAAAGGAAGAATTTGAGTAGAGAAATGCTGGAGAATTTTCAATTGAGAGCTAGATTTGTGAAGTTGCTGCTGGAGAGGTTTATACTCTGATGAGGCTTGGGAACGTTGCTGGAAGGTCACTTCAAATTAGTCACTGGGTTGTAACCTCTCCTTCTATCATCAATAAAGAGTACTTCTTATTTTTCCCTACATGCATATGTATTGGCTTTAATTTTCTATATTGTAAGATCTAGGTTAATGTATATGGTTTATGCTTTACTAATTTAGCTAACTAGCTTGAATAGATATCTATATTATTGCATCTTATATTGCTTCTATGTTCTTTCTTGCAGGAAGCGTTCAGCTCACAAACCGCTTGAATTTGAAGCTACAATGGAAGCAAAAGAAGGAGCCATTTGAAAGCGACTGAAAAAGTAAGCCTCCAATCCTCTCTGTATCTCTATTCTGACTTGGGAGAAATAGTTGTATAATCTTTCATTTGTTGTTCTAGACTAGCACCTGTCTAGGGAAGCGTAATTTATCCATAGATTACAATTCTGTCCCAACAAATTGGTGACTCTGCTGGGGAGAATTTCCTTTAGTTCTAGGTGTTTTAGCCTCTGATTTTATTTTTTTATCCATCCAGTAGCTGTTACACATAAATATTAACCTTTTTCAGAGCCTAATTTGCAAAGACAGTGAGTTAAACAATAGCATTTTTCTTTGTTTACTGTGCCCAACACACCCTTGGACTGGACATGGTGCTTTGCAGAGAACTGTCTCCCTTCCTAGCCTGCGTTGCAGAGCACTGTTTCTCCTTGGAGACTACAATGACTCTTGAAAGTGACCAAATTCCCTTGAATTTGACTTTGCAACTTGCTTTAGTTTTGTTTGTTGCTGTGTTATGAAATGTTTGATGCTCAATTAACCAGTAAATCTATATACTTCTTCCTCCTTTGGCTGAAAATTTGTTGAATGTTTGTTTAGAAAAGATTTTCTCTATCATTGACAAGTTGATTTCAAAGTATTTTTATGGTCGCATTAAGGATCATTTGCTTTCGAAATAGGAAATTGTTGTAAAATCTTCATTTCCTTGATAGGAGAAATTGTTGTTAAAATCATAGTTTTTCCTTCAAAAGAGAAATTGTTGTTTGTATTCTTCATTTCTCGAAAGTAAAAAGCATTTGAATTATCGATCTAGTGCACCTAGTTTATTTTCAGCATTCATAACATTAAGGAAACTAAAAAGAAAAGCTTTCATTTGCATGTAGGATTGTTTGTGTTTTGCAAAAGGAACATTAGGAAATCTACATTTAGTTTTTGATTCATTGATTTAGTTTTTTTTCATTAATTTGTTTTCTCACGAACTATTTTCTCTCTTCCCTTAGTAGCTAGGTTCGTCATTGAAAAAGCTGAAAGTGAATTTTTTTTATCATTCTTATCTTTCATTTTAGGAATTTCATAGACATCATCGCAGTGCACCTGAAAGGAAAATTGTTCAGTAAGATCAACATAAAATATATCTCAATTTACTTAACAACACATTGGAACCATAACGATAACATTTATAAGGTCTAGGCTAGAGACGTGTTCTAGCGTCGTAAAACATAGCAGTTGTCGTTAACTTGTCTGCAATACATTCTGAGTGAGATACCTCACTCCACGTACGTAAGTATATCGGAGCTTGTCCATGTACGCTTGGGTATATCGGGCGGCGTTACAGTATGATAAGTATAAAGGGGTGCTCTCACTGTGCAATTTCACATTAGATAGTGTTAATATGGACTTGGGCCTCCACGTACCTTCGGGTATATTTGGGTGGACAAATTTTAGGTTCTATCCATCCATAGTGAACCGAGTCGGCCGCCTTGAAATTGTGATACATTGAACACAACATTTGGGGAGTTTACTTGCCCGTACTTCTTGGTTCTTTAGGAGGTATTCTACAGTTCACAATTTCTTGGTAAACCCTTTTTCTTAGCATTACCCTCTTTTTGTTTTTGTTTTTTGGTTAAAATAAATTAGTAATCGTGGAAGATAAAACTCCTATCCACCGTTGTTCGCGTAGAAATCCCTCTACCAAAACCAGTACCATCAATACCTTTGGTGAAGAATCATCTTCCCATATACCAGAGTTGGCACAAGTTGTTTCTACAAATCCTAGTTTGTCTACTGTTGTCAAGATAGAGTCCTCACAGCCACCGGTGGTCATGATCCATCCAATCTGTGAGACCATACCTCCCGAAACCAACGTTGTTCAGCTGGAAGTTGATCCAAATCCCATTGTGATTTAGAGGGAAACTATTACTGGTCAAACTGGACATCATCCCCAGGACCAATGAAATAGGTTCTATCATCCCCTTATATTTCTGTTGCTATATTACCTAAGTGGAGAAAATCTTGATCCCAAAGTTGAACAACTGAAAGTTGTTTCTGTATTGGTCACTCCATAATCTATTGTAGCCATTGAGTCTCCCATATCGCATAGTCAACCACCTAAAATATACTTTGGGCCTGACGACGAAGTTCTTCCACTTGCTTTTATTTCGATTGAATAAATATCACAAGACGAGACACCTTTAACTGCAACTCATTTTTGGTAGGAGCTTTACCTGTACGAGTCTTTTCCTCAATCACCTTCCTCTACTTTTGTTTATCCTGTTTCACTTTGAGTTCCCATAGATTCTATAGGGTATACATTGGGTCATTTGAACATGGCTGAGATAACATCTCAAACTGAACAATATATTTCAGCTGCGACAACATCTATTGTTGCTTCATTTTTGATGTTTTGTCCATTGACTTCACCCATGTCATCATCTGGAATCCTATCTGGTTCCTCCCCTTGGTGGTTGGTGATACGACATATGTTACCCTCAGACATTCCTAAACTCAATGAAAACCTTGGAGAAGACCCATCAACGCATGTTATAACTTATCATTTGTGGTATTCATCAAAATCCTTAGATGATGACTCCATTAGGCTACATCTTTTCTAGCACACACTCACTAGTCCAACTGCAGAATGAGGATGGTTATCTTTTCCTATGTCAACCTCGTTAAAAAATGAAACAGGTGTTGACGATAGTTCTTTTCTCGTGTCAACCTCGATAAATGAAGCCGGTTCCCATGAGGATGGTTCTTTTTCTGTGTCAACCTCGTTAAAAATGAAACAGAGTGATGAGGATAGTTATTTTTTATTGTGTCAACCTCGTTAACAAATGAAACAAGTACCTATGAGGATAGTTCTTTTTTCTTGTGTCAACCTCGTTAAAAAATGAAACAAGTTCCTTTGAGGAAATTTCTTTTACTGTGTCAACCTTGTTAAAAAATGAAATAGGTCATGAGCATAGTTGTTTTCCTGTGTTAAGCTCATTAAAAAATGAAACAAATCCTCTCCTAATTATGACGAGTCTTCCATTTGATCTGATAAATAAACCTTCATTCCATCCAGCTATTAGCAACCAATAATCTACTTAGATGAATGAAATGAAGCTTGGGGGGCACCTACTCTTACAAGGGGAATTCGACATGTGATCTTGCAAGGGGAATTGAAAATATTCTTACTGATTGCATGCAATTGACTGCTGAAGTTCAGGGGAAAAACAGGTTCAGAGCTCAAAAATGCAAATGGTAACTAGTGAATGGTAAAAGTGAATAGTAAAACTCTTTTTATTTAGTCATTTAATTGTTTGCAATGAATATTTATTGCTATGACTATGGTTTTATTATATTTTTTTTCATGAAACAGGTATTTTAAATCTGTTTTGTGTTGTTCTAAATAGGAAATACAACAAATGAACAGATTAGTCGTGCATATTTATTCAAAGAACGACTTGACCACAAAGCATACTTTTTCTCCTTATTTTTTGAGCTTTGTTAAAAATGAAAAAAGGATTTGAAGAACACTTTTATCTCTTTTTGGAGCTTTGATAATAGCAAAAAAGGAACCCCTGGAGTCTTCTTTCAGCTCTTTTCAGACTCCGATAATATGAAAATATTGTCAAGCACTTGTCTTTTAGAGCTCGTTAAATTAAATGAATTGATATCTACTCGGTATAAGTTTAACCCTTTTCAGGACTGAGATAGATTATTTATGAAAAAAGAATACCTTGGTTAAACATGCCCAAAGAGGTTCTCTCAAATATTACTTTACACTTTTTCAGATCTGAGTGACAAATTTACGAAAAAGTACTTTTTGGAGTTCTATTTCGTCCTCTTTTTCAGACTCTCTAAATATGAAAAAGGATTGGAATATCACTGTCGTTAAGATTGTTAAAACATAAAATAGTGATGGGCTTGTCTATCATGACAAGAAACGAGTTTCATTCATTAATAGACTCATTAAATTATTAAATAGAAATAGTTTATTCACCTAAAGGGTTGAATTATAGATCAAGCAAATGTTATCCTCCTCAAGCTTGTTAAAAAATAAAGAGGTACTGGTCGACAAATTACCAGGGAAAATTTGGGAAAAGTAAGAAAAGTTTATTTTTGGTAGCAAGACACTCTTGAAGATGACACTTCTTTCACTGCATGTCCATGACTGTTTGGGTTGGGTAATCATCTTGATGGTTCAGTCACACCTATGCTTCATCATGCCTTCACTTTAGTTTTGGGTCAATGCTACCAAATCATCACAGTTTCGCTAATATGTTCAAGAGAAGTCATCCAGTGATTAAAAGCTCATCCAACTACAATACTCATAAACCAGCAAAGTTTCTTTTTGGTAGCAAGTCGCTCTTGAACTTGACACTTCTTTCACTCCATGTTCGTGACTATTTGTGTTGGGTAATCATCTTGACGATTCATTCACACCTATGGTTCATCATACCTTCACTTCATTTTTGGGTCAATGTTACCAACTCATCATAGTGTCGTTGATATGTTCAAGAGAAGTAATCCAGTGACTAAAAAATCATCCATATGCAATACTCATAAACCTTCATTTTCATGACCGTCATCCCTGAAAATTTATATATCAAGTCATACCCTTATCTCTGAAATCAGTAACTCCTGTTTTTCAATAAGATGATTTCCTGTAGAAAAAAAATCAATATCTAGGAAGTTCACTTAGAAACATCAGATTCCAGTACCATGATGCTTGTTACATCATCGACAAGATCCTTGCTTCTGAACCTTTGATTGAAATATTTTGTTTGGCATTCAATGTCAAATCATATATTCATGCCTTACGAAATGTACTGCAGTACCTTGAGGGCCATTGACATTAATGGTGGTTCTCTCGATTTTGATAGCAGCTCACATCATTGGCCGGTAATCAAAAGATGTATTTCCATGTTCAACGAAAAAGCATATATTTGCATGGCTAGACTTGTACCTAAATGATCGAGTGAACGAGATAAGAAGATCCTGGATCTAGTTTCATCCATCTAGGCTGTGATATCAAGATTTTTGTACACATCATATGTACAGTGACATTACATATAGATTGTCATCCAAACATGGGCCTATATATGTAGGCATGTCTGCATCTAGGCAACATTCCAATAAGACGATTTTCTGAATTATGTACATGTTATTAGATTGTTTTATGTGTTGAGCATGAGATTGTCCACCCTTAGAAATTATGATCAAACGAAGATATATCATGATGTAATGTATTGTAAGATTGATTTATGTGACCACTCAGCTTCGTTTCCATAATCATCACAGTGTAAAGCATATCAATAAAATGTTCTTATTATTTGGATCTCATTCTTTAGGGGGCAATTGTT
Source organism: Pinus albicaulis (assembly GCA_034641835.2). Classification (NCBI taxonomy): domain Eukaryota; kingdom Viridiplantae; phylum Streptophyta; class Pinopsida; order Pinales; family Pinaceae; genus Pinus; species Pinus albicaulis. The sequence continues at coordinate 303,228,801 of CM076570.1, read as the reverse complement.
ATATGTCAATCTGGGCATCATTCCGAATGACCTAGTTAACTGGACATCATCTCCAGGAGCAATGATCAAGGGTCTATTATTCCTTATCATTTCAGTTGCTACATGCCCTAAAACAAGAAACAAGACAAATCAAGCAAGACTTTCATCAAGAAAAGGTTTCCATGGTTTGAAGCTTATTATATAGCATATGAGAGCTCACCAATGTAGGCTCTAAGGGGCCAAAGTGTGTTGCATATGCAGTTAGCCCCATGCAAGGCTACTCTACAAAGCACTTCCTGACATTCACATGTGCGTTGGTCACATTGGGAGCGAAATTGTCATTGTTCCGGAATCTCCACTTGGCGAGTGCCTCCTAGAAGAGTTCACATGTGTCAAGCTTCGGATCCAAGTGTCCATTTGAAATCTACATGAATGGAAACATGTCTTGCTTATTTTTGGAAAGTTATTGATTGCAAAACAACCTAGATTTCATCTATAAATTGAGCACATATCTAAGTGTTTGAAAAGGAATAATTTGAGTAGAGAAATGTTGGAGAATTTTCAATTGAGAGCTAGATTTGTGAAGCTGCTGCTGGAGAGATCTATATTGTGATGAGGCTTGGGAACATTGCTAGAAGGTCACTTCAAATCAATCACTAGGTTGTAACCTCTCCTTCTATCATCAATAAAGAGTACTTCTTATTTTTCCCTACATGCATCTGTATTGGCTTTGATTTTCTATATTTTGAGATCTTGGTTGATGTATGTGTTTTATGCTTTACTGATTTAGTTAAATAGCTTGAATAGATATCTATATTATTGGATATTCTGTTTTTCCAGTTTTCTTTCTTGCAGGAAGCATTCAGCTCACAAACCGCTTGAATTTGAAGCTACAACGGAAGCGACAGAAGGAGCCATTTGGAAGCGACTGAACAAGTAAGCCTTCAATCCTCTCTATATATCTGTTCTAAGTTATGTTAAATAGTTGTATAGTCTTTCACCTGTTGTTCTATACTAGAATCTATGTAGGGAAGTGTAATTTATTCGTAGATTACAATTCTGGCACAACACCGAACATTAAAATTTTAGTTGAAGAAGCACAGAGCATTGCCACGCAAAGTGCCGAATCCATCTAGCCTCTAGAAGATTCAATCCAAGCACTAAAATCCAATATGTAGGAATCCAAACTATAGTGACTCAAGGGTGAGTCACGAGTTTTAATTGTGGGACAGTTGGGCTAGGTTCCCTTCATTTAAAGGTAAGTCAATTTTTTTATTTTTTAAAGTGTTGCACGTAGGTATAGGGGATTTGGTGTGGGTAAAATATCCTTGTTTTTGTAACGGGTAAAATGGTAAAAAATGGGGCTCAAACCACGGTTTTAGACCATGGTTCTACCGCGTCTAATTTGTATAAATATCCATGTATGAGTCAAGTCAGTAAATTAAGTATGAATGAATGAGAATTCGATTCATCTATTGATGTGATTTGGGGTAAGTTTTGTGATAATTTTGAGTAGATATATGCTCTTGTGGCTGTGTGCATAGAGACCTAAGTCGTGGGCTGCATTTGAGGACTCTCTTGCTATGAGTGCAAGAGACAAAATTGTAATAATTGAATATTTTCTAATAAAGCTACATTTTATTGAAAGTACTTCTTTACTTGCATGATATCTGTTTATGTGTTGGTGGATTGATTTACTTGTATATTTAATACAATTTACATTATTGATGTGTATTTGTCTGAGTTGATTATATAATTTCTCAAGATCTATATTTGTTTATGTTAAGGGTTTGTATGAAAGAATATATGGATAAAATAGATCTTTGTTTTTGCACAATTCTGCTTCTGTGTTAAGGGTTTTTTGAAAGTTAGATCGGAATTAGGTTAAAAGGAACTTACGCAGAACAATAGTAGTTAGATCAGATTGGAAGGGTTAGATCCACAACGTATTTCTCCCTTAGGGTGTGGAAACTTGTTTCCAGCACCCCCCCATACTGCTTCAGGTGAGACTTTGGTTTGTGCAAGTAGATCACTGTCGAAAGGGCGAGTAGTTGTAGGATATTTTTGGTTGCATAGAGCACTCTGAACCTAGGTTAGGACACCTTAAGGCAACACCAATATGTAAACCATATTACAAGATATAAATTCAAGGAAATTAAATAATCACCCAATGAAAGAGTGAGAGAATAGGACAAAATATTGAAAGAGATATTAAGTCAAATCGCATATGTCATTGATGAAAATTTATTTGTTAAATGGTATGTGTCTGGTCTCTTCCAAAATATCCCGGTCCATTAAGAATGCATGAATTTAAAACATGCGAAGAGGTTTTTAGTTGGTCCAACATATTTAGGGAGGCATTGAAGGCCAGTTGATTATCCTATCGAATCAAAATAAAATTGAAGATAAAATTGAGAAACTATAAAACTCGTTGTTGGCTCTAACGCTTCAAAAAAATAACTTATGGGGCATAAATTTTCGAACTGAAGGGGACACTAAATATTACTATAAATTTGTTGATTGAATTTCTCATTATTTCCAACAAATACATCTAAAATATAGTATGGTACATTTTAGAGTACTTCTAATCATATGGCTAAAGGCTTCTAGTACAATCTATGTAATTCAAATCCTAAATGGCGCACTTTTTTACAAGATAAAATCCACTCAATGAAAGAGTTTCCTCTCAAATGGAATAACCAGCCAAATCATCATGATGTTTATCATACACAAAATTTAGATTAGTTCAACGAGCCACCAACATAAGGTGGAGGAGGGAAAGACTGAGGACAATGTAGTGGATATATAAAGGGATAAAATAGAAGAAGTCATGGATATATAAGGGGATAAAATTATCATCCTCCCATGAGGAATCTTTAGCAGGTAAGTTCTTCCACTTGATAAGATACTCTGAAATTGATATATTTTTTGGTTGTCGAGTTCTTGCTTCGATGACTATTTCAGGTTCCAATATAATTTTTCCTTCCTCGTCAAGCTCTGACAATATTGTTTGAACTTAGAGCTTGTCACCTATAACCTTCTTTAAGCATGAAACATGGAAAACTAGGTGCACTAGGGAATATGCCGGAAGCTCCAATTTGTATGCCATAGTACCAATATTTTGAAACATCTTTTAAGGAACATAATAATTTGGTGATAATTTATTATCCTTCTTATATTTCATGAGGGAAATTTGTTTTTTTTATGGTTGTAGCCGTAAAAAAATTAGTCGCTTACATAAAAACTTTGTTCACTGCAACTTTGATCTGCTTATTGTTTCATTCAAGTTTGTGCTAAAGTGAGGTTATTATTTAGGATTTTGAAAACTTGTTGTTGGCGCACTATGTGATATACCACTGCTTAAAGCTTAGATTTTTATCTTAAATATTATGTGATGGATAGTGGATGATATCCATAAAGTGCCATAAATGGGGTCATTTTTGCTGCAATATGGAAGGAAGTGTTATACCACCATTCAGCCAGAGGTAGGCACTTCACCCATTTTTTTTGTTTATCATATACAAAGAAATGAATATATCCTTAAAAAAATTTATTCACTATCTCAGGTTTCCCATCACATTAAGGATGATAAGCTGAGCTATGAGTTAATTGAGTACCCAAACAAGAAAATAATTATGTCCAAAAATTTATAGTGAAAGTGGGATCTCTATTGCTTACAATAATATTTTGGATTCCATGTTTCTTTTGAAATGTTTCCATAAATTTAATAGCAATTGTACTGGATTTAAATGGATTCTATAATGCACAAACGTGTGCATACTTGGTAAGTCTATCAACTACCATGATGATGACACCCTTTCCTTCGGACTTGGTTAAAAATGTGATAAAATCCATTGAAACCTCGTCCCAATGTTGACTTGGAATGCATAAAGGTTGTAACAGAGCCACCATGTTAATTGTCTCAACATTATTTTGTTAACAAACCAAACATTCTACCACAAAATTTTGAATATTAAATTTAAGGCCATCCCAAAAATATTCCTTCTTAACCGTGTGCTATATTTTTAAAAATCTTGAGTGCCCTCTTAAGGGAGAGGTGTGCAATTCCAAAAGAATATATATTTTTTTAGTTTGGAATTCTTACAAATATATAAGCGATCTGTGTACCATAATTAATAATTTTTCCAACTAAATGTATTATATTTACTAGGACCTTGCCTCAACTTTTGAATGAGTTCCCACACTTCTTCATTGTTCTTTCATTCATCCCTTGCTTTGGTTATCTAATCTATTTGGATAATATAAATGGCACAAAGCAATGCTTCGACATCTTCATCCTTTCTTGACAGTGCCAATGCAAGAATACTTTTCTTGCCTTTTTTGTAGATGATATTAAATTCATAACCCAAAATCTTTGGGACCCATTTTTTCTTCTTTTGTGAATATAATATTTTTTCTAAAAAGTATTTAAGACTATCATGATCTATTTTTACCTTCAATTTTCTTACCATTAGGTAAGGTCTCCATTTCTTAAGTGAATGTAGTATTTCCAACATTTCCCTCTATAAATAGGGTTTTGTAAATATTTTCTTTCGATTGGATGGATTGCAAAAGCAATGGGTCCTCCTTGGATAAAAAAAACACCAATTCCATTTCCTAAGGCATCACATTCCATAATAATTATTTTTGCGAAGTATGGTGTATCTAACACCGGTACTTGGAACATTGCCTATTTAATATGTTCAAAGGCCTTAGTTTCTTCTATAATTCAAGAAAATTAAAATGTCTTCATTAATTTTAGAGGTGATGTTATTCTCCCATAATTATTAGTAAACTTGTAATAATACCCTGCCAACCCGAGAAATCCTCATAAATTCTTTATGGTTGTGGGGATTTTTCATTCCTTAATCGCTTTAATTTTGTTAGGGTATACCTTAATACCATCATGACGTACAATATGAAAGAGATATTCCACCTCATGTAATTCAAAGAAACATCTGGAGTTTTATACATATAATTATTTCTCCTCCAATAATTTTAGCACCCTGTCAACATGTTCAACATGATCCTTCCAAGACTTATTGTATATTAGTATATCATCAAAAATTATTAACACAAATTTTCTGAGGAATTGTTTGAATATGGAATTCATCAAAACTTGAAATGTAGAAGGTGCATTGGTAATCCCAACACGCATGGAAAAAAATTCACAATGACCTTCATGAGTTCTAAATGTTTTTTTTAGAATGTCTTAAGTCTTCATTCTTATTTGATGATATCGTGAATGAAGATGCAACTTGGCGAAGTAAATTTCTCCATCTAATTCATCCAATAATTAATCAATGATCGGAATGGAAAATTTATCTTTAATACTAATATTTTTAAGGTCCCTATAATATGGACACATGCACAACGATCCATCCTTCTTGTACACCAATACTATTGCACCAGAGAAATAACTTTGGCTATGTTCAATTATACCAACCTCTAGCATTTCTTTAACCTTACGCTCAATTTCACACTTTTGGGCATAAGGATATTTGTAAGGCACGATATTTGGAGGAACACTTCCTGGAATCAAATGAATAGAATGATCATGATCATGAATTGGTGAGAGGCCTTTGGGAGTCTCAAACACCTTAAAATAATTTTCAAAGACTTTTTTGAGATATGGAGAAATATATTATTTCGATGTTTGAACCTGTAGTGAGCATAATTGTGAAATTTTGCCTCGTTTTTCTTTATTTAGAATATTTTTCATCAGATTAGAGATAACTATATCTCCTGGTTTCCTTATGATACCTCGTAATTCAAGTTCCTTTCCTTGCAAAACAATTTCAAGAAAAGTTCTTGAAAATTAAAAGCTATAGTCCCAAATATTGTAACCATTGGACTCATATTACAATATCAACACCACCCATTAGAATAGAAAACATTGGACTATTCAATAAATATTCCACCATGTTTAGGTTTATATTACGACACATTTCCAAGAAATTTATAGTTCCTCCATTTACAACCATCACATGCAAATCTCTTGCTGGATATAGGAAGCAATTCAATTCATTGGCTATCTTACGATGAATACAATTATGGATAGTACCTGAATCAATCAACACTATTACCTTTTTTTCTCAATATATCCTTCTATATTGAGGGTTTTAGGAGTGGTAATTCCTACTAATGCATTACAATATATGGTTGGATTCATTTCTTCCTTCTCTAGGGTAGGTTCCTGGTGTATGTCCTACTCTTTTGATGTTTATTATTCCTTTTCTTCCTCCTATTCACAACCTATGTAAAATAATTTCTTGTTGGCACACTTATGAAATTTAGTGTATTTTATATAAAAACTATAAAAAAGCCCTTTTTCTCTTTTTTCTTCAAATTGTTGTGGTGTCAAGAAGGCTAGGATCAGCAAAATTTACATCTTTATAGTTGTTATTGGTATACTTTGTTGTTACGATAATTTTCCATTCAACTTTTCTTCCACCCTGAATTCCTTCTCCATTGAATCGGGTTCCCAAAGGAGAACCTTATGTTGGATGTTATCCTTTAAAGTCCCTATGAAGACATCAATCATATGTTCCTCTGTAATATATGCTACCCTCATTTTCAATTTTTGGAAGTCCTCGATGTGCTCTGCCATTGAACCATTTTGTTTGAGATTTATCAATTGGTTGAAGAAGGTGTTTCTCTTTGTGTCCTCATAATGTGTTATCATTTCCTTCATAAAAATTGACCAAGTGACAAGTGTTTTAAGAGAAAAAATCCATTTATACCATACAAACTTTGTAATGTTCCCAAATTTTCACATCATATTTGGAATATTAGATTCCTTAATAAAACTAATTAATTAAGTAAATAAAAGGGTGGAGAGACCCAAAAACCTCAAAGCGAATAAAATCCACTTTGAATGTTTGTATGTGGATATTCTAGATCTAGATCTAAAAAACATGGAGTAGTGGAGCAACTCCATTAATGAAGATCATGTCTCATTTATGAGATAGATTATGGACGATGAAACCATCAACTAAGATCATGGATCTTAAATATAAAATCATGAGGGTATTTGATAAGGTCAACTGAGATCATAGTGCATTCAAAGAAGATCATGAAGCACTTATGATAAGATAGTGGAGGAAGTGATGCATTTAATGCACATATGATGGAGAGGGTGATCACCCCATTTGAACATGATGGAGGACATGAAGCAACAATGTCGTCAAACATGGAGGCTTTGTCCACATATACAGTGCAGTTTTGGAGTGGTCCTAGGCTATGGAAGGCTCATGCATATAATGAAGGTGAAGGCACAATGGAAGGGATGATTTGGATTATTCATTTCTTGATTTTTTTAGATCTAGATTTGTCTTAAGACATTTCTATGCAAACTTGGGTTGTTTAGTAGAGTTTACAGTGTTGTTTAGCATAGGGTGTTCCTGGATGGGAATCCCACCTCTTTCCTTGAGTAGCTCTGGAAAAAGGATTGTTCTTCATTCCTTATCAGACATTGGTGCTATATTCAGGAGGTCATTTCTATCATTTAGCTAGGAAGCTAGTGGAGTAATCATCCTACCACTTTTTTCGTCACATACATCCTTTCAGGAGCAGCAGATCTATATCTGACATTCAGGCCATTGGGTTTTACGTCCATGCAGTAGTAGTACTTTCAAGGATTATACAGTCCAGTCCTATAGATATATTGGAGGAAGGAAGTTTCCAGTATTTCAGCTGGAAATCATGTGAGGGATCATCTCCTCACATTGGATCTATTGTTTCCATCACTCAGGAGTTGATTTGACACATCTAGCAGTAGGCAAACGAGCCTCTATCTCTGACGGCGTAGTTTTTTGAAGTTGTTGTTCATCCATCAACTATTTTCAGTGGAGGATATTTGAGGAGCTAGATCTTGAGCTTTTAGCCCAAGGATCTACTAAAGGGATCAACCCTTCTTACATAGATCTGATTGTGCACTATTGCAACCATCATATCATCAATTCTAGCTTCAGATTTTCATTCCTAGTAGCATATATGTGAATCCATAAGAGGGTGGTTGTCTTAGAGTTACAGATTTGAGAAACCCTTTCTAGGTTATCTTGGGAATCCATCATTGAGCCCAGATCTACAATTTCAGCATCATCAGAGCTCCCATTCTAACTAGATATCACTTTCTATTTTTTGGGCAGTTGTAGTCCCAATAATTGCTGCAAGGACAACGCAGTTTACCTTCCAGTGGAGTAGTAGTTACATAGTCCCTCTTGGGAAATCATTGCAGGTTCATTCTAGGCCACCCTGTGGCTTGAGTGTCTCATATTTTGAGCATTGTTGTACTTGCTTTTTGACCCCCAATATAATAAAATAGCTCAGCTATTTTTGTGCATTCTGATGTGTATATAGATTTATTGTTTACTTTGCTACGGTTCTTATATTGTGTTTCAGTTTTATTGCATTCTCCCTTTGGGATATTACAGTGGTATCAAAGCATGATCTTTGGCTCAGCTTGTGGAAACTTCATCTTTTACATCAAAACAAGAAGTAGATAGATGAGATCTATCATGGAGGAGGAAAATTCTACCACTCATTTCTTTAGATCCATGCAAGATCTCTCCAAGGAGGTCAATAAAATGAAGAAGGAAAGGCATAAATGATATCGAACAAGAGGAATTGATGAGGAAGGCCCAAGCACTTCCTTTTAGCAAAGAAGAAAACCAGAGAATCATAGATCTCCTCATAGATCTACTATGCCCACTTCCTTTGAAGAAGGTGAGAGGTATAGAAATGAAGAAATAAGAGTACATGAGACTCATGAAACTCTCATTATATATCTTGAAGAGTACAAAGCATAGTCTAGAGCTTTCAAAGAGAGTCTAACTCTCCAACAATTCTTCAAAATCAAAGAAGAAAGAGGATCCTATAGCAGTAATAGAAGAAAGAGGTAAAATAGATTCTATTTTCCTAAATTTGAGGGGTCTTCCTCAAGCACTATTAAGGCCTAGAGGAAAGATTTAGATGAATTTTTCAGGCTACATCCTCTAGCTAAAGGAGAGGCTGTTCAAATTGCATCACTTCATCTTTTAGGTGAAGCCAATGTTTGGTGGTTTGGTCACATGGAGCATTCAAAGGTGACTAAATATTCAAATTTCTTTCAAAATTTAAGGAATAAGTTTGATATGAGAAAACCAGAGATATATCATAAAGATAAATTCCCTAAGGAAATAAATGAGGATGTCAATCTTGTCACTTTAGACAAGAAGTCACTACTTTCACCACCAGCTGCAAAATTTCTTACATTCGAAGAAGAGACAATTGCAACCTTGCGAGATAGTCTTGAGCTCTTGACACATAGAGTCCCATCCATGATTCAGGAGATGCATGAGGAAAAGGAGGAAGATTCTAGCACTGGAACACTTGAAGAAGAGGAGCCATCACTCTTACTAGTAGTTGGAGATAGTATTATTCTGGTTGGAGGAACTCTTGTGTTTTGGAAAGAGGTTTCCACACATTATTTGATCCAAGGTATGCATGAAATTTCATCTCATATTGTTTCAGTAGATCCTATTGAAACTTATGAAGGCATGCCATCAAGGCCAATGCATAACCAAGGGTTAGAACAAAATGCTGATTTGAAGTAGCAACATATCACAGCACAGAGGACCCTTTCTCTAATCAAGGAGGAGGTTAAGAACCATCCCAGTTCATCATTGTTTAGCTACATTCAACCCTTTGAGTTGAAGTGTATAGTTTCAAAAAATGGGATGAGCTTGATCCTATATACAATAACTGGTTATGAGATTAGTATTGTGCCTTGCTTTGAGACAACACATATATTACCATGCAGAGCCATAGCGCTATCACTTAGTAGCTGTGATAAAGAAGGAGCATCATCATTCTTGGAGAATTCTGAAGGTAGCTTCACTCATGAAGCAATGGAGGTAAAGATGGTAGATGGTAGACATCTTGAGATGAGGAATATTTTCTCCTTTCTAGATGACACATTTTCAATGAGCATCTCATTTCTCAAAGAGAAACATCTACCTGTAGTAGATCCAAAACTTCATTTGTTTTAGAGGGTGTTTGGTGAAAAGAGAATCTCCTTGAGAGATATCATTGGAGGTGCACTTCAATGTTTCATGAAGTGTAAAGTTCTTCATCAGTTTGGGGAAGATGGTATTCTACAAAGGGAGGATACCATGATTATGTAGTACATCATTCATCATCCACATTGAGATGAGTGGGTGAGGATGATAAGAAAGGGGTTTCATTACCACTTGCAGATATATGACATGGGCTAGCAAGCTTGATTACTTTGGTTTCTCTTGGGAGATTTTTGTCACTACATAAAGGCTCTTATTTCTTTGATCCATGCCTTGAAAAACACTTATGAAATGAGGAAGGAGGAATGGTTGTGTTGGCTGCCCTTGGGTGAGTATGGTTACCACCCAATAATTCATGTTTTTTTGATTTGTGCTTTTTTTATCAATGATAGAATACAACAAAAGAAGGCATTTTCATTTTGGTTTCCCTTGAGAAATTTTGGCCACCACATGAAATATCCTATGTCTATGTGTTTTGTATTGGGTAGAACTTGGCATGATGCTCTCATGATTTGTATTGATGGTTTTTTCTTGTATTGGGCTGATGTGACATTCCACATGTCTATTAGTATGTTTTTACTCCATGATGCACATGAGGAGAAGAGGTAGCAACAAGACCTCTTGTTTCTTTGGTTTCTTTTATGGGAGTTTGGCTTGTCCATTTTACATGGAAGAGATGTGAGATGGCAGCAGAGGGCCTTACTCCAGTGGATACTATTGGGAGAATATGGTTTGACATCCTTGTATACCCATATATCTCCTTTTATTCTTTTGCATAAAGTTGGAATGATGCTTGTATCCAACAAGGCCAACATGGATAAGGATGAGAGCATATCAATGCTCAATCAAATTCATAAATCATGGGATGGAAAGATGCTTTGTGAGATGGAGCTTTTCCTTTGTGGAAAGACCCACTTTATTTTATGTATCTCATGTATTAGTGATGATGTTGGACATCATATGGTTGTCATTTGGTATTTCATGGTGGAAGGAGGAAATCTAACCATGCAGTTGAAGGTCATTCTATATATTTTTGGAAAGACAAATTTGGAACCAAAAATGCATATCACATTGCAGAAAATGGAGGAAGACTTCCTTATATGGATACCATTTGGAGGGGAATAGATGGCTTGCGTATACTTTTGGAGTTCCTTGAGGACAAGCAACATTTTTTTTGGGGGACTGTAATATTCCAAAATTTTCACATCATATTTGGAATATTAGAGTCCTTAATAAACTTAATTAACTAAGTAAATAAAAGGGTGGAGGGACCCACAAACCTCAAAGCTGAATAAAATCCACTTTTAATTTGTGTATGTGGATATTATAGATCTAGATCTAAAAACATGGAGTAGTGGACCAGCTCCATTAATCGAGATCATGTCTCATTTATGAGATAGATTATGGAGGATGAAACAGTCAAATAATATCATGGATCTTAAATATAAAATCATTAGGATATTTGATAAGGTGAACTAAGATCATAGTGAATTCAAAGAAGATCATGAAGAACTTATGATAAGATAGTGGAGGATGTGATGCATTTAATGCACATATGATGGAGAGGGTGATCACCCCATGTGAACATGATGGAGGACATGAATCAATAGCACAGTAAAATATGGAGACTTTGTCCACATATACAATGTAGTTTTGGAGTGGGCCTAGGCTATGGAAGGCTCATGCATATAATGAAGTTGAAGGCACAATGGAAGGCATGATTTGGATTATTCATTTCTTGATCTGTTTAGATCTAGTTTTGTCTTAGGACATTTCTATGCAGACTTGGTTTTTTAGCAGAGTTTGCAGTGTTGTTTAGCATGGGGTGTTCCTGAGCAGGAATCCCACCTCTTTATTTGAGTAGCTATGGAAAGAGGATCATTATTAATTCCTTATTAGGCATTAATGCCATCTTCAGGAGGTTGTTTCTAGCGTTCAGCTAGGAAACCATTAGAGAAGTCATCCTACCACTTTTTTCTTCAAATCCAACCTTTCACGAGCAACAGATCTATATATATCATCCAGGCCATTGGAGTTTACCTCCATGCAACAATAATACCTTCAAGGATTGCACAGTCCAGTCCTGTAAATATATTGGAGGAAGGAATTTTCCAGTATTTCAGCTGGAAACCCTATGAGGGATCATCTCCTCACATTGGATCTATTGTTTCCATCACTCAGGAGCTAATTTGACACATCTAGTAGTAGGCTAATGAGCCTCTCTCTCTTATAGCACAGTTTTCTAAAGCTTTTGTTCATCAACTAGCTATTTTTAGTGGATAATATTGGAGGAGCTAGATCTTGATCTTTTATCCCAAGGATCTAGTGAAGGGATCAACCATTCTTGCATAGATCTGATTGTGCACTATTGCAGCCATCATATCATCCGATCTAGCTTCAAATCTTCATTCCCAAAACATATATGTGAATCCATAAGAAGTTGGTTGTCTTAGACTTACATATGTGACAAACCCTTTATAGTTTATCTTTGGAAACCATCATTGAGCACAGATCTACAATTTCAACATCATCAGAGCTCCCATTCTGCCTAGATCTGACTTTTTAGTTTTTAGGTAGTTACAGTCCCAATAGTTGCAGCAGGTACAATGCAGTTTACCTTCCAGTAAAGTAGTAGTTACGCAGTCCCTCTTGGGAAATCATTGCAGGGTCATTGTAGGCCACCCTGTGGCTTGAGTGTCTCATATTTTGAGCACTGTTGTACTTGATTTTTCACCCACAATATGATAAAATGGCTCAGCTATTTCTGTGCATTTTGATGTGTATATAAATTTATTTTTTACTTTGTTGCAGTTCTTATATTGTGCTATAGTATTACTGCATTCTCCCTTTGGGATATTACAAACTCATTTGGTTTTAAATATAAAGTTGCAATGAGTACCTTTTGTGAGTGTTTCTTCATTTATAATCTCCACGTTACTGGATCCTTTTCATAAAAATTCCTCATCTCTATACTTGGAATGTGGTGGTTTTTAAATCCATGATTGGAGTTTCTAAAAGAAGAATTCATATTCCTTTTGACCTCATCATGATTTTCAAGGATTACCTTGTCACCATCGGAAGCCATTCTTGCAACAACTTTGTCAAAAATTCCTTCAAACCTACCATCTATATTTTCAAACCATCCATATTATATTCCGTGCTTGATTTTAAACCATCCATTTCCACTTTTAATCCATCCTTAAAATCTTACATTTTTACTTCTATTTCATTTTTTGTTACTCTTTGTGAGAGTGAAATTTGTCGCACTTGGTCTCGTAATTTTGATATATCATGTTGCAATTCTTCCTCTTAATGTGTCATAGTAGAGATTTATGAGGGCTTAATGGATGTGGAATTATTTTTTGGAGGAATTTTTATAACTCAATACTGATATGTATGCTTTAATATGCCCTTGGAATCACTTCCAACTGAATTTTCAAACAAAACTTATGCAATTTAAAAAAAATACACACCTTTTTCCTAATTTTGAGGAACTCAATATTAAAACTGATGTACTTATATGATTTTAAATACACAGTATTTGAAATTAGGTCCTGTATTATCCATCTTAGACTTATTTCCAATGCCACAGGTCATACCTAATTTGGATTGTTTAAGACAAAGTTATGCTCGATCTCCCATGATGACTTGATTATAGACTAGTTCAATGGAGAGAACTTGTAAGAAGTGCCATGTGTCATTGTTTCGACCTACAACCCTGAAATTGTTAAAAAAAAACTAAACATCATGCACTTTCTTCCACTTTTTACATAATTGGAATTTTATTCATTGAACGAAAGTTATGACGATTTTCCCTAGGTCACCTATTTGAGACTAAATTTTGGAACCTGCAAAAACCCTAAATTCCCTAGATCATATTTCTAAAAATATAGTGATCCAAGATCTAAAATTCTAGAAGAAAGTTCATAAAGATTTATACTCCACATGGTTTCCATTTTATCATTTGAATTTTTGTAGAAAAAAATATAGCGAAAATTCCAAGATGTCCTTTTTTAAGAAGCGTAACCATAGTATCCAAAGCTCTCATAATTATGCAACCCATTCAAAAAATAGAGGAAAAGATATATCAACGACTTAGAAATCATCCTCTTCGAGGAGGATAGCTCCTTTAAAATATATAAATGAACAATTCTTGGATGATAGAAATATCAAAACCTCCTTTCTATAAATAGGAGTCAAAGGGGTCACGACATAATCAGAGCTGAAAAAACAATAATAATGTGTTGAAATTGGAAACAAGAAACATTGAAAATGGCATCCAGAAATGTCACCATAGGGGGCTTCTTATTTAATTTTTCCCTTATTTAAATTGGAAGAGAAATTGTATTTCATCTCATGAAAACTTGTATTAGTTAACTTAGTTAGCAATACATAGTTACCTTAGGAAATTTGAGTTGAGGGTTAGAGAAGAGGCATGTACAATTCTCCCATGATTTTTGGGGGTCTAGTTACAGTTATTTGTGAGTTGCAATTAGTTAACTAAACTAATTGAGTTAAAATCAGGTTAACTAGTTATGACTAAGAGATGATCTAGTGATAGGTCCAATGCATAAAATCTGATTCAATTCAGAAGTAGTGATTAATCAGATAACTGAAAATTTTCTATAAATAGTTCTTCCATGTCAGTTATAAGGAAGGCCTAGTTGAGATTGAGGTTAAATGGACAATAAATATCATCTATATAATTAAAAAAAAATATAGGTCATGAACGAGCTCATTGAGAATCCTTAGACAAATTGCACAATCATTATTTTGGATTTTCCTAGTTAATATGGGCTCAATTAGCCCAGGAATGCGTAAGGAAGGTAGAATAGGCCTAGGAAAGAAAAATGTTAAATATTGGACCAAACTTACTTAGATCACATGTCAGATATTAGAGTGAGATAGTTAGAAAACTGCATAAGTTTATCCATGAGAGAAAAGCATTGTATTTTTTCACGGTCTTGACTTTATGCAATATACTAATAGCACGGTTATGAGAATTTTATTTCCCAAGATACATCTTTTGTTGTGCATTTTATTATTTATTTCTCTTGATTGTTTGTGATTATTCTATTGAAATTGGTTTTTGCAAATTTGTAGAAGTGATTCAGTATTTTAGTTTACTACATTATAAGATCAGGTTGAATCCTGTTGGAGAGGTAAATCCCTTCTGCGGAAAGAGGTGATCCATACTAGCCCAGATCAGGTCTAGAAACAATCAAGTTAGGCTAAGACGCAGGTCTCTAGTTACAAAATGACGAGAAATGATAAGTTTCTTACCTCAGGTCCTACACGATGGTCATCGAAAGAAGGATGACACTTCTCGTCCTCTTCTTCGGTAGATCATGATCCTTCCGCTTAGCACGTACGAACACCTGCACATATATGAAGAAACACGAAGATACATAGCATAGAATCTAAATCTTGTAAGTATACATCATTCAGAGAAGATATATTCATTGCATCAAAGATAAAAATACATGAATGAAACCATTATCAAAGTCACTTATCATTAATAAAACAAAGGAATGATACAACCTTAAGCTATGACGTTGGACCTTCCTTCGGCGGGGTCAACAGTGGAGCACGTCTCAATGAAGCTCATCAGAAATGGGACAAAGCTCTTTCTCTTTGGCTTGGCTCTCAAGGGCTGTCTGGCGATAATCTCCTTGCTACCGATTCAGCTCTTAGTACTAGCTTGCTAAGGGAAAATGGCAAGCTTATATAGATGGTGGAAGGGGAGTTGGGATCCCTACAATGGTGGGATTCGCCCTATCCTCAAGGAAGCTTCCATGATAGGTGGAAAACCACTTCCCTTACATGGAGATCCGGAGCCAAACCTCCCAACTTATTTTAGAGACTCGTTCAGGAGTTGGCTGGAATCAAACTTCTGCCATTTTTATTTTTTTTTAAATCCTTATTAACCTTGGTGCGAGAAATACACTAGAACAGAGCACCAGTTGGCATGCCCTCTTTGGTTTATTTCCCCCATTGGCACGAGGGTTGAATTGGCTGATCACACCAAGGCCAAAAGGTATTTTTCTACGTTTTTTCACAGGAAACTGTCTTCAGAGGAATGATTGTCCTTGTAAAGGGGGATGCCATGAAAGTGGTTTCAGGCCATGTCACTGCTCACATGTCACGAAAAAATCCCTCCAATTTGAGGGACAGAGGATTGCAAGGATGGTGACAAATTACTGCGTAACAAATGCCTCCTAAAGCATGAGGACTGAGAGAGAGAGAGGGGTGAAATGCTTTACAAGAATGTGCCCAACTGAAAACTCTGTTGTTGGAAAAACTGCAGAGACAAGTGGTATGGGCACAACCATCCATAATAGAGTATATAATAATCAATATCTGAGACATGGATGCAGCCATCCAGTGAAGATTAGTGAATAGACTCAGGTATGGTCACAACCATCCAATCAATGAGTCATGTAGCCAATCATGATAATCCACAAAATTCGCAGCCTGGATTCCATCAGAAAAAATCTAGGGTCTTGTGCTCCATCTCGACCTGAATAGAGTACAAGTCCAAGCATGTGAATAAGTGAGCTGAAGTCGAACATGCAAGAACATCATCTAATTACCAGCCAATGATGAAAGACATTAACAGACGTGAGAAGTGCCACCAATAATGAAAATGACTCTCAAGGTACTATAGGTACAATCCACGGAATGTGAACAGTGAGCTGGCATCCAACACCTACAAAATGATTTGATCGGAGGTCAATGATGAAAACCTTATGCTGAATGTGAAGAACCTACCATTGAGGCATGTAGGCTCCAAGGTACTAGAAAGGAGTCTCTATATCAGCTTCCTGGATAATGAGCTAGAGTCGACAGGAAGTGACCTTGACCAAAGGTGGGCCATAGTGTTTCCCACATCATCGACACGAGATAGAGGAACATAATGTTTGTGAAGCAAGATTAGATGAGAATCAAAGGACAGCTAAAAATTGCAGAGGTCAACTTCTCTTGAACATATCGGTGCCACGATAGTGGATTTGGTAGTATTTGACATAAAAATATCTAAGGTCATGACGACGAGGCAAAGAGTCGATGAGCAGTCAAAAGGGATTACCCAAAGCCATGAAGGCAAACTGAGAATGAGATGATATGTCCCAAATCCGACACGAATACAGACAAGTGCCATGTTCAAGAGTGACATATTGCTGACATGACGATGATACTGGTTTCATTTTCCCCACCATTTATGGCAAGTACCCCAATTATTTTTGAAAAAAATATTGAAGGGGATAACATATGCTTGTGATATAAGTTTGTGCTTCGGACAAATCCAACCTATTACATTTAACGAGCCCTAGGAAGGAGGAACTCGAGTATCGTTATTACAATGGAATCCGATGTCATCAGGTTTTAACTAGTCTGACAAAGGAAGAACTCGACGTCTTTTCATGTTTAGAGAGTTTGAAAAGACGACGAAAAAGTAAACTCTAATAGTCCCTTTTCGTAGATAGTTCCTTAGATCCAAAAAGGTATAAAACTATGTATGAGAAAACCTCATAGTCACGATCGACTAGGGTATTCCTTTTTCGTAAATAATCTATCCCAGCCTGAAAAGGGGTAAACGTATACTGGGTAGATGTCGTTTCGCAACCAATTTAACAAGATCAAAACGACAAGCGACTCGGAAATATTTTCATGTTTAGAGGGTCAGAAAAGAGCTGAAAGGTGACTCCAGTAGTGACTTTTTCGTGTTTTTACCAAGTCCAAAAAAGTATAAAATACAACTCGTACCATCATTCAAGTCGCGTGAAAATCTGTTGCTGCACAAGAAAGCAAGCGTAAAACCCATTTTTGAAAAAATGTAATAGAATATTGGAAATATGACCTTCAAAACTTAATTTAATTTTGAAAATTTATAAATATGCCAAAAATAGTAAAAACATATTTACTTTTACTTTTTACCTCTTCTGGAGAGCAATAGTGAGTTTTTCCTATGCGAACTTGCGGCGATTATTGTGGATGATCCAGTACATCGTTTCAGTTCTCGTTTTCTTCAGGTAAAAGGTGCTTCCCTTAGCTTTGTTTTAATCTATTTTTCATAGAATTCCATTGTGTTTTTGGATCCCTAAGGGAACCTTTGAAATTTTAAGGCTCGACCAATTGGTGTGGGTATCAAGCATGGACCCGTGCCAATTGGCTCCGTTTTGCAAAGGGGTCACGCTAGTTGGCATGAATGTTAGAGAAATAGTCATGCCAATGGTGCAACCTAAATTTCCTCTTAAATTTAACAAAATGTGAACCAATCAGCTAATTTCTGAGTGTTCCAAAGATCTATTGAAGTGTTTATGAACATTTTGGTGCAGGTACACAGTCACAATGGTGATCGAGTGGAAAGAAATGGAACATAGTGAAGAAGATGAAATGGCCATGGAGAATGAAGCATGCATGACTGCTCTCTGAAATTGCGGCTTGAATAAGTTCTTCCTAACACCATGTCTAAGGGCGCAACCCGAATTATTGCAGTATTGGATCAGTATTTGGGACGAAGACGAGGAGAAATTTAGGCTTCGGTACCAAGTATTGGAGCTCGAAGTATCAGATGTTTACTTTATAACTGGATTTCCCCACAGAGGTCCAATTCCAATCTTGACAGGTACTAGCCCATCTGGTGAAAAAATGGCAATGGTGATGGAAACAGTGTGCCCAGGGGCATGAACCGGATCGGGTAGTGGGAAGGTAGACATCCACACAATTCCCGATCTAGCACTCAGAGTAGTGTTTCATACCATTACATGGGTTGTGGGATCACAGGTGCGCATGAGGCTACAAAAATGCAGCTCCTCTTAGCATCTGAATGCATGAACCCGACACTATTCGATTAGGCCACTGCCGTAACAATGAACATCAAGCGGTAGTTGACAAAGTGCAATAAGTCCAAACTGAAGCAGTTTGGAAATGGATCTATATTGGTATCATTCATCCTTGAACGACCACCAATCTTCCAAGGCCAGGGGCTGATAGTTGCCGAGCCACCATTGAGGGAGCCAAAGATGGCTCGATGGGCAACACTCATGCCCAGATCAGCAGGGGGCCAACAAATGTCATGGAGGCCCAAGCTCTTTGTATGGCTACGGAAAAAGCTAATCATCGTGGAGGATTGGCCCTATGCCAGTATTGACTTCACGAGAGACCTACATCTTCCACTCCCGGAGGGGGAAGACTGGGACGAGGAGCTAGGTAAGACTCTTTTGTTTTATTTATTTTATGATTTTTTGGGTATACATGCATGTTCTATCAAAAAATTCTATGTGTATGCAGATGTTGGCCCAGAGAGGCCTGTCGGCATGTCGCCCATCGCCCGGAGGACCCCACTCACCTATGACCCTCAAGGCGAGGGTGGCGAGGGGAGTGAGATAGTGTAGAACTTGGAGGGTATCACATGTGGGATCCTAGATTATTCTCATCTAGCAGACGTCCCATTGGCTTATCAACGGCAAACCATGGGGGTGTCCAGTCACCTTCATCATTCATTGAGGCAACTGGTGCAGGCAGTGACATGCTACCACGAGCACCGTGTTGATTAGTCATTTAGGGATTTTCATTTAAACATTTTTTAGAGACGTATTGTCTCCGGCTATTATTAAAACAGACATGTATATTTTTTATTTTATGTCATGTACACAAACTGCAAACCATTTGAAACACACACACAAACACACACACACACACAGATATATATATATATATATATATTTCTGGATGGATATTTTACATATGATGATGTTTTTACAAGTTGCGTAAATGTATATCTAAAACCATGTTAGCTACTGAATCTGTTAATGCATTCATATGTTTTGGTATATGTTGATATGTAATGTAATCAAAATTTCTTTCCAGTAAACTAATATGTAGATACAGTCGTAAAATGGATGGGTTTCTAACTGAATAATGACCATTAAGTTGTAATACTACAAGTTGTGAGTCCACATATACAAGTAATGCACGAATATCGAGGTTAATAGCCTCGTTTAATAATTCCAAAATGGCACTATACTCTGCAACATTATTTGTGGTAGGCCCTAGACAAACACCTTGCAAAATTGACTAACTCACTAGTAGGATCATAGATTACACAGGCTGCCGAGGATAGATTCCTGGTACTGTGGCAGGCACCATCCACGAAACCGACAAAAGGAGTAATAGACATCTACACAATCAGGAAGGCCCAATCAGCATAAAGATGTTTACAAAGCACACCACACCACACATGCATTAAAAATTAAATCACTCACTTATGTACACACACACCACACAAGAATAACTCAAGCATAGTACTTCTTGAGGTACATCCCATTTCTAGGCTGCGCCAGAGGAATACCTTCGACGTCAATTAGCTCATAAGCCCCATTTTTAATACTCGTTTGACGAAATAGGGCCCATGCCACATGGGCTGGAATTTTCCAACTCCAAGTTTATCATGTGATTGGTCATATAATAGGACGAGGTCCCCTTCAATGAAAGAACGTGGAGAAACCAATTGATCAAAATGAGCCTTAACCTTCTTTTTCTGTGCTTCGATAATCAAAGCAGCCAAGTGGCAAGTTTCATCCAGTCGTTCCAAATACAAGAGACGTTCTTCCTGCGGGGAAGTGTCAGGCAGTAATTCCACAGCCAATTTCATAGATGGAATTTCACATTCAACCAGGAGAGTCGCTTCCAGACCATACACCAGCTGGAAAGGTGTGAATCTGGTCGCACTCTTTACTAATGTTTTATAAGCCCAGAGAGCTGAGAACAATTGGATATTCTAGTTGGATTTTTGGATACCAATCATTCGTTGAAGCATCGTGATAAATACCTTGTTCATGGCCTCAACCTGGCCATTCGCTTGGGGTTAGTATGGCATTGAGTTATCATGACACAAGCCCAACTTTGATGTCAGTGCTGCCATCATGTAATCTCAAAAATGAGTGCCATGATTAGTGACAATGGCCTGAGGACTCCAAAACACGTAATAACATGGTTGAAAATGAATTGAGTGGCTGTCTTACCATCGACAGCTAATGTAGGCATCGCTTCATCCCACTTAGTGAAGTAGTCCATGACAACGATTATATAAGCCTTCCCCCTAGCCGAGTGAGGGTTACATGTCATAAAATCTATGCCCCATTTAGCAAAAGGGCCTACGGTAATCATAGAAAGAAAAGGTAGGGGTGGCGCACGCATCTTGTGCTGAAAGACCTGGCATGCATGACATTTTCGAACTACAACAATACAGTCTTTGAATATAGACGGCCATAAGTAACGCGCATGAAAAATATTCTGGGCGGTAGCATATCCGGGCATATGACTGCCACAGGCACCACTGTGACAGTCATTCAAGACTTTCTCAACCTCTTCCAGGGTCAAGCATCAGCGGGGTACAGAATCAAATCCGACATGATACAAGGTATCTCCTACAATGCGGTATGGTTGAGATTGATTTCGAATGCGACATCGAGCATATTTTCTCAACTCAGACTGGAACGTGGATGTTTAAAGGTACACAATGATGTCGTCGTACCACAGATCATGAGTGCTGATAAGAAAGAGTGTTTCATCCACAATATGATCCTTGGATTGTGATGGAACAGAGTCTGTGGGGAGAGAGAAGATAAGATTGACAAAAACCAATGATTTTGTCGATTTAGCAGTGGTGAACTCCAAATAGAACTCCTGAAGGATGACAAACCATTTGGAGTACTTGCCCCCCAACAATTGTCGAGACAAGATGTATGTCATGGGGTTGTAGTTAGAAATCATGGTTACTGTACGCAACAAGATGTAATGGCAAAACCGCTAAACATCTTAGACGGGGGCAAGTGCCAATTCCTTGACATGGGCATAGTGCGTTTCAGTGTTGAGAAGCTTCCGAGATAGATAGTAAACTACGTGGTAATTTCCATTGTCTTCATCCTGTACTAGAACCATAGCTATCGTGCTAAATGTAGCAACCAAATAAAGGGTAAAATCATTATGATAGTGGGGAGGACATATTAAAGGAGCATTGACAAGAAACATTTTAAGTTTATCAAAGGATTGTTGGGCAATCTCATCCCAATGGAAGGGAACGTTCTGTTTCAAAAGTTGCGTAAACCCCTTGGCCACTTCCGCATAGTTCGGAATAAGGCACCATAAAAGGCTAGCTTTCCCCTGTAGACTCTGTAGTTGATGCAATGAGGACAGGGATGGGAGGTTAATGATGGCCTTGACTTTAAGGGGGTCAAGGTGAATTCAATCTTTTGAGAAAATGAATCCCAAAAGATGACTAGAATCCACGCAGAAGACACACTTGTGAGGATTGAGCCTAATATTGTAACGTCTACAGCGGAGGAAAATCGGGTGGAGGTGTTCAGGATGGTCCTCACAGCGAGCTGAGTGAGCCAGCAAATCGTCCAGATATGGCTGAACAATGTGAGGTATGCCATGAAAATCATAGGACATAGCATGCTAGAAGGTGGCCCCAACATTTTTCAAGCTGAACATGAGCTTCTTGTAAGAGAAAGTGCCCCACGGACAGATAAATGAGGTCTTATGCTGATCAGAAGGTAAAATATTAATTTGATTGTACCCCGAGAAGCCATCCATAAGGGAATAAATCTCACTCACTGCGCAGTCATCGATGATCTGATCTATGAAGGGAGTGGGGTAATTGTCCTTAGGACAAGCCTTATTGATGTCTCAATAATCAACATAGACCCGTATAGTGCCCTGCTTCTTATGTACAGGGACAATATTTGAAACCCATTTTGTAAGGGGGATTGGATATATGAAGCCCGCATTAAGAAGTTTTTCAACTTATGCGTTTATAGCTGCAGCTTTTCAGGGATGCACTGGGCGTAGATGCTGATGCACAGGCTTCACACCTGGATAGGTGGGAATCTCATGCATGACTATACTGGGATCAATCCCAGGCATCTCCTCATAGGACCATGTGAAAACATCTTTGAATTCACGAAAAAGTTTCGTATAAACTTGTATATCTTCTGGAGAAAAAGTAACTCGCACACGAATGTTCTCGACTATCCCCAGTTTGATGGAGATGTCGATAGGCATGGTTTGCATTATGTTACTCAAATTTCCCTTCGAAATAACCTCATGATTTAATATTGGCGTTTGGAGAGGTAGAGTGGGAACCTGAGATGTGAAGTGCTCCAGACAATCAAACATTGCCCCCAGGCTAGGCATGAACGAGGAACGATGATGTCCATTGCTCCATAACAGATCTTCAAGAGACATCATTTCAATGATAGCTTCATTAGAAGGGAAGACCTCTCTTAAAGGATCAAATGAATCTACATCGCCAAGCTAGGGGGATTGAGAATATGCATCTAGAGCCATGCTCAAAGGAGCATGTTCAGGAGGAGAAGGATATGATGCAGCGACGATTTCACATTAATTAATAACAACTGGAGTTAAAGGCATTGATTCTCTAAAAGAGGTCACCTGTTCAGGTGAATGGATGATCCAAGGGTCGTCTGACCTAGAGTTCATATTAACTTGAATGGTGTGCAGTGGTGGTGCAGGAAAAATACCCATGAGGATGGGGTCCTTGAAAATACTAGGTCCTACGTTGTCGGGGGGGTTGGGGATTTTATCCACGTAAGGTACATTGTTCTCAGACGATGAGGTGAAGAAAGAAAACTGATCGACAGTGATGATCTTGCCCTCATGTGGAAACTTCAGAAGCCAAGAGAGGGTGGACGGAACACAAAGCATAGCGTGAGTCCAGCTACAACCAAGAAGAAGATTGTAATTGAGCTTGCCGTCAACCACTTCTACCTCTACGTTGACTATATTACCTTGTAATGTGATCGGAAAACTCTTGATAACACCCAGGGGTTTTGATTCTCGACCATCAAATGCCTCTAGGACATTGGGAGACGAAGTGAGAGCTGGAGAGCCAATGGCCTTCTAGCAGACAGATGATATAACACAGGTGGAAGCACCATCATCCACAACGGCTCTATGAATGTTGAGGCCGTTGATACTGACTTGGATAACAAGAACAATTTGATGTGGAAGTCAGGGGACAAAATTTTCCAAGTCAAAGGTGAGAAGACTAGAACTGGCAGGATTGATTCCACGGATTGCAGACAACGGAGCTTTCCATCGCAATGGGAAACTTTGAAGAACTTCCAACGCAGACAATGTAGAAGACGCCTGTGCCAAATCCTCAACAATGTTGTAGTGCTGAGTGGCACGGGCGTTCAAATTATAGGAATATTTTCTCAGAACACCTTTGGAAGGTGGCCTTACAACGGGTTCAACACTGGGCTTCTCAATTTCTAAAGGACTAGAGACAAGTGGGGGAGGTGGGCCATCAATGAGTTCCTTCCCAGCTGCCTGGCATGATCCAACATAATCCTTCGAACAAGTAGCAATTGAGATAGTTGCAGCACCATTCATCATAAACACTTGTGACCCAAATGTTATAGACGGTGAAGGATGTTTGACCATATGGGTCCGCTGAGATGGGAAGGGTTCCTTAAAAAATACCAGTCCCTTTATAGCCTTTCAGAAGTTCACTAACTTTATATCGTCGGGGACAATCTTTGGTATAATGGTCTCCTTCACAGATAAGGTAGGGGTACTTCGGTTTCCATTGGGAGCCATCGTTCGCACGAGGTTTGGAGGATTCTGGTTTCGGGGCATCTGGTTTGGATTTTCCTTTACCCTTCTTCTTTCATTTGGAGGCCTTTTCTGCAGGATTGGCTTGAACAGCATTGACCTCCGCAGTCTTACCAAAATCCATAGGGGCGGGAAGAGAAGAATTATTAGAAGAATTGGACTTCTACTTCCCATTAGAGGACTTCCGAGAAGTCTGAGAGATGGAACCAATGACACCATCCACCGATGGGGTAGTTGGTGCCTTAGAGGTCCCTGGCCGCAGGGCATCAGTCAAGATATCATATAGCATGCCATACTAAGAGTACACCAAATCAAGATACTAGGCATGAGTGATGGCTTGTTCTTCGGTCACAAATGCCCCCATAGCAATATCTTGAGCGATATTGTTAATGAAAGAGGTAGTGAACCAATGTGTTAGAATCTGATTAGGTATATCAAACTTGATCATTCGTCGATGATGACACCACTCATGAATATGATCTAATATGTGAGTGGCTTTATCCTGCTTCAGAGAAGTCAGGAGATGCATCTCGGCTTCATATCGAACTGCTAACTGGAAATGTGTCAGAAAAGCCATAGCTATAGTATTAAATTTTTGAAAGATACTGTGGGGTAACTCTATGTACCACTTAGCAGCAGCACCGATAAGCGTGTACTGAAAAAGATGTAGATGAATCGAGTCGTCCACCCAAGAGTTCGACAAACACCACAGATGGTAGGTCATGACATGCGGCTGGGGCTCTTCCCCAGCTTTACCCTAGAATTTAGCACCTTGATCAGGACCGGAGGCCAATAAGGATTGTGAAGAATCAGATCATTGGTCAATTTAGATACATCCGGCAATTCCAACATGGTAAGGAATGGCAAGTGAGGATTGAAAGGCATGTCGGGTCCCCGACAAGGAACCATACCTGTACTCCACCCTATTTGAGAAGAAATTTTCCCCCATTGGTTCTGTCTCGGGGGATTCTGACCATAAGGGGGTGTAATCCATATAGTTAGGTTGATACAGTTGCTGATAACTAGTGTACGGGGGTTTATAATCGAGGTATGGATCCTAATTATATGTCATCCCTGTTTGAGTAGTATATGGATCTGAATTTTGAGTATAGGTATAGCATGTTTTTTGAAGGTAATTAATGAACCTTGGTGCGGGTTGTAAACCAATCGAGATTGACCTTGGAGGTTATAACCGCCTTGGGGTTTAGGGGGTTGTTGGTAAGTCGGGCCCTGCTGAGCTTGGTAAGTTGGGCACACAGGGGGATTCAGCTGCAGCATAGAGTAAATTGGCTATTGATCAGGGTTGACTAGATGTGCATGTTGGCCTAGTTGAACACGTTGACCTGGCTAAGCGGGTTACCCTGGTTGAATAGGTTGACCTAGGTGAGCAGGTTGTCCCGGTTGAACAGGTTGACTTGGCTGGAGAGGGACACCAGTTTGCCTTGGTTGAATAGGTTGACCTAGCTGATGCAAGACACCAGGCTACCCTAGGTGATCCAGTTGGCCTGGTGGTGGGACAGGGCCAGGTTGTACCTAATAACCAGGTTGGCCTGTGACAGGATCATAAGATGGCCCCGGCTGCGCAACATTCGGACCAACAAGAAACTGAGGTTGCAGAGGTTGCACCATAGGTTAAGAGGGTTGGGTTTTTCCCCTAGGACGATACAACAGTCCCAGTTGATACCCCGGATGACCTATCGGTCCTTGAGGTTACCCTGGTTGGACCATAGGCTAAGGCTGTATAGGTTGACCTTGAGGGTAGTAGGACTGCCCTTGTGGACCGTATAAAGGTTGGCCCTGTAAGGGTTGTCCCTACGGGTCATATAGATAACCAGGTTGGCCCGAAGGTTGGCCCTAGAAGGGTTGTCCTTGTAGGTTGGAAGGTTTCCTAGCCTAGGCAGACAGAAAACCTTGAACATACTGATAAGCCTATGGAGTAGGAAAACGTAGAGGGTTTCCTTGCTCATCATACTGATAATATGTAAAAACATAAACAGGGGTACCATCTAGTCCATAATCGGAAAAATAAGGGTGGTTGGGATCTTGGGAGGACTGACCAACCTCAGAGTTCGACTGTTGTAGAGACAATCGATACTCCTCAGGAGAGACATTCTCCAGAATAGAAAATGCTATGTAAATGTCATCGGGAAGTGATGAGGTCCTGGTAGACTAAGTAGTAACAGCGGGCGTAGATGTAGCTACGTAGACAGTAGGCCTAACAGGTATCGATGTGACCTGAGGAGAAGACGTGAGGGGTGTTCTTGGAGACATCGCTAATGATGGAATAAGCAGCCTCGTGGATGGAGTTGATGCGCCAATAGAGGCAAAAATAGCCACAATATGACTTAAGTATCTATACCCCGCTGGAAGCGAAGGACTAGGCGAATACATGACATAAGACTTGAGGTTGTTTTCTGGGAAAATCTACTAATCTTCACCAGATGTAGGAATTTCCTCACTAGGAGAGGGACTGGGTGAGTCCATATCTGACCCTGCTACTATATCTTCTAAGAGTTGGCGAGGAATAGGAGGTATAACAGCTGCTAAAAAAGGCGATCCCAATGTAAGAGGAGGGAAGTATTCCCCTACTCAAAATCCAAACCAAGCATTGGATAAGGGCCAATTGAACTCAACTGGTCCACCAAAGGGAAGCTCTGATAGAACCAGTCCCCCATCGGGAAAGTCAAAGACAATAGGCTGTTGAGGTTTAGCACAAGACTGAGATACCTTTGATGAATCATCTATGTAACGACTACTAGTAGACGAAACTGAAGGTTCCGCCACTGTGATAGTAACAAAAAGAGGAAGAGATAAAAAAAAAGAACATGGGCTAAAAGCAAGGAAAATAATCAAATGTCCAACAATAAAACTCTAAAAGGGCGTGTGATCGCAGGTGATTAATTTTACCACATTGAAACTTAGAAAATTTACCATTGCATGTTTTAAGAGTCGAGAAATGGATAAAAGGTGACTCTATCTCTTTCAATTTGGAATCAAGCGTGAAAGGACAAGCGCTTGATGATCCTTTCAAATTTAATGAGTCAGAAAAGATCAAAATGACTACTCTGGAACTCTAGGAAAAACGGTGTACCAGATATCCGTAAACTTCAATATACACCTTTGTTCAAAAATGAAAGGGAAATCAACCAAGGACTTGATGTATGTGTAGGCAATCTCGCTGAATGTTGTGTCGGTGTATCACGGGTATAAGGCGACAGAATCGGCTTCCTATAGATAAAGGATAGCAACCTAGTGGGGTCTCCCTTTATATACACGATGGTATGGGGAGCACAAGTCTGTACTAGTGCTATCTAAAGCCAAGAGGCGAACAAAAACTACTAGGTTTAACGACGTCGGAACACATCACTAGCATAGACCTCTAAATATTTCGTTAATGTTTCAATGCTGCCTTAAGGTAAATTGAATAAATTTTAGATTTAATCTTCAATTATGTTTCAATTTCAGGCCCTACCGAATGTTATGACTCAAAAATCCTCTAAATGCACACTACATGCCACAATATATCACTTTGTTCGTTGAAAAGCTAAGTATGGGAAGGTTGATATCTTTCCAAACAATAACAAAATGATCACAAAACAACCACTAGTGTCTCTAATGCACGCTAATGAAACTAAAATATTTTCCTTTAGAGTTATATAACACTAATAACATAGAAAAGTTTTCAATTTACACTAACTAATCAAAAGCAAAAGACTTGTTTTTGTATTTTCCTTTTTTTAAGAGAAAAATGCACTAAACAAAATGAAAACTAATAGAGAGATCAATTTGAGAAATGATAGTGGAAGAGTAAATACAAGCAAGTTCACTCAATACAAAACACACAATTAGACCTCAAACTGATAGAGAAATCCCTCAAATCAAAGAGGAATCCCAAAGACTTATACAAACCGTGTAATCTAGGCTCGAAATGAGACAAAGAGAAATTCAAATGAGAAAGAGAGCACTGACTCAAATAATGCAATAACACAATGTAAAACCACCGAACGAATTCAAGGAAGCAAAAACGAAGTTGACTGAAGAAACGAAAACCAAAAACTCCCACGTGAGGCTCAGCACACTAAAGCACCTAGATGCCCTAGGGCTAGAATGTAAAACCGATAGTAGAGGGCAAAAAACCGGAGGATGGAGGTCACACAAAGTCAACCAAGACTTCAGGGCACTCAAGCAGTCAAAAAAATGACACCAAAACCATAAATCAAGCTCAGAAGGCTTAGAAACAAGCAAACCCTGGCACCACACAAGATTGGCGCAACTGTCTAGCTACATCTAGCACCAGAACAAGATTGGTGGGGGGGCCTAACCAGCAACAAGTGCCAGTTGGCATGACTGTCAGGTCAAAAATCACATCAGTCGAATTTACTAATGAAAAAAAGAAAAAAGAGCAAACAAGGAGTAGATCAGGTATGCTGGGAGCTGAACAAAGGCTCTACACTAGAAAGAGACAGACCAAAAGAGAAAATAAAGTAGATAGAAGCCAAAAGCAACTGAAAGAGACAAGAAAAACTCCAATCAAACTCCCCAGCTGATTCGCAAGTTTTTTGGAGAGGTAAATCACCTCTGCGGATAGAGGCGATCCCTACTAGCCCAGATCGGGTCTAGCAACAATCAAATCATGCTAAGATGTAGGTCTCTAGTTACAAAATGACAAGAAATGATTAGTTGCTTACCTCAGGTCCTACGCGATGGTCGTCGAAAGAAGGATGACACTTTCCATCCTCTGCTTCGGAAGATCACGATCCTTCCTCTTAGCGTGTTTGAACACTTACACATATGCGAAGAAACATGACAATACACAACATAAAATATAAATCTTGTAACTATACATCAATCAAATAAGATGTAATTCATTGCATCAAAGATAAAGATACACGAATGAAACCATAATCAAAGTCGCTTATCATTAATAAAACAAAGTAACGATACAACCTTAGGCTCTGATGTTGGATCTTCCTTCAGCAGGGTCAACAGTGGAGCACGTCTCAATGAAGCTCATCAGAAATGGGACAAATCTCTCTCTCTTCGGCTTGGCTCTCAAGGGTTGTCTGGTGATAGTCTCCTTGCTACAGATTCAACTCTTAGTACTAGCTTTCTAAGGGAAAATTACAAGCTTATATAGATGGTGGAAGGGGATTAGGGATCCCTACAATGGTGGGATTTGCCCTATCCTCAAGGAAGCTTCCATGATAGGTGGAAAACCACTTCCCCTACATGGATATCCGGAGCCAAACCTCCCAACTCATTTTAGAGACTCGTTCAGGAGTTGGTTGGAATGAAACTTCCAACATTTATTTTTAAAAAACAATCCTTATTAATCTTGGCACGAGCAATACACTGGAACAGAGTGCTAGTTGGCACACCCTCTTTGGTGGATTTCCCCCATTGGCGTGAAGGATGAACTGGTTGGTCGTGCCAAGGCCAAAAGGTCTATTTTTAGGGTTTTTGATAGGAAACTGTCTTCAGAGAAATTATTTTCCTTGTAAAGGGGCATGCCATGAAAGTGGTTTTAGGTCATTTCACTGCTCACAGGTCATGGAAAAGGCCCTCCAATGTGGAGGACGGGGGATTGTAGGGACGGTGACAAATTAATGCGTAACAAATCCATTTGATAGTTTCAACACAGTATAACAATAGGAAACAAAATAGAAGAGAAGAACCATAGTTTATTTTGAACAAGTACATCAAATTTGCAGTTTTATTCTTCAAGACCTAATAGTATATCAAGATGTCTTTGACAGGCTTGAGACTCAAATATGATCTTGAGGTAAATTTTAATTACATAACATGTAAGAATTATATGGATGTAGTGCTCGAGGACAACATATTGAAAGAATTTATAGACGATAATATTCCCAAGCCCACCACAGCAGATGCTCAACTTCTTGATGCATGGAAGAAGAAGGTAGCAAAAGCGAGAAGGATCTTGTTAGAGGGAGTTTGAGATCATATTATATTGAGTATCCATGGAAAGGAAACTCCATATGATATGTGGAATTCCTTGATATCTTTGTTTCAAAATAGAAGTGACCACATGAAGGTAATTTGGTGTTGAAATATAACCTTAGAAATATCATGATGGAGGAGGGCGATAATATACCAAAATACTTGAAGAAGTTCAATGAATGTTGATATGAGCTTGGAAGTGTTGGTGTGATAGTATCCCAGGATGATTTGGTGATTTTAGATCTTATAGGACTTCCTAAGAGTTGTAATAGTTACCAAGACACTATGGATGGGAGCAAGAAGCTACAAGACTGGGAATGTATGTGGTATGACATGGTACAAGAAGAGATAAGGTGGAGCACCAGAGACGGGACCTCTGGCACAGACAAAGAAGAATATTTTGAATTTTTTGGAAAAGGCAATAGAGGCTTTTCTAAAGTTAATGGTTTTCAGTGTCACAAGCATGGAAATTATGCCTCGAAGTGTCCATTGAAGGCAAGACAGAAGGAGACCGTAGTTGCAACAGCGAGTGAAGTGCTAGATTCACAGTTTTAGCTTGATTTTACTCTCATTGAATTCATGTCCAGCATTGTAATGGGATGCATGTGGTATCTTGATAGTGGTGCCTCATTCCATATGATGGGGAATACATATCTCTTCTGTGATTTTGAGAAGAAGGACCTCCATTAGAACATAGTGTTTGGATATGATGAGGAGGTATAGCACGACCAATATAGGTCTATTTACCTTTCATTGGGAGTCTAGCTCCCCTCTAAGAATCAAGGATGTTTTCTATGTTCCAGGACTAAATAATAATCTTGTCTCCATAGAATTATTGGAAGACCATGGTTATGATGTGATATTTAGAAAATTAAAGGTGTTCCTTAGACATATCACCATGGGATGGGTGAAATAAATCAGTGTAGGAGTCAAGAACCTGTATGCTTTCGAGGTAGAAGATGCATCCAAATATTTGAGTAAAGAAGAGATTAGAGACTCGGTGGTTGATAGGGAGCATAAATTACCTTTGAACTTTAAGCCTAATAAGTAGTCTCAAAATCTTTTGGAACAACCACAATTGTAGAAGAACATAGGAGACTCAGTGGAGGCATCCACTCAATAAAAGACCTCCATAAGGGGGGAATTTCGAGCTATATGGGTAGAGGGAGCACATGCATCCATACCTCTAGGTAAGGCGTGGGATTATATGAATAAATAATCCCAATAGAATAAATTTTGACGTGATCCATTGATATGGCTTCTCTCATGGATCAAAACTAGATATGGGGAGCCCACATTACGAAATAGCAGGAACGATCGATAGCGATTGATGGGGTCCGGTTTCAGTAATAAATAAATTAAAGTTAGATATGTCAGATATTGGAGCGCAGATCAGAGTTGGTAGTAGTGCAGAGAGCAGAGATGTAGAGCATCATAAGCACATATTTTTCTGTAAATAGTGCACGAACTAGTAACATTCAGAGACTCTTAAAACATATCCATGATACTGATTCAGTTTTGGTAGTTTATTCAGTTTCAGGAGTTGCAGGAGAAAACAATGCTAGAGAAGTGTTGCATGTAAAATTCCAAAGGTACTAACTTGGGATAGAGTTGAATTCCTTTCTTGCTGAGAGGGAGTGTTGAAATCGGCAACAAGAAACATTGAAAATGGCATCCAGAAATGAAAGCATAGGGGGCTTCTGATTTAATTTTCCCTTAATTAAATTGGAAGAGAAATTGTAATTTCATCTCATGACAACTTGTATTAGTTAATTGAATCAGGAAGACATAGTTAGCTTAGGAAATTTGATTTGAGGGTCACAGAGGAGGCATGTAGAGTTCTCCCATGATTTTAGGGGGTCTAGTTACAGTTATTTATGAGTTGTAATTAGTTAAATAAATTAATTGACTTAAAATCATTTTAACTAGTTCTAATTGAGAGATGAGCTAGTGATAGAGCTAGTGAATTAAATCTTATTTAATTCACAAGTAGTCATAAATCAATTAACTGAAAAATCACTATAAATATTTGTTTCATGTTAGTTCTAAAGAAGGCCCAATTGAGATTGAAGTTAAAGGGAATATAACTATCAGTTGTATAGTTAGAAAATTATACAGTTCAACAAGAAGCCTTAGATGAATTACAAAATCATTATTTGGTATTTGCTTAATTAATAAGGTCTCAATTAGCCTAGGAATGCGTAAGGAAGGCAGGACAAGCTTAAGGAAGCAAAAGGTTAGATATTGGACCAAAATTTCTTATATCGCAAGCCAAAGATCAGAGTGAGACAGTCAACAATGTGCAATAGTTTCTCAATGAGAAAAAATAATTGTATTATTTCATGGTATTGACTTTATGAAATATATAGATAGTAGGGTTTTGAGTAGTTCCGTTCCCCATATAGATATTGTGTTGTATGACTGATTATTTCTTCCTCTTGCTTCTTTGTGATTATGCGATTGAATTTGGTTTCCACAAATTTGTTGAAGTGATTCAGTATTTGGTTTTAGCACATTACAATATCAGATTGAATCCATTGGTATAATTTCTACATAATGAAAGGGCACAACAATAACATTAGTGGGCTTCTATGGGGCACAATAATAACACTATGGGGACTACATGGATACACCAATAATAATAAGGGGGATACACTAACAATAACAATAAGGGGATACACTAGTATTATAGGGACCTAAAAGTACCAAGTTTCATGTATGATTTTCTATCTAGTTTTGGCATGCATGGAACATGCATTTGGTTTCTTGGTTCTGATATGTCATTGGCATGGAGGATTTCATCGATTGATAGTGGTTTTTGCTAGCATTGTCATTTTCTGGATAGCCATGGTGTTATGGGTTTACATTTATTTTTTGGTTGGTGCTGATAATATTCCTTATTGGTGCGGGTTGAGCTACCAACTCTCAGAGCCTATGTTGGACAAACGATCTCGAAGCCCTTTAACAACTAGGGTTGAGTTACTAGTGGTATAAATCTTGGCTTGAAAAATTATTTGGAAGCCCTATAATATCTTGGGTTGAGCTACTAGTCCTTGAAGCCTTGGTTGGAAAAATGTTATGGAGCCCTTGGTTGTTTGATTTATTAGTCCTGGAAGCTGTGGATGGATATATTATCTAGAGCCTGACGAAAAATGTGGGTTAAGTTACTAGTCCTGGAAGCCTTTGTTAGACAAACACTCTTGAGCATTGTGGAAGTTGTGGATTGACTTACTAGTCTTGGAAGTTGGATTGTAAAAAAAACTCTAGAGCCCTAGAAAAATTGGGTACAGACCAATGCAGTGATTGTTAGTGATGTTTGACCATGATGTGGAATAAATATTCGAGGTTTGAGGTGGTTTGGCCTCTAGAATTAGTGGTTTGGTTTTTTTTGGTCAATTCCATGAGATCCCACATTCATGATTGGAATATGGAACAAGGGTGGTTAGCGAAAAGAGAGATTTGGTTTAGCCAAATCTATGTTTGAGTGGTACGTGGATGTCCCTCACTTGGCTTTATTTTGCATATGTTAATAAGAGATATTTTCCACTTGTGTGTTATGAGTAAATTTTCTTGTTATTATGTGATATTAATGGTTGTTCTATCATTGTTACTCTACATGTTATATGCTGGTTATAAGCATGTTTTATGGTAGATCTTAGTCATGGATTTCATTATGTTTGTTTAGTAAATGAATGAAAAATGAATGTATGAACTAATAGATGGTAATGCAGATATTATGAGAGGGCTTCAAACCTCCTTAATGATTCTCAGACAAGTATGAAGTCCCTATGTTGCGATGTGTTTATATGACATGTATATTTCCATTTCATGATGTGTTTGATGGAATATCTATCATGGATAGGCCTTATTATATTATGTAATTATTCAAGTTTTTTATTAGAGACATTTTCATCATGTTATTAATCGTTTATGGAAGTTTCATGAAGTTCTAGGCATTGGCCTGATTCCTAGCCCTGAAAAAGTGGCCCAAAATTCAGGGTCATTGGAAAAGAAGTACCTGAAAAAGGTTGCACTCACATGGATTCCTTATTGGGCATGCAAATTGAGGGTTTTAGTCAGACGGAGGGCTTGTTATCAATGTGAATGGGGATTTAGATCCATCAAGCAACAAATTGTCTCAGGGTTTGAGCATATGGAAGGGTTGGTTGGATTCCGAAGGTCCTGTAGCATGTGAGGAAGGTTAGATTGGTCTTGTTTTGTCAGTTCCACTTCCTTAACTATTCTTGGCAAGATGAATTATATCATAGTTACTCCATCACATGTTTACCTTGGTGGACTGGTTTGCTTGGGTAAATGTGGGAGGAGGGGGTTACATCATCGTATCATAGTGGGTTTCATTCTCTTTGGGTGGTGTTTCATTTCTGTTCTCCTTGTGTGATACCTGATACCACATACTGGTATCAAAGCATGGTTCGTCTCTTGGACTAGATGGGGAATGTGGTTGTCATGCATGCATGAAGGTTATATGTGTTTGTTATGTATGCATAGTGGTGGTCATTGTTACAATTTTTTTTTCATATACAAGTTGATGATGTTGATGTTGGGATGTGTTTGTCACGAGTGCATTTCAGTTTTATCTTCATTTTTTATGAATGTCAATGTATATATGTTATTATGCATTCATTTTCATGATTGTTGTTATGCATGCACAATAGATCAGGAATGGATCGTAAGCTCATTGTACGCAATTAGGTCATCATAATGCTACTGGTATGTTATGGTGCTAATGTGTTGGTTGAGATAGAGTAAGAGATGCAGATCATTAGAGTGAGGTTGTAGCATTAGACCTTGGGGTAAGAGAAGATCGTCATATATGTTTGGATGTTGGGAATGAAGGCATGTTAGTTAATGATTGTTTTAATAATTATGGTTATGTACATGCCTACCATTCAATTGTTGTTTTGGTTCCATGCATGATAGATTCTAGTTATTTAGTTCGGTCATATGTACATGCGTCAAATAATCATGAATGATAGTAACTTTTCATTATATACATTGCGCTAATAAGCATGATGATTATGGTCATTTCATTTTAGGTATTTATGTTGTTATGTATAATTCTAATTCAGATTGGCCTATGTAGATAGTTATGGGTATGATATTCAAGTATGATTCGATATACTTGTGATATTGTGTAGCACTAATCTAGATTGACTATGTAGATGTGATAGCTTCCCGTAAGACATATTGAGATTTGAGTTTGATTATGTTTCCTATTTGGTTATCTAACATGGTATGTTTACATGTTTTTTGAATGTTTGAATAATTTCATGATATGATTATGTGTCTATGAGATTTCTTGAAGGAATGATCTTGTTTTAAGATTTTTGTACTAACACAATATTTGCTGAGACAATTGATATGTACTCGAGTGAAAGTGGATGATAGTTGTAGTAATATGAATAATGCTTGTGATTTCATTATGAAATGACTATTATTATTCATAAACATTGATCTCAAATTAAAATACATGATGTCTCGATCAGTGGAACACGTGACTGACAGGAGTGAAAAGTTGCAGGGCAAACATGCTTCGTATTAGCATGATAAGGTAACAATTGAACTATTTATCTAACTAAAAAATAGGGGATATGGTGGTACCTAGTAAGATTCAATTGCAGCAAGGTAAAAGGTAAAAGAAAGGAATTCAGTGAAAATTCCTTTAGATATGTTTCGAAACCGCAATTCCAAATGAATGAGTTATTTGAAGAATACAATAAGTCTTCTTAAACCTGATGTGTCTAACATTACGTGGATATGTGGTAGATTCTTGAACATGTATTTAGCAAGAATAATAGTTGGATTCTAGTTATAACTAGATTGGTCAAGGGATTGGAATCCATTGAGAAATTATTTGTGTACATGTTTAGTTGTAGGGAAACCTTCTTGGTACAAGAAGGTAAGGTAACCAGTATATTATGTTTATTTATTCACTGAATATTGTGTGTTTATGGTGGTATTATGCAATGGATTTCATAGAAAAGGAGATTTCCATGAAATATTGAAGAAAATTTGGCTTGAGATTTCCTTGTTAATCATGGGGATTGAGTCATGGTGTGTGTTTATAGTATTTTTGTTTTGGTCTTTTGTGATTTTTTGTGCTTTATTGCAGATTTTTAATGTCTGGTGCATGATCATGCCACTTTTTTTATGGTGTCGTATTTATATTGTTTTATCATTTTTTCTTCTTGCTTGCTTTTTTTTCTTGCCTTTTTGTTTTTAGGGTCATGAGAATTGGTTGGGAAAGCAGAAATTTAATGGAGTGTGGGAAGAGATGGATGAAACCCAACAAGTAGTATAAGACCTAGATGAATATTGGTGCATGTATAAGGGAAGTTGAAGGAAAGAGTATGACAGTCGGTTGAGTTCGTTGGGTCCATTGGGATAAATGGACAACGACAGAAAAATCATGATAAATGTAGTAGGAAAGGTAAAGTAAATGGGCTTAAGATAACATATGCCTTGGCTAGGTTGGGAAATGTTGTTCTCAATGTTGTACATGTTGTGCATGAATAAAGGGATCCTCTTAACTTATACCTTATGATATATGATAATTATGTTGTGATTATGATTATGATTATGTATATATATGTATATATGTATGTATGCATGTTTTTTTCTGATAGAGTCATCATGAATCATGATTGTTTTATGTTGATGTTTATATCTATATATGTATGTATTTATGAGGTTTTCTAATAAGGTCATTAGGGATCGTTCTTGTAGAGGAATGATTGCTTATGCAGGTGAATTTTATGATGAGGTTCCTAGTTTATAAGGAATCAAGTGGGAAGAGTAGCCCTGATAGATATATGACATCAGTACCATGTAGATTTGAATTGATATTATGTGATTATACTATGTATATGATTACGGTATGGTAGGTGTTGGGCCAGAATTGTGAATTATGGATAAATCATGATTCCCTAGACAGGTGCTAGTCTAGAACAATAGGTGAAAGACTATATGACTATATTTCCTAAATCAGAATAGATACACAGAGAGGATTGGAGGCTTACTTGATTAGTCACTTCCAAATGGCTCCTTCACTCACTTCCGTTGCAGCTTCAAATTCAAGCGGTTTATGCAGAATTCTTCCTACAAGAAAGAACACTAAAACAAAAAAATATGCAATAATATAGATATCTATTCAATCTAGTTGGCTAAATCAGTAAAGCATAAACCATACACATCAACCAAGATCTTACAATATGGAAAATCAAATCCAATACAGATGCATATAGGGAAAAATAAGCAATACTCTTTATTGATGATAAAATGAGAGGTTAAAACCTTGTGACTGATTTGAAGTGACCTTCCAGCAACGTTCCCAAGCCTCATCAAAGTATAAATCTCTCCAGCAGTAGCTACACAAATCTAGCTCTCAATTTAAAATTCTCCAACATTTCTTTACTGAAATTCTTCCTCCTCAAGAACTTAGATTTGTGCTCAATTTATAGATAAATTGTAGGTTGTTTTGTAATCAATGAATTTCCAATAATAGGAAAGAAATGTTTCCAGTAATGTAGATGTCAAATTCACACTTGGATCTGAAGCTTGGCACATGTGAACTCTTCTAGAAGCCACTGGCCAAGTGGAAATTGCGGAACAATGAGAATTTCGCTCCCAATGTGACCAATGCACCTGTGAATGTAGGGAAGTCCTTTGCGGATTAGCCTTGCATGGGGCTACCTGCATATGTAATGCACTTATGCCCCTTAGAGCCTACGTTGGTGAGCTCTCATATGCTATATAATAAGCTTCAAACCATGGCAACCTTTTCTTGATGAAAGCCTTGCTTGATTTGTCATGTTTCTTGTCTTAGGGCATGTAGCAACTAAAATGATAGGGAATGATAGACCCTTGATCATTTGTCCTAGAGATGATGCCTAGTTAACCAGGCCATTGGGAATGGTGCCCAAATTGACCAATAACAATTTCCCCCTAAAGCATGAGATCCAAATAATAAGAACATTTGATTGAGATGCTTTACACTGTGATGAGCCTGGAAATGAAGCGGAGTGGTCACCTGCATCAATATTACAATACATTACATCATGATATATCCTCTTTGATCATAATTGTTGAGGGTAGGAATTCCCATATTCAACACATAAAATAATATAATAACATGTACATAATTCAGAAAGTCGTCTTCATTGGAATGTTGCCTAGATGTAGACATGCCTATAGATATAGGCCCATGTTTGGATGAAAATCTATATGTAAGGTCACCATATAGATGATGTGTACAACAATCCTAAAATCGCAGTCTGGATGGCTGAAACTAGATCTAGGGTCATCTTATCTCGTTCACTCGATCATTTGGGTACAAGTCTAGCCATGCGAATATATGATTTGTAGTCGGACATGGAAAGACATCGTTCGATTACTAGCCAATGATGTAAGTTGTTAAAAAATGCAAGAGAACCACAATTAATTTCAATGGCCCTCAAGGTACTGTAGTACATTTCGTAAGGCATGAATAGATGATTTGATGTCGAATGCCAAACAAAATATTTCGGTCTAAGGTCAAGAAACAAGGATCTTTTCGATGCCGTAACAAGCCTCTTGGTACTCGAATCTGATGTTTCTAAGTGAACTTCCTCGATATTGATTCGCTGTTGACAAGAAGTCACCTTATTGCAAAACAAGAGTTATTGATTTCAAAGACAAGGGTATGACTTGATTTAGAAATTTTTAGGGATGACGGTCATGAAAATGAAGGTTTACGAGTATTGCAAAAGGATGAGTTTTTAATCACTGGATGAATTCTCTTGAACATATCGCCGACACTATGATGACTTGGCATCATTGACCCAAAA
The DNA here is from genome assembly GCA_034641835.2 of Pinus albicaulis. Lineage (NCBI taxonomy): Eukaryota > Viridiplantae > Streptophyta > Pinopsida > Pinales > Pinaceae > Pinus > Pinus albicaulis. The sequence continues at coordinate 303,189,314 of CM076570.1, read as the reverse complement.
CCAAAGTGAAGGTATGATGAACCATCGGTATGAATGAACTGTCAAGATGATTACCCAACCCAAACAGTCACAGACATGGAGTGACAGAAGTGTCATGTTCAAGAGTGACTTGCTACCAAAAAGAAACTTTGCTTACTTTTCCCAAGTTTTCCCCAGTCATTTGTCGACCAGTACCTCTTTATTTTTTAACAAGCTTGAGGAGGATATAATTTGCTTGATCTATAATTCAACCCTTCGGGCAAATAAAGTATCACTATTTAATAATTTAATGAGTCTAGCGATGAATGAAACTCGATCCTTGCCATGATTGACAATTCTATCGCTATTTTATGTTTTAACGAGCTTAACGAAAATGATAGCCCTGTTGTTTTTCATATTTAGAGAGTCTGAAAAAGAGGGCGGATTAGAACTATAAAAGTAATTTTTCGTAAATTTGTCACTCAGACCCAAAAAAGTGTAAAATAATATCTAAGAGAACCTCTTTAGTCATGTTTAACCAAGATATTCCTTTTTCGTAAATAATCCATCTCAGTTCGGAAAAGGGTTAAACTTATACTCAGTAGATATCAATTCATTTACTTTTACGAGCTCAAAAAGAGAAGTGCTCGGCAATATTTTTTCATTATCGGAGTTTGAAAAGAGCTAAAAGAAGACTCTAGGGATTCCTTTTTCACTGTTATAGAAGCTCAAAAAAGAGATAAAAGTGTGCTTCAAACACTTTTTTGTTTTTAACAAAGCTCGAAAAATAAGGAGAAGAAGTATGCTTTGTGGTCAAGTCATTCTTTGAATAGATCTGCATGACTAATCTGTTCATCAGTTGTATTTCCTATTCAGAACAACATCAAATGGATTAAAAATACCTATTTCATGATAAAAACATAATAAAAATATAGTCATAGCAATAAATTTAACTTGCAAACAATTAAATTACTATAAAAAAGTAGTTTCACTATTCATTTTTACCATTCCATAGTTACGATTTGCATTTTGGAGCTCTGAACCTGATTTTCCCCCTGAACTTCAGTCATTGATTTTGGTCATTTTTTTTGACAGATTTCATTTCCGTTTGATCCAAGTTAGTACCATGAACCTCCTATTCCCTTTAGTATTCATTTCATTTCCATTCTCTACAGATTTTTAGAGTTTTAAGGCCCTTAGGATAAATTCTGCCTAAAATGAGGGCAATGCACCCCTGAATGTTGAAACATGCATTGCATAGCAGGTACAGTGAAGGGTGCATGCATATGTAACACACTGTCTCAACCTAGGGAGTGCTTTGGGCATAGTTCAAGTTTTTGGTTTTCATGTTGTGCCAAAAATTTTCCTAGTTTTTTGCAATGAATGGAATGTAATGGATCTTATGGTTGTATTTCAAGTTTCCAAAGGATTATACTGATGATTACATGGAGGGAAAGAGAACATGAATAACAAGATATGATTGCCTTGAATGATCTGGGTACTGTAAGAGCCTTAAGAGATTGTGGAATACTTAAGTACTTTAAATTTTCGGGAATGAGGCAACAAATAGAACTCTTGGAGTTCTTAGTTTGAGCATGGGATCTGGAGATAGAGGCATTTCACATTAAGAAAAAGGTGGCTCCCATAACAGTTGAGGATGTGTATTTTCTCACAGGTTTGTCAAGGAGAGGTTTTCCCATTTCTCTCACAGGCTCTACCATTAGAGGAGAGACAGTGAGGGATTATTTTATGTAGTATTGCTATCCAGGGGTAGAACCTAGCAAAGATGGAAAAATAAACATTCGGGATGTCAGGATTTGCCTTTGAGAACCATCTTTTTCACAATAGCTAAACTTGTTGGCACCGTTACACTACATGTAGCGAATAGATCATATATGCAGTATGCGCTAGAGTTCTTAGAGCCAACAATATTCAACTGGTTTGAAGCTGTTATATCTCAGATAAAGGAACGAATGAACAAAGCAAAAGGAGAAAGGAAGAAAAATTTCAGTTATGGTTCAATCCTTATCTCCTTCACTTTGGAACGGATTCCAATGATGCAGCCATAGCATGTAACACTGAATGTATCTAGTCTTAGAGATCCTCAAATGCAGAGATGCATAGAACTCATGGGTCGGCATGCAGGCCTATTGACTATTGTGTTCTCTCTCACATTCTTCACTTGGTTCCAATGACAGATCATCGCCATCGATGAGTACGTATACGCAGGCATCAAATTTCGAGGAGATCCATATTTAGTAGTACCAGAAGGTGCTCAGTGCGATGTAATAGGTAAGAATGATTTGACCATATTTTTTTATTTTTATAAGGTTTATACAATTTTTTTGTGTTTTGATTTCTTTCCAAGACTAAAGTAAATGTTTTATGTAATGAAAATATTGGTCGTGTTCAACCTATAGAGGAAACAGAGTGCAAAGAATATGTGCCAGCAGAGAGGGTTGTCGAGAGAGCAATCCTTGAGGACGTTGATATGGCTAAGATCTAGCTGAGCTTCAGCAGCACAAAGAGGGGTTGACTTTCAGGGGTTGACAATTGGGGTTCCTAACTGTTGGATGGGGTTGCTCCATAGTATTTATATATCTATAGCATGTTACCAGGAGTACTACTAGTTGGCTTGTGACATTTTGTATACATTTTAAGGGCAGATGACCTATGTGTCTTGGGCACAAATTTTGTAAAAACCTATAACTATCTATCTATATGATTTCAAAATTTTTCCTATGTTTAATGCGCAATCCTATTCACTAATGTCAATGTTTTCCTTATCTACGTCACAAATTTCTGTCTAAAACTTGACTAGCTAATGAATCAATCAAAATGTTGAAATTTTTGGAAATGTGTTGATATTGAATAAAATCAAAATGTCTTTCCAAAATTTGATATCTTAGGAACAATCTAAGAAGTGTTGAATTTCTAAGAGTATAAACACTAGTAAGTTGTAATACCAATAGTTGTGAGGCTAACCTTATGATTATGCAGTTAATACCAAATGAAATGGCATCAGAGAGAAGTTCAATCAACACGCTATACTCAGCAACATTATTCATCCATCTACTAATACAAATCTCTCGAAAACTCACTAACTCGTTGTTTGGAGTGAAAATGTCCCACGCTGCAGAGAATAGATTTATGTTCTATGAATAGCACCATCAACATATCCAACAAATTCTTCTGAAGATTCAAACATATGCGATGAAATGTAAAGAAGATTACTAGCGTCAAAAAAAATATATAAACAAATTAAGATACTGAATGCAAATCAACAACATATATACAATATAATACAAAAAATTACTACGCTCATGATTAATCATAGTAACGTTTCAAATACAACCCATTTCTAGGCTATGCCAATGGAATCCCATCGTAATCAGCTAAATCATAGCCACTTTTAGCAAGAACTCTTTTGAAAATATAGGGGCCATGCCACAATGGCTCTAATTTCCCTGTACCTATTACATCAGCTTCTTCATCAAAAAGAAGGACCAAGTTGCCCTCTGAGTAGATGCAAGGCTGGACATTTTTGTCGTATTGTGCCTTTATATGTCTCTTACGCACTTCATTGGCCAACTGGGCTTCACGACGTGTTTCATCTAGATGGATGAGGTTAAGGAGATGCGCTTCTTCTTCTGAGGTGTCAGGTAACAAGTCTATCATAAGTTTTAATGATGATATTTCACATTGGATTGGTAAGATAGCTTCTAGACCATACACCAATTGAAAATGATTAAATCCGGTTGCGTTTCTCACTGAGGTTCAATACACCCACAAAGCAGAGTACAGGATCAAATGCCAGTTCATTTTACAGACTCCTAACATTCGTTGAAGCATTCGTTTAAGAATTTTGTTAATAGCCTCAACTTGTCCATTTGATTGTGGATAATAAGGAGTAGAATTATCATGTGAAAATCCTAACTTGGTAGTCAATTAAAACATCATATGGTTTCAAAAATTCCTCCCATTATTCGTAACTATAGCCCGTGGGACCCCAAATCATGCAATAACGTGGTTGAGGAAAAAAAATTCAGTTGTTTGTCCTGTGTTATTGACTATAGGCATCGCTTTAGCCCATTTGGTAAAATAGTCAACTGCGACAATAAGATAACCATGCCCCCTAGATGAAGGAGGGTTACATGTCATGAAGTCAATACCCCATTTCGTAAATGGTCCAGCAGAGACAACAGGATGCATTGGCACTAACGGTTTGCAGATTTTACGATAAAAAATATGGCATGCTTGACAAATTATGATTGCGAGGATGAAATATCGAAAAACAGTAAGCCAAAATTAACCAGCACGGAGTATCTTTTGCGTAGTAGCATATCCAGATAAGTGTCCACCATAAGCCCCAACATGACAATCATTTGACACTTTTTTTGTCTCCTCATGAGTGAGGCACCTCCTTAAAATGGTATCGACACCATGATGATAAAGTGTATCGCCAAAGATCAAATAATCTTTGGCTTGGTATAGAATACGTCGTTATGCAGAGCAAGAGGTATTAGGTTGAAAATTTTGGGTTTGGAGATAAATGATAAAATCCCCATACCAAGGATCAGATGTTCCGATCAGAAACAGATACTTGTCTCGAATAGATGGTTCCCACGTAGTAGCAGTACTATCAGAGGGAAGGTCACAGAGAAGCTCAGTAAAAAATAAACAATTCTTTGACTTGGATTTGATGAATTCCAAATCAAATTCCTGCAAAATTACAATCCATTTTGAATATTTCCCCGCAGCAATTGACGTGATAAGATATAAGTCATCGGATTGCAATCCGAAACTATTGTTGTTTTTTAGAGTAGGATATAATGGAGAAATATTTGGACAACTTGAACAGCTGCCAAGGCAAAATTTTCCACGTATGAGTACTTAAATCATGTATCATTGAGATTATGACTCAAATAATAGATCGAATGTTCAATTCCATCTTCTACTTGGACCAAAACCATGGCGATGGTCATTTCAGCTGGGGTGATATATAGGAAATAATCATTTTGATAATTAGGAGGATACATTAATGACACTCGGACAAGAGTGTCCTTGACAACATCAAAAGAAGCTTGCGCAACTTGATCACAATGGAAGGGAACCCCCTTTTTCAATAATCGAGTAAATCCTTTAGCCATTTTGGTGTAGTTTGGAATGAACCTTCTCAGGAAGTTAGCCTTTCCTTGAAGTTTTTGTATCTAAAGTAGGTTTGATGGTGCAGGAAAATCAAGAATGGCTTATACCTTCAATGGATCTATTTGAATTCCTTTTTTTGAGACTACGAATCCGAGCAATTGACCAAAACCAACAGAAAACACACATTTATGTGGATTGAGGCATATATTTTAGTGTCGGTAGCGTAAGAAATGGCTCTCAAATGCATCTGGAGATTATTCTGATTTCGTGAATGCACTGGTAAATCATCTAGATATGGTTGAACAATGTGCTTGATGTCATTGAAAGCATAATCCATTGCTCTCTGAAACATTGCCCTAGCGTTCTTTAAACCAAACGGAAATTTCCTATATGCGAATGTGCCCCAAGGACTGATGAATGCTATCTTATGTTGGTAATCTGGGTAGATATTGGTTTGATTGTAGCTGGAAAATCCATCTGTGATCGAGAATTATTCGCATCCAGCACAATTTTCAATAATCTAGTCGATAAAGGGAGTAAGATAGTTATCTTTTCGACAAGCATGATTAAGATCCAAATAATTGACGCACAATCTAATGGTTCCTTTTTTTTCATAACAGGAATGATATTGGAAACCCACTTAGTTAGCGAAAAAAGGTAAATAAAACCAGCACGCAAAAGATTTTCAACTTCTTCTTTGATGGCAGAGGCTTTCTTTAGATGAACAGGACGAAGCCATTGACACACCGGTTTGACATCAGGATACATATTAATAGTTTGTTCAATTATAATAGTATTTATGTCTGGCATTTCCTCGTAAGACCAAGTGAATATGTCACGAAATTCACGAAAAAGAGAGAGATATGAATCAAGTTCTGATGGAGAAAAAGATACACCAACATGAATATTTTCTAAAATGCCAGGTTTGGTCGAAATATTGATAGAAATGGTTTCTTAAATATTTGTTAAATTTCGCTCAGAGTTAATTCCATTAATCGGTAAATAATTCGAAAAGAAAGTTTTGATGGATGGGTGATATAGTTCACTGAGATTGTTTTCTTCATAATCAAGAAGATGGGAATGATGATGATAATCTTCCCATGGTTCTCCTTCTCACATCATAGCTTCCAAAATATTTTCATCTGTCAAAAACTTTGAGAATAATGAATTAGATGGAGTACCAAAATCTAAGGAACGATCAACCTAGACACTCAACAAAACTGATTTCGGATTTTCCGCCCAAGCGAAATATATTGATTAGTATGCCAACTCAACAGGGCTCGGCCATAAAAAATCATCCAACGTATAAATATCAGAATCACTGGTACTATTTCTTAAGCTAGATAAAGTGGAAGAGATCATGTAGCAGGTCTCTATGCTTGCAATTTCTACCGATGTCGCGGGCGGTGGTAATGCAAAGGTTCCCATAAGAGTGGAATCCTTTAAGAGTCTTACACAAATGTTCTGAATTTATAGTTGGGGTAAGTGAACAAATGGAATGCTTCCAGTTACCTATGAAGTGGAGGAAAAAAAGGATAATTGATTAATGACTATGATTGTACCTTTATGTGGAAAGGAAATCATTCTAAAGTATGTAGAAACAATTGTAGTCATTGCATATACCCATGGTCTTCCAAGTAAGATATTATAGTCAAGGGGTCTGTCAACAACCTCGACATCAATATTGACTATTTTTCCCCCTAATTCAACATGCAGGTAATTGATAATACCACAAGGTTTATATGTTCCTCCATCAAAAGCCTTCAACGTCATTGATTATTGTGATAATCACGGTGAGCCAAGTGAATTCCAACAATTTAGACACATAATGCACCTAGATGCTCCCTAATCAATAATAGTGCGATGAACAATGTGATTGAGAACATTTACTTGTATGGAGAATTCCAATTATGCTGGTAATTGTGGCACATAGCCCATATGGTTAAGGACGACAAGATTAGAATTAGAAGCATCAATTCCACCAATGGCCGACAATAAAGCCTGTTTCTGGGAGGGAAAATTTTGTAATACATCAAGAGGAGACATAGCTGAAGGGGATTGAGCCAAATATTCAACTATATTATAATATTGTGTAGCTCTTGTTTGAGGATTATATGTCGATTTATGAATAAATCCCTTCAGTGGCTTAATTGTCAATTGAGGAATAACAGCAGGTGGTACTGATTCATTAGATGAATTTGTTGTCGAGGTAGTAGGTTTATCAGTGGCCAGACTACCATAGTATTTATTACACATTGAAACCAAAATATATTTTGAAGGTTTTGTGGTGGATAACATTAACACTTGGGAACTGGGAGCTGGATCCATAGCAACAAAATTAGTGTCTGGATTTGGAAATGGGTCTATCAACACAGCTGATGCATGGGAAGTCTTGATGATTTTTGAGACTTCCTCACGGTGAGGAAAATCCCTAAAAAAATGTTCCTTGTTACAGATTATGCATGGATAACGAGGTTTTCGTGGTCCAGACGGTTGATCAGATGATATTTCTTGTGGGTTAGAAGTTTTCTTTTTCTTTGATTTCCCCTTTTTCTTACTTTCTGGTTGTTTTTCACTCTTACCTTTGTCAAATGACATGACATTAATTTTAGAAGTAGGAGTAGGATCAGATGTAGTAGCGTGGTGTGTGTTTTTAGTGCCTATCAAGCCATCTCTGGCATGAGAGTCCTTTATTTGAGGAGGAACATTGAAATTATATCACGACACATTAGAAATTTTTTCATAGAGAGTGTTGGACTAAGTGTAAATCATGTCTAAATATTGGGCACGAGAGATAAGTTGCTCTTCTGTGATGACGCCACCCTTAGCTACATCCTCTGTTATAGATGGTAACAAGGACTTAATGAACCATTCAGAAAGGAGCTAATTTGGAACAAATGTCTTAACCATTCGTTGACGACAATGCCACTCCTGAATATGATCAGAAATGTTAGTAGCATTAGTCTATTTGAAGTTGGTGAAGAGTTTTGTTCCAGTTTAGTATCTGATCGGTAACTGGAAATGGGTCAGAAAGACAGTAGCTAGGGAAGTGAAATTGTCAAAAGAGGCTCTAGGTAACTCAATTGACCATTTAGCAGTTAGACCTGTAAGCATACGCTGGAAAAGATGTAGTCGAATAGAATCATCATTCAGGGAATTTGATTTACACCTTAAATGATAAGTCATGAAATTAGTTAACCTATCTTCTCCAGGGTTTCCATTGAATTTAGGAATATTGGAGGGTAATTTATGAGGTATCACCGGCCACCAAGGAGAATAATTTATAGGATCATTGGTTAACCGATTTAAATCTGGTAATTCCAAGGTTGCAACAAAAGGAAACTTTCTATTAAGGTCAGGTTGAGCATAGCTAGGGTAAGATGGAATTACTTCGGCAATAGGCCTTTGAGAACCAACATACGAAATCTACTGCCGGTAACCAAGATAGGGGTTGTTTTGCATAGCAAACACTTGAGGATTCTGTTGACCAAAACCTGTATATGTGACTTGTTGAAATGAAGTTTGAGGCGTTTGCACTTGTGGCTGCCAAGGGGTTTGTCCACCAATGTTATGACCCAAATTAATATAACTTGGATTCGGTTGATATGTATAACCAAGTTGCATTTGTGACATCCCATAAAATGGTACACCATCTTGTGAATAAATGATTCCTGTTACAGTTTGTTGTAAATTAACCAAAGAATTTTAAGTCTGTAGACCCAAAATTTAATGATATTGAGTTTAAGGACCCGCCTGAAAAGGTTGATCCAAAATATTTTTATTCTGTAAGAGGGATATAGATGTATTAACAATTGGTAATGAAGTTGGTGTAACAAGTTGAACCGGTTGATACGATTGTACAACCGTTTCTGGTTGGATAGGCAGAGTGGGCTGCCATTGACAAACATTCATGTCAACATTAGTTTGACCAAAAATTTACTGAATACTTTCATATTGGGTGACCAAAGGTTTCCCCCCAACATAAGGAGGATAATAAGATAGAAAATAATTTTCTCCAAATGCTGGGAGTCCAGTCGATATGATACTTAAAGTAATTGACCCAAAAGGACTAACTTGATATTTCCTTGATGATGTATGTAATGAATCAAGTCATTCAGTACTAATGATAGGAATACCAGTTAAAACACCAGATGATGACATTGGAAAAGACAAGTTAACAACAATTTCTATGTTTTACGATGCCAGAACACGTCTCTAGTTTAGACCTTCTAAATGTTATCGTTATGGTTCCAATGCATTGTTAAGTAAATTGAGATTATTTTTTATGTTGATCTTGCTTAAAAATTTCCCTTTCAAAGGTTCACCACGATGATGTGTATGAAATTCCTAAAATGAAAGATAAGAATGATAAACAAACTTTCAGCTTTCAGCTTTTTCAATGAAAAACCTAGATACTAAGGGAAGAGAGAAAATAATTGTGAGCAAACAAATCAATGAACAAAACAAAGCTATGAATCAAACTAAATGCAGATTTCCTAATGTTCCTTTTGCAAAACACACATTATTCTACATGCAAATGCAAGTTTTTCTTTTCAGTTTCTTTAATGTTATGAATGCAGAAAAGAAACTAGGTGCACTAAATCAACAATTCAAATGCTTTTTACTTCTGAGAAATGAAGAATACAAACAAAAAACTCTCTTTTGAAGAAAAAATGAGGACTTCAACAACAATTTATCCTATCAAGGAAATGAAGATTTTAGGACAATTTCCTATTTAGAAAGCAAATTATTCTTAATGTGACCATAAAAATTACTTTGAAATCAACTTTTCAATGATAAAGAAAAACTTTTGAAACAAACATTGAACAAATTTTCAGTCAAAGGAGGAAGAAGTATATAGAGTCACAGGTCAATATGAGAAGCAAAATTTTCAAAACACAGCAGAAAAAAAATGAAGCAAATTGCAAAGGCAAATTCAATGGAATTTGTGTGTTTTCAGGAGTCAACGCAGTTTCCAAAGGGAGACATTGCTCTGCAATGTAGGCTAGGAAGGGAGACAGTGCTCTGCAAAGCAATGTGTCCATCTAAGCGTGTGTTGGGCGTAGTATACAAAGAAAACATACTATTGTTCAACTCACTTTCTTTGCAAATTTTACTTTGAAAAAGTTTAATCTTTATGAGTAACAACTATTGGGTGGATAAAAAAAGAAAATTAGAGGCTTAAACACCTATAACTAAGAGAAATTATCCCCAATGGAGTCGTCAATTTGTTGGGCTATAATTGTGAATTATAGATAAATCACACTTCCCTAGACAAGTGCTACCCTATAAAAACAGGCGAAAGACTATACAACTATTTTTCCTAACTCAGAATAGATACACAGAGAGGATTGGAGGCTTACTTGATCAGTCGCTTCCAAATTGCTCCTTTTGTCGCTTCCGTTGCAACTTCAAATTCAAGCGGGTTGTGCGGAATGATTCCTGCAAGAAAGAACACTGAAACAACAGAAGATTCAAGCAAGTTATCTAAATCAGTAAATCATAAACAATACACATCAACCAAGATCTTACAATATGGAAAATCAAAGCCAATGCAGATGCATATAGGGAAAAATAAGTAGTTCTGTTTATTGATGATAAGCAGAGAGGTTACAACCTAGTGACTGATTTGAAGTGACCTTCCAGCAACGTTCCCAAGCCTCATAACAATATAAATCTCTCCAGCAACAGCTAAACAAATCTAGCTCTCGATTGAAAATTCTCTATCATTTCTCTACTCAAATTCTTCCTCCTCAATAACTTAGATATGTGCTCAATTTATAGATGAATTGTAGGTTCTTTTGCAATGACTTTCCAATAATAGGCAAGACATGTTTCTAGTCATGTAGATGTCAAATGGAAACTTGGATCCGAAGCTTGACACATGTGAACTCTTCTAGAAGGCACTAGCCAAGTGGAGATTCTAGAACAATGATAATTTCGCTCCCAATGTGACCAACACACCTATGAATGTCGGGAAGTTCTTTGTAGAGAAGCCTTGCATGGGGCTACTTGCATATGAAATGCACTTAGGCCCCTTAGAGACTTCATTGGTGAGCTCTCATATTCTATATAATAAGCTTCAAACCATGGAAACCTCTACTTGATGAAATTGTTGCTTGATTTGTCTTGTTTCTTGTCTTAGGGCATGTAGCAACTGAAATGATAGGGAATGATAGACCCTTGATCATTGGTCCTGGAGATGATGCCCAGTTAACCAGGTCATTGGGAATGGTGCCCAATTTGACCTGTAACAGTAGGTAATGTTGAGGGATACATCAGTGAAATAAAAGCAATGTAACATGCGACATCATAAGACAAAAATGAATAGTGGAAAGACAATAGAAGAAAGGTTTCTTGGTAGAGACAGTGTAGTATCTAGATGTGTGGTACTATTGTTGTGTATATGTCGTACATGTTGTACCTGTGATATGGCGTTGTGTACATTTTTTTTATGCATTTTTGTCTACAGATGGTGTTGTGCACATATTGGATATAATTTTTTGCGCATGTTGAATATGAGGTGATGTTTACATGTGGCGTTGTGTGCATGTTATAAATGTGGTTTTGTGTGTGTGACTATACATGTGGTTTTGTTTGCATGTAGTGTCATGTACATGTTGTACATGGGGTGTTTTTTGCAGATGGTTTTGTGTACATATCATGCATATGGTGTTGTGCACATGTGGTGTTGTGTACATGTCATGCATGTGTTTTGTGTACATGTCATGCATGTTTCTTTATGTACATGTCATGCATGTGGTGTTGTGTACACATTATGCATGTGGTGTTGTGTACATCTGGTTTTGTGTAGACATTGTGTAGGTGGTGTTGAGTACATGCAATGATGTGTACAAATTTTGCAAGAAGTGTTGTGTACATGATTTATTATGTATATATCATACACGTTGTGTTGTGTACATGTGGTACTATGTTATACATATTGTGTAGTCATTGTATCATGTTGTGTTGTACAGTGGGTATAGGTGTATGTATTGTGTTTTGGTGTACACCAAGTATAGGTGTATGCGTTTTTCTGTACATTGGGTGTAGGTGTATGTGTTTTTTTATCTGGTACGCCATGTATGGGTTTATACATGTGACGTACATAGTGTGTATGTGTACGTGGTTGAAAAGAACGCATTGGGTGTTTGTTGGGTGTGTCAACCAATCCTGTGTGAGTATGGAAAGGAGAAGAACAAAGTCAAAGATATTCCTTGGTTCTTGGACCTTTTGATGTGAAGAAACCTTTCCAAGGGAGGGGTTTGTTGAGGGACTATGTAGTAAAGAAGGGGATGC